>OZ038398.1:31917060-32124560 GCA_964036045.1 Eutreptiella sp. 'Long Island Sound 2002' | reverse complement strand
GTGTGTGTGTGTGTGTGTGTGTGTGTGTGTGTGTGTGTGTGTGTGTGTGTGTGTGTGTGTGTGTGTGTGTGACCGAGCTAGCCACCCAGCACGGGATGGTGACCAGGTGCGGAGCCCCAAACGACAGGGCCTGGGCCCCCGCCTGTGGCAGGGGTGCTAACGGTGTCGAGCATAAGCCCTGACCGGTCCGGGGTGAAATGCGACCCCCCCCCCCCCAGACCCCGCCACGAGGCACCAGGCCTCTGGCCTGCCCTGGGCTGCTACGCCCCGGCCGGCCTCCAGCCCGTCCGGGGGGCCTACCCACGGCCCCAGGGCTTCCTCGGCAGTCCCACCTGGACCCAGCTGGCTCACTGCACCACCAGACCGTTTTTGGGCCGCCATCAACAGGCTCTCAGCAACTGTTTTTCGGAGCACCAACCACCAGATGTGTTGGGGACCAGACAGGGGAACAGGGGTGCCAGAGGATGTGGTCCTGCCACTGCCCTGCCCCCCCCCCCCCCCCAACCCACCCCCCCCCATGCCCAGTGTCTTGGTGCTGCTCTTGCAGACCGCCGATGACAAGCGGCAGCGGTAACGGGAAGCGGGCGCCCAGCGTCGACAACGAGTGCCCAGCCACGAGAGCTGCTGCAGCGTACCACATCTGCCCCGTTGTTCCAGGAAGCAGCCCTCCAGCAGCGATGTCCCGTGTACCTCTGCTGTTGTGCTGTCCCCTCGCGCCACAGGAACGTCCCAGCTGTTGATCTCTCTGCTGCTGTGTACCTAGGGGTCGGTCCCGTGAGGCTGCAGAGGAGCTGGCAGCACCTGGCGCGTATCAGACCCCTCCTTGATTTTTCTCTCCAGGCCGACCCACCACATGTCCCTGTCCCAGCTACAATCTAGGGCGCAGCCCTCCGAGGCGCTGTTTGCGACCCGCATTGAGGATCAGCAGGGAGTCCTGAAGGCTGTGGTGCTCATGCTTAACAAGCAGGAAGTGTCAGGAATCCCCCTGACTGCTGACTGGTGCCGCTCTTTTGTGCTGCTGTGGTCAGCGCTGGTGGGGAAGCTGCAGGCTATCGACATTGGGTACCTCAAGCGCGATCTGGCTACCTGGTACTGGGCGTCGTGGCCTGAAGTAGTGGAGTATCTGAGGCAGCACCTCAGCACTCTGCCCCCTGATCAAGTATCCGTTCTGCATGCGAACGTCATCAGCCACATACCAATCAAAGACGTGTCCGATGCAGTCCGCAGCCTACTGGCCTCCGACCAACGCGCCTTCGTCGATCTGGTGAATGGGGACAGTACCCCGCTGTCGAAGGGGAAAGTGGTGCTGTCCGGTTTCTGGTTCAAGATGGCTGTGGCAGCATGGGCGGCCAAGCACCAGAAGAAGACCCTATCCTGGCCGCTGGCTGTTACTGACACCTGGGCACCTCTCGGGGGTTTCTCCGACAAGGTGCTGGAGAGGGCAATTAGAGATCACTGGCCCAACGTATCCGGGGCCATCCCCAGGGGCATCGTATCCTCCGGATCAGCAGGGGCTAGTGGGTCTTCGCAGCCCAGTCACAGTGGCCCGGAGGTGGCAGGGCCCCCTGAGCCTTCCGGTCCTGTGGGCAGGGCCCCAGCAGCGCCGTCGCTGCCGGCTGATGACGCGGCTCTCCTCACTATGCCGCAGCTTCTACTGAAGACCACTGAGAAGACTCGCGACCTTCCACCAGAGTCTATCAAAACTGCTGTGGGGCAGCTCAATACGCTGCTGGCCCCCTACCCGTCCATGCATCGTCTGGGCCAGCAGCTCCTCAAACTCTCTGACGCCCTCTCTCTGTCGGCCTGTCTGACGAGCTACTCATGGCCCACCGGAGGTGACCTGCCGAGGATCAAATGCGCCCTCGTCGCCTGGAGCCGATACATCGAGGAAGCCGGCCTTATCACTATCACGGACACGGTCAAGAGTCAGCATCTGCTGGAGATCCTACAGGCCGTGCGCGACGGAGCCGATTCGACCACCTCGTGGCGGTCGCTGGCGTGTGAGGTGGCCATGGACCTGCTCAAGCTCGACGACGATGAGCTGCCGCTCTTCCAACTGGAGGCTGTCAAGGACTTCCCCTCCATGGCCCTTCACCTATCCGAGTATGTGTCCCGCATCAAGCAGCTGTCTACCCTGAAGGCTCTCCGCGATATAGTGCAGGCCCGCTGCCGGCGCCTCGCCTCCCCTGACTGGGCTACGGCTGTCCTCCAACAGATGGGCGTGCCGCTGGCCTCCGTAGTGCCCTCTGCTGCTCCTTCGCTCAGGCCCCTTCCGTCCCCTGGTGATACAGAACTCGTACCGGTGCGCATGAACCTCAACCCGGTGGCTGAAGGTCTCCCCTGGCCCGCGTTTGTGGCGGCTGCCTCCGCCTACTTCAGGTGCGATGTGCATGGCCCCCACCAGCCGAACGGCCTGGCCTCTAAAGGGACTGCGGTAAAGTACTGCTTCCTCCTCCTACCGATGAGCGCATGGCGGACTATTCGAGCAGCGGTGCCGCCCGTTCAAATTCCCATGGGCCCCTCGGGGCTGGTGGCCACCATTACGGACACCCACCCAGACGGTTCGAGTATCAAGCCCTGGAGCCACCCCGGTCTCTGCCTTACGCGCCAATGGGCGGAGTCCCTGCGAGGTATCCAGCCCCCTCGGGCCCGACATGAGCCCCGGTCCCACTCCGAGCCGCCGCACAAGAGGCACAAGGGCCTGCGGACCGGTCCCCAAGAGTACGATGGCCCCCCACCCCCCCCAGGGTTTGACCCGAGTCGATCCCCATCGCCAACGCGTTCGTCCGCCGGCAGCCACCTGCCACCGTCCCTCCGCCCACGGCGGGTCTCCATAGACAGGGCCTCCATGGTCTCTGCAGGGAGGTCCCCCAGCCCCGCCCCTTCGGAGGTCAGGGCCCACCATAGGGGCAGAGAAGACGGCCGCTTTATCCCCCGCTACTACGTGGACGGCCGGGACTTCGATGCGGGTTCCTTCAGAGCGCCCTGGGAGGAGTATGAAGTGACGTACTCCCAGCATCCGTCGCAAGGAGGCTACCGGGGCCCGGGCGGTATGTGACTGCCGTATGCCCTACCACAGTCGTACTGTTGCCCCCTGCTGCTGCTAACTCTGGCAGTAGCTGTAGTTCTGGCGTCTCATCAACCAAGGCAGGCGCTCTGTCCAGCGGATCTGCACCAGCGCTGTCTGCGGGCGCGCGACATGCTCCCCGACCTTCCCCCCTTGGCCCTGGAGGACGTGCGGCTCCAGGTCCAGGATGGCTCTTTGGCCTCCGTCTCCGTCTGTGTATCCTGTGGTTCTATTCAACCAGGCGAGCTGCCTGCGTGTGCCTCGTGTTCTGCGAGCCACTTCCGGCGAGTCCCATTCTTAGGTGACCAGGCGGTCCCCCTGGAGATTGCTACCCCACTTGGTCGCGCTCTGGGCTGTGATCCCCGGGTCCTGATGCTGTTCCCGTCCCCACTCCTACGCACGGCGCTGCACGTGCTCACTCTCTGGGCCGGCTGCTTGGCCTCTGTGTCTGGCAGGATGTCCCGTGGGGCTGCTTTCTCCCCCCCAATGATACAAGGCAAGGTGATCTGTTCATGGATTGTAGCGGCGCCCCGCTGGGGCGTCGTTCCCCAGCTCAGGCCTGTGCCCCATCTTCCCCTCCACGAGTTTTTGCAAGTAGACGATGCTCTGTCTGAGTGTGCATTTATGCCTTTGCCCGGAGGGGTCCCTTGTTCTACATGCCATCGCCCTCGTGCGGTCACTGGCCTCCTGTACCATATGCCTGCAGGAAGTGGCCCAAAGCAGGCCGTGTCGGGATTCTGTCCCAAGATCCAGTCCGAACACATAACCAGAGCGCTGGCTGGTACGTGTTTCGGTTATCGAGGTTCTGCTCGTATGGACGGGGTTGTGGTGACCTCGGCGCGCCGCAGGCACGACTGCGGCTCGGCCGCGCATCCTCCCGAGTTTCCTGCCCCCCTCCTCCCTTTAGATGTAGACCCGTACCTGGTGGTTTCCTCCCCCCTGGTAACGGGCGGCGCTGAGCTTGTGCAGCAGGGTGTCTGCTGTGTGGACTCTCTGTCTGAGCTCACCCTCCTCAGTATGAATTGTGGTGGTGCTGCGCGCAAGGCAACAGATATCATTGCCACTCTGACCGACTTGTCAGTTGATATTGCTTTTCTCCAAGAATTATGGGAGGGTTTCGACGTCAGCGAGCTAGAGGGCATGGGGTACAGGGTTTTCTACGATGGAGTCGCGGAGCGTGGGGCTGGCATGGCCATCCTGGTCGCCTATGCTCTGCTGCCCCAGCCTCCTGCGGGGTTGCAGGACAGGGGCCCAGAACTGGTGCAGTCCTTTGAGGATCTGCAAATCCTCACCCTCACCAGATCAGGTGGGCACCGCATCATTGGGTGCAATGTGTACAGGCGCCCCAGACAGGCTGCAGATGTGTGGGAGGTCATACAAGTGCGTGTCGCCGAGGCCCGACGCACTGTAAATGATCTATTTTTCGTCGCGGGTGACCTCAATGAGACCCTCCGGCCGGGTGCAGGGTCCAAAGTCTCCAAGTGCATGCGGCCCGGCCACTGCTGGGCTTACCTCCACATTCCGTACCCCTCCGGCGAGCCCACGAATTTCCAGCCGGTAGGGGCGGGCAAAGTGGCCCGTACAGAGATAGACTACATTCTTGTTGATGTGCTATCCCCCGTCTCCCTGAAGGCGAAGGCGGTCTACCCTGGGGTGTCCCATCATGGGGCGCTCTGCTGCCAGTTCACAATCCCCCCCCATTTCTCCTACAACAAGAATGTGTCTGATAAACGGCTCAATTTTCGTAAAGCCTCGCCTGCCTCCATTGCGCAGCTGGCCGCACATGCCTCGCTGCTTTTCTGGTACTATGCTGTGCTGGGTCTCTCAGTCGACGACTGCATGGCCCAATATTTTCCGCTCGCCCTACAGTTTATACCCAGGTATATTGGTAGGGTCCAGAGCGACGACTCTAGTCGCCTGAGGGATATGGAGTACAGGGCGATGCAAGGGGACAAGTGTGCAGGGGAGTGTGTGCAGAAGTGGAGGCAGCAGGCACGCGACCGTGTTTGTCAGGCAGGGCTTGCGGTGGAGGCCAAGCCGTCCCAGCTTGCATCAGTTAATGCAGTTTCCTCCAGGCTGTACAAGCTTAAGAAAAAATCTTTCAGTGTGGTCACCAGAGTCAGCCCTGATGGTGTGTACTTTCCGAGTGAGCCAGGTGCCTTCATCGATGAGGCACGTACCCAGGCTCAAGAGCTGTATGGCCTCCGGGCCTTGGCAAATGACGTTCACATGATCCGCGATGAGGCGTCCCGAGCCCGTGCGCTGCCCAGGCCACGAGACGACCTGTCTATGTGTGATTTCTTCCTTGAGCTGCTCTGCGGCCTGGGTGAGCCGCTGGCATCCAGTCTTGTAGGGTCAGTATCAGTGGCGTCCACCCTGTCCTTTCGTGAGTGGGAGTGGGTCCTCAGCAAGCATGGGTCAGAGGCCACGGCGCTTGATGAGCTACCCGAGTGCCTCTTGCAAGCCCTGGGGGCGTCAGGCCACTGGGCGGTGCTCGATTGGGTCAGGCGGCTGCGACAGGGCCATTTTTCTAAATACCTGCAGTCCGCCTTGCATATATGCCTGTTAAAGAAAGACCCACAATGGCTGATTCGCAACAGCCGCCCCATCGTCATCGGCCCTGTCCTGCGCCGAAGAGAGTCCACCCTGCTGTTTGCTAAATTCATGTCCCGCAGTGAGCTGACCGGGCTTATGCCCCCCTGGGCATATGCCTACCGCAAGGAGGTCACCCCCCACGATCTGGGTCTGTTTTTAAGATGGTTTCTGGCCTATTGGGCAGTCAAGTCGCCGTCAGGGTGTTGGTGTGCAGACTGGGATGAGTCAAATGCATTCTGTAACGTGAACAGGGACGCCCTTCGGGGCTACCTCATGGATGACCCATCGCTGGAGCATGTGGGTGTGCTGACCAAGTGGTTTTTCGATGGTCTCATGGTCTACCTACAGACTCCGTATGGGCTTGCCCCCCCGTATTACATGCAGCAAGGGGGTATCCAGGGCGACAGCATGGGTGTTGGGGGCTACCTGATACCGCGCATTTTGCGGTCGTGGGCCCTGCTGGATTGTGTCGCAGGACCCCCGCACCCCTGCCTCCCGGGAGTGCAAGTTCCGGAAGTCATTTTTTCTGATGACGGACGCCAGATGGCACTGTCCCCACAGGAGATGGTGCACAACCTGGCTGAGTCCTACAGGCTGGCATCGGTGTCTGGCGGGACAGTGAATGCGTCCAAGCTCAAGATGTATCACATTTTCCATGCCCACGGCAGGCTGCATTATGGGAAAGGGTCCATAGCGTGCGCCCTCGGGCAGCTGGATTACCAGCCCAATGGGCTCAAGACGGTGGGCATACCCTGTGTCATGGGTGAGTCCCCCAGGGTCTATGTCAGTGCCATTGCACAGTTGTTTGTGCATGTGCTGGCCAGGGTACGGCGCACCAGGCCGTCCTGCATTCTGGCCCTGCGAGTGGCACTGTCGTATGCAGTGTCCTCGTTAGACTTCCGTCTCACCCTCGTGCCCATGGCGGCCTCAGACCTGGCTCCGCTGCAAGCTCAACTGCAGCAGGTGGCCCGCAGTTCACTGCATCTTCCCACTTGGTTTCCTTCCAGGTACCTGGTGGTCCCTCTTCACCTGGGGGGTCTGGGGTATCCCCATCTAGAGCTGCGTCTGCGTCTGCAGCGCATTCTCCTCACGTTGAAGGCTGCCAGCGGTCGCAGTGTATATACCAGAGAGTTGGTGCGCGGCCTGCTGCATGATCCAGTCTGGGAGAGTCTGCCAGAGTCGGACCCGAGGGTCTTGCTCCGGGAGTGCGAAGCTCTCAGTCTCGAGCTCTGTGTGAACCCCTGTGATGTCCTTCAGGATGCAGGTTTCCATGAGCATTGGCTGAGGCGTGGCCTGCAGCCCCCGGTCACGGTTGTGTCCGACGGCGCCTCAGTACAACGAGGCATCGGCTTTGCCGCCGTTCTTCTTGACTCTGCGGGTGTGGCCGCTCACTTCTGGTGCCACGTTTCAGTAGCCGACCCCTCGTCCTGGGCTGCTGAGTGGCTGGGCCGAGCGTTGTCTGCCGTTGTGCTTAGCAACCTTGGGGTGGTGTCGGCACTCCTTCTTGGAGACAATCTGTCAGCTGCGGTGAACGAGGGCCTCAGCAAACCCACACCCTCTCATTACGTGAATGTACTGATACGATATGTGGCGCGGCTGCTCCTAAAGGCTGGTCACCACGAAGGGTATGTGCCGTCTCAGCACACTACGGGGTGGCAGCACGTGATCGCGCAAGCACAGGCGACTGCCCACGAGCTTGCGTCGGTGCCCCCCCTGGGGCCCCTACCTGTGGCTGTGCCCTTTTTACATGCTCTGCGTCCCTATTCTGTGCTCCTGCACCACGGTGCGCTGTGCATTACTCCTCAGTCAGTCCTACAGACTATATATGAGGCCTCCGTGTTCCCCCCATCCCAGTCCCCACCCCTGTGCCTTCCAAGTTTCCGTAACAGCTCGTGGGGCCGCCACCTCACTGAGCTACTTCTCACTAACGACGAGATTAGGGTGAGTATGTGGGTCAGGTCCTTCCATCACATCCGGCACGCGCCCCCCGAGGCGTACTGCCCCTTCTGTGAGCTGCCGGTGGAGGACTGGACAGCTCATTTCACGCTGGAGTGTCTTCGACTTTTTGTGGCTGTGGCCTCGGCGTTTCGCTCTCTTTTGGCCGAGCTGATTACTCTAGGGTGGAAGGTGGAACAAGAGACGGTGCATGCAGCTCAGGTGTGTAAAGGGTCTGCACTCCTTTCCATACGGGTGGTGCCTGATGAGATGCCTGTGGCTGAGCGGGGGGTCCTTTGGGTCACCATGTCCGGGCTCTTGAGCATGTCTCTATCTGAGACGGACCAGGAGGCTCCCGTCCCCCTGGACCAGCTAGCTCTGACCTTTATCAGGGCCCTGCACTCGGCGGTGACCACGGTTGACCTGGGGCTGTGGTTGGAGGCGGGGCAGGCCCATGGCCGCAGCGGGCGATCAGGCCTGCCGTGGAGTGACAGGGTATTCCTGACCTACTTGTCCACCTGCAGGGGCGGGGTGCCCAGTGCCCGGCGTCCGTCTCCCCCCGTGGGCAGTCCGCAGTGCCGGTGACCGACAGGTGGTATGGTGTCCAGACAGCATCCGAGAGCCGAATGACAGTTTAATTGCCCTGTCTCCGACCGGCAGTGCCGGCGTGATGGACAGTATTTTTCGCCTGGGGCGGCTCTGGACCCTACAGTGGATGGACCCAGAGGGTTGTGACGGCTTTATGCCGTTACGCCGACAACTGCAGTGCCTGTGATACATGCCCGACTTCATGCTGTTGTTGCTGCCAGGGCGGGTTCAGGGTCAGGGATCCGACGTATTACGCCAGCGAGAGCGCGCGGAGCAAGCCAGAGGTGAGACCCACCAGTCCCCACTATGCCGGGGCCTGCCGGTGGGACTGGTGTTCGTGAGCGTCCGCTCGACAGCCTGCTGATGGCCTTGCTTGGCCCAGGCGACCCTCTTTCTCGCGCCATGCTTGGTGCATCCGCCCCCCTCACCTGGGGCCCCTTCCTCGGAGTGTGTGTGTGTGTTCCGGCTGGACGTTCTGCCGATGGACGCCTCCGGGCGGGTCAACGGACGATGGCTTCAGCACACCATGACATGACATGACATGTGTGTGTGTGTGTGTGTGTGTGTGTGTGTGTGTGTGTGTGTCTGTGTGTGTGTGTGTGTGTCTGTGTGTATGTGTGTGTGTGTGTGTGTGTGTGTGTGTGTGTGTGTGTGTGTGTGTGTGTGTGTGTGTGTGTGTGTGTGTGTGTGTGTGTGTGTGTCTGTGTGTGTGTGTGTGTGTGTGTGTGTGTGTGTGTGTGTGTGTGTTGTGTGTGTGTGTGTGTGTGTGTGTGTGTGTGTGTGTGTGTGTGTGTGTGTGTGTGTGTGTGTGTGTGTGTGTGTGTGTGTGTGTGTGTGTCTGTGTGTGTGTGTGTGTGTGTTGTGTCCACAGAACACGTTTCCGAACCAACCCCCCCGGCGCCTGCAGTCACACCGGTCCATGCGGCACAATTGGACCCCACCCAGACCACCGGGGCCAGGGCGTCCCGAGGGTGGCTGGGGGCCCGCAGGCGCTGTACGGAAGGCCACAGCCACCGCCGGAAGTATGGGAAGGGCACGGTGCTGTCGAGACGGTAGCCGCTGGACAGGTCGAACAGCCGCCAGAGGGTGGCCACCTCCTTCGGCGGCCCCTCCCCCATGATGTCGTCGTACAACGGGCTCTCGTTGCTGAACACGACCCACGCCTGGTTGACGGGCTTGTCGGCGGGGAGTGTGGCTGGGGTCACGCGGCGCCTGTGCGGGAGGTGGGGGGACAAGGGGGGGAGGCAAGGGAACGGGGAATATGCGAAACCTCCGTCCGGTGCACGGCTGCACGGCACGAAGGAGATGAGAGCTGACACAGCGGCACACTTACTGCTGCACACTACAAGGGTTGGTGTGCGCTAAGGAGCTGAGGCGCTGTGTACTGCTGCATGGCCACTACAAGAACCAGTTGCCACCACAATTTCGTACGACTGAAGCATCCCATCCGTCGCACCGCATGAATGTCATAATGGGGCGCGGCCAGCACAGGGGAACGGGGCAACTTCAGAAAAAACAGTGGTGTACTGCTGTGTTCTGCTGTGCTGAGCTAAGCTGAACCGCTACGTACTGCAACTGCAACAAGCTGTGGACCACTATGTCCTCAGGGCAGCCATCCAGTCCATTCAGTTGGGGGCGGGGGGCGAGCGGAGGGATGGGGGCTGTGTGTGTCGACACAGAACGTGGGCCACCACCACCTGCCCTCGTTTGTATGGCTCAGATTCTGGCTGCTCAGTGGTGTTGAAGGTTACGCAGCTTCGTGAGACTACCCGGCATGGGATACTTGCTCGGTGTTGCCTAGTAAAACCCCACTCCCATTGGGGTTGCACATATGGGCCTTGGCCCGCTTGCTTGGCCGACTGAGGGGTAAGCTACCAGGCCCTGGCGAAAACAAGGGCGAAAACCAAATAGGCGCACCGTTCATGGGTTAACACATGGTCGAGGTAGCAGAGCGCGCGACCACCATCGTAAACATTTGACTTCCCGACTATGAAAATCGTGGCTTTGATTGGTCGGGGGACCTTTGTCAACCACAAAATTGCATTTTGGGTTCAATCTCACCGCCGCGCAATCATGCCCCCCCCCCCCTTATGCCAGCCACCATCCATGAAATTGGCCAAGGGTGGCACAAATGCACAAGATCGGAAGGCCATCGAAAGTTCAAAGGTGGTTGGACTCCACTCCGAACCTTATCAAACGTCAACTAGAAGCCACACCAAGGGCCATGACCCCGCCGTCCCTTTTCCTAGCGTCACAACACATCATCTCATGGGTGAGCCTTGGCTTCTAGAACCGCAAGCCAACTTGATGACGCGGTGGGCCTTCTTCCCCAAGGCCATCGCCATGTGTACACGAAGGTGACAACCGGGAACGTTGGGGGCGCCTATTTGAGACAAAACATCAAGAGAGCGAGCTTCTTACCCTTGCTCGCCGGCGTTATCACCACGAGATCACACCTTCACGAATCGTTGGAACGTGCACCCAAGAAAGGCCGATTGCGACCCGGGTATCGACGACCAAGCAAGTGGGTGGCATCAAAGACGGGAAAGGGTCTTCCACGTTGTGGCAATTCAAGACCGGTCCATTCCCTCGACGGAGTAGAGGTTTGGTTCGTCGTGAGTCAAGACCGGTCCACTCCCTTCTACGAAGCAGAGGATTCAAGGATCGGCGAAAAGGTGTAACAACGAGCGCGCACATGTTGATTTCTTGCCGGGAAGAGGGCAGAGCTACCACCACTCCTAACGAACAAAGATGTACACTTTATCTACTCATCTACTCATCTACTCATCGACTAATCTACAAATAGATAGAGTGTGGATCTGATAGCTCCGCCTCTTCACGGCAAGAAATCAACACGTGTGCGCTCGTTGTTGCACCCTTTCGCCTCTATCTACACTCTATCTACTTGGACGTCGTCCGTTGTGCAATGTGCGCCGGTCACGAATGGCCTTTGCCTTGCGAGGGAAGCTTTTTGGGGCTTCCTTGGGTGCTATCTCTCGCGCACACAGTTGCGCCAAACTTGAAGCAATGTTGCTCATTTGACCTTTGCGACTAACTACCTACTAGACCTTTATTCTATGTCGGCTCGCGGCACGTGCGTGTCGTTTCCGAGGGGCCGCCAAGGGTTCCTAGTTGAATATGAAGAATGATCTTTTTTGAAAGTGCCGGTCGCGGTTTTCGTGGAAGTCAATGCTTGACGTTTTCATTAAAGGTGCAGCATCAATGGCTTCGAATCGGCAAGATGAGGAATGAAGTGTGACCGCGGGAAAATGATGCCGAGGCGATGCATTTTACGTAGACATTGTGCAGTGTCAAATGCATTTGTTGAGCGAATTCGCCTGGCGTTATCTGTATTGTGGTACAAAGAAGTGCCACTTGCGCATGTACGACTCGGAAAAAACCAATTTCACCAAGACTTCGGGCGAAGGGATATCTCACAAACTTTTCTGAGGCGTGTGGTGAAGATGACTTGCATTGGCCACCGCCGCAAAGTGTGTGCAAAGGCCAAAAGATTTCACCACTTCCATAATATGGCAGAAAACATTGAGAGCACGGCGTTGTGGTGAAAATGCTCATGGAACAAGCCCAAACACCATGCAACCCGACAAGTCTCTCGCATACTTGTCGAATAATATGCCGTCCACGGTCTCGTTCGACGCAAAATTGCCATCTATTTGGCACCGCAAATCCTCCGAACAATGCCAAACCCCCGTCGAGATCAAAGAAGTGGGATGATACATAAGCACACGCTTTTTGTTGGGGTTGTGAATTTGCAACGCGGGAATCAACCTAGGACCTACGACGTGCGGCCCTTGCGGTGCTTCCTTTCTTCGCATGTCATCACTTCCACGAAAGTCACGATTGGTCACATGCCTTACGCTCAGGATCAACAAAACCAACACCAAAGCGGACACGCTTCGAAATGCTACCCTTAGCATGGTGCTATGACCAACACATCGCACCATTGTTGGTGTTGTCGCACAATGGTTGTTCTTGCGGCTCGAATCAATAGAATCCGCAATTTGTTCGACCCTTTGAATAGCTCCATGTCCGGCACCTTGACCCGAAATGTGGTGAACTCCGGTGCTACCAAGGCGGCCAGCCAACATCAACCCATCTCCGGCCGGGGGAAACGCTACATCGTGTCATAAAAATCTAAAAAAGAAGATGGTGCTCAAATCCGCGCCACGTTGCCTATACAAAACATCATGGAAACACCCCACGATCAAATGAGTGGCGTGGTCGTGGACGTTCCTTTGCTCCAATCCCGAGATACGAAGGTGTGCGTTTGTCAAACGCAATGCCAAGGGCTTGTGTCAAACGCAACCAGGATCAAAGCTCAACGTGATGAAAGGACAATTTTATGGGAAAGGCACCGTGCGTGCGTGCGTGCGCACCGAGATTCTAAGACCGAAGACTCGGAGATGCAATCGTGACACTATGTGTGCGCGTGCATGTCATCCACAACAATTTTGCAAAATATCTCATACACAAAACACGCACCAACTTTGGGATAGTCTCATATTTGAATCCTCGGATTCAATCTTCAATTCAAGGGACGGTCGCCAACCAAGTATCTATTTGATGGTGCTACAACGTGAGCCATTTGCGAAAATTGAAATGATGAGTGTTCACAATAGTACCCCGCGATTGAATTTGAATGCAAACCGTGAACACGTGGATCTTTGATGATTCAAATTTCGATTGGCATAGCGTCTTGTTTTTCACGTCTCGTCGGGGTTTGCAGCTAAGCTAGACTATTACCGGAACAGAGTTAGCCGGAGGTTCCATCTTCGGGGGGCGGAGGGGCGGATTGGTCATCGTAAATTCACTCGCACAAGGAGATCCCTACCGAGATCAGAATTCTTGAGGCAGGCCCCTATTGAGAGGTCGTGCTAGGATTCAAAAATTACATGAAATTTAGGAATCTACTTTTCAGGGTTGAAAAATAGGTGAAATTTTCGTGCAACTTTCGAAATTTATGAAATTTATGAAAAATGTGAAATTTCTCATTTTGAGGGGAGGGGGCTTGTCCTTGTCCTATGTGGGGCCCCATGGGCGAGCCACAAACTGCCATGACAATCCCCATGGTCCATGAAGCCCCCAACACAACGTAATGAGTGCATCCCACTTGCAATGGTGAAGTCCACAGACAATGTGATGCGTAATGCTAAGCCAATCGGTGGAGCAAAGCTACTCCCCATGAGACATCTTTATATAGTTGACTTGGATACGGACCTCGCGGCTCAACATCTCGAAACTCAAACGTCAAGGGCAAGTTGTGGACACGAACCATATGTTTCACAAAATTTCACTTGTGAAATTTATCTTAAATTTCGTTGAAAATTTCGTTGAAAATTTCGTTGAAAATTACGCTTGAAAATTTCGTTCGAATCCAAGGTTGTGCCCCCCATCTCATGGCATCAACCATTTTGGGATGCCCCGTACTATTAAATGGGGGCCGCCCCATAAGAAAGGCAACCCCCTGTTCTTTATGTGCTATCGATTGATAAAATTCCAAATCAGCGACCTTTCTTAACAACACATTTTGGGGCACAATTTCCCTTCATTCTTGCAACAGTCTACTACCACTAGTTGCCATCCTCAAATCCACAGTAGCAATCTTGGTGACATTTTTGGATTCACCAAACAAATCATGAAAGAACACTCCCTATGCACAACCCCAATAACCAAAACACTACAAATACAAACCTAACCTGGGCACTTTCGCATGGCCCAATGAATAAACTATTTCAAGACATCCAAAACGCGCGGGTTCTGCCATTTGCTCATTTGTTACAATGAGCCAACCAACGGGTCTTGTTTGCTCGTTCGACGGTGGCCGAGATGTCGGCTGTGTGTTGGTGCTGTTCGTAGAGGTGCTGGCTTCGGCCGGCACTCCCTTTTTTTTTAGAAAAAGAATGTCCAAGTGATAAGCACTTGTCAAGTCGGCGACTCCTTGCAGGGTCTGTGAACAAAACTTGGGCCTCTAGTATTACCATCATTCACCTCCTTTCCTTTGAAACGCAAGCATCATAGGAAGCGCTCTTTGAAAACGAAGGCAAATATCAGGACTTGCAGCCCAAGCACTACCTGTTGACTTGTTAGTGTCCATGTGCCATCTGAACCCCCTTTTGGTCGCTGATGTCAAAACTCGTCACGTGCCGTCTGGCAGGACCCTTTGCCGTAATTCGTACAGACTGGGAAGCGTACAGCGGACCTCCATATCCTTAGCCTTACTTCGGCACGCAATGTCCAGCTTGGTGATGAACACCAACGCTCACATGTCCATGTTTCTGTCGGAGTCCCTTGGATCCTCGGATCCCATCGGATTCTCGTGCGAGGGTACGCAGTCTGCTCCCTATTTCCTCCGTAAGCAGAGGGAACAGGAGATCTGGCAGCCTATTCGATCTTCGCCCAACTGTTTGGCTGATATCTTGGAAGAGTGCTTGTCTCTGGGCGCTTTGGCGCCGGACCCCGTACTCCCCTGGCGTGACTCCGAGGATTCAACACTCCTTTCCGGGTCAAGTAGCTTGGAAGATATTGCCACCACCAAGGCAGCGGTGAAGGCGTTGTCGGCGGACGAATTGAACCACGTCTTGTCCTTCCTTCCGGTTAATTCTTTCACTGCAGCCGCCCGAGTGCGCAAGAGCTGGGCCCGCTCCATTCGGTGCACCATACAACTCAACAGTACTACTGCCGAGAAGTACTTCCAACATGGCTTGGAGATTATGAAGACCACCGACTCTCCTTGGGAAAGCCTTAAGCTTTTCCGCCGTGCCACTGCCTTGAATCCCCGGCTTATCGAGGCTTACTTTTGGGAGGCGAAAGCCCTCTTCATCCTGAACGATTGGGACGGGGCGGTCAAAACGGTGGAGCGCGCGCTGGAGAAGCAACCATCTCCGGTCGAGAGCCTGAAGCTGCGGGCCTGCATCCTCTACGCTAGCAACGATGACCTAAGAGCGAGTCAGCTGCTGGAAGTGGCCCTCCCACTGGCGCCCAACGATGCCTCCATCCACTTTGAGCTCGGGTTCTGTTATCATGGCCTTGAGCAGTTCTCGAAGGCCATCGAGTGCTACACCACCGCCCTCGAGCTCAACTACCACCGCACCTTTGTCTTGCTGGCAAACCGGGCGAATTGCTTGTTCCGCAACAACAACATCCCCGAGGCACTACAGGATTTGAAGGTAGCTGTTGTGGAGGGAAGTGCAGTCTCTGCAGAGCGCGTGCGGACGCGCGACACAGCTCTGCGTCTTCTGTTGCACTCTTTGTTTTGCACAAGCAAATCATATCAGAACCCATTTCATATCGACTTACTTGGATCGTGAAAACTCTTGATCATATCCAAATCTCCCCCTCGCAACAGTGAGCCCCCAGTCCCTTGCGTGAAACAGGGCTGGTCACAGAGGTGCCCGCAGACCTGCACGCCCGGTCCAGCACGGAGCAGGAACCCTTTGGTGGCAGCATGTAGGCCTCTGACGGACAAAACAAGGTAACCGCAAAACCCAGGGAGCATGAGTGCAGCGCGCAGGACACTGAGTTGGCAATCTGAACCCACTTCTACATACCTCGCTGTCATGGCGGTGCCATGATTGGGAGCAGAGACTCCTCGGGGCAGGGCCCAGTGCTGGCGCATCGCTGAAGCATGGTACAATGATTCCCATTTTGGGCATCGGTGGATACATGTCAGCACTTCGCTGACACCCCAGACCCCGGAGTCGATCCTGCTGTAGTCCTGCTCGTCCAAACAACACATTTTGACCCCCCACCGTTGCGGTCGTGACTGGCAAACGCGACGAGCGAGTGGCATGGGAACACACACACACACACACACACACAGAACAGTGAAACAGGGACAGTCTACCGCCCGAGGGAAAGGAAGGGGAAGTAGGGAGGTTAGGAGAGGCCAGACGGGGAGAGGACGGGTTCAAGGTGGTGAGAGGCTGATGGGCACCGCCGCCTACAGAGGGAACGGGTTTACGGACAAGGGGTTAGTGGCGAGAGGCCAACAGGCGCTGCCAGCTTCACACGGCAAGGCACCCTGGCGTCATGCCAAACCCCCCTTCCAAAAACACAATGCAATCATGAAACTGCAGCAATCGATGATGCGGTGCAAGGGTAGATAATGTTGTGTAGCGTTGGCTGAGCTCATGAGTTGCTGTCCAAATCTGTACCAGATTGCATTGAGTCCAGCATTCACATCATCGAGTGAATGTGATGGCACACATTCACTCTGTGCTATCACCGATCCATATGCACAGTGAAGTCGAAAGGTTAGCTGCATGACGAAAGGGCTCCTACACCCCCGCACAAACCCTCTGCATCATCTGCAACTGCTAATTTTTTTGTGGCATGTCCGTGTGGCTTTGAACAGCTGTGTCAGGGCACTGGGGGATGCGGGAAGGGGATGGGCATCCAGTGGTCCGGGGTGCAGGCACTGGGGTGTGAGGCATGTGCTGACATGCATCCACCGATCCTCAAGATGGGACCCGTTGCAACATGTTCCAGTGAAGGTGCACCTCGTGTTTTGGCAAGGGCGCTCGTTGTCTGCGGACTCCAACCCCACTTTTTGCACCACGGCCAACGCCAATCTCCACCACGCTTCCCCCTCCATTTTCAGCCCTTGCAACGCGGATCTCAGACTCTCCACCGGTTCCTCGTGTTCCAGAAGGTTGTTTGGGCAGCCAAGCTTGCGTTTCATCCCCTCCCCCAGAGATTCTTCAGCAGCTCAAAGCGCGCAGCCGACTGACCGCACCAAACACTCCGAAGAATGTGCCCAATCGCAGTCGCTTTAGGGGGAGTGGTGAGGCAGGGGTGGCGGAGGGGTGGGGGAGGAGTGGGCCACATGGAGATGGCCCGGGGGATCCCCCTCTACCTCTCCACCCACCCGATGCTCAAGGCGCCGTGTTCCATGATGGCAGTGCCCTGTGCCACTTTGTAGGCCTCCTTGGCCATCAACCCCTTCTACTACTTGGCTCTGCGGACGCGAGGGTTTGTCAACAAGCACTTGGGCAACCCCGAGGCCGCGCACCAGGACTACACCACCATCATCGAGCACTCCGGTGACGCCAAGGTCAAGGCGGACGCCTACTGCAACCGGGCGTTCTGCTACGCGGAGATTGACGAGGACGACATGGCGAAGGCCCAGGCCCTGGACCCCACCAACGTCGAGATCGTGCAGTACCGGGCCTCGGCCCTGGTGAACCAGCACAACATCCGCGACGCCATCCAGCTCGTCACGCTGTGGCTGGCCGCCAACCCGGCGCACAAGGACCTGGCCTGCCAGTTCGCGTTCCGCGGGGACCTCCACCACCTGGGCGGCGACTGGGAGGCCAGCGTCCGCGACTACGACACCGCCGCAGAGATCGAGCACGCATGCGGCGTCGTCCCCCTGGGCGCCGTCGCGGCACCGCCACCCTCGTGAAAGGGGGGCCCGAGGAGTGTCGCCCGCCCCACGTCGTCGGTGGCGACTGCCTCCGACCCCCCCCCCCCCCCCCCCGTCCGCCCACCGCCCCCCGACGTTCTAGCCCAATGCTGCAAGCGGGCCGTGTCGCGCGTGCCACGTGCCGACAGTTTTGACGTGTGCACTGTTCCAATGGATGCTCATGTCTGCCCCTCCCCGGCAGGCCGCTGGCATATGCCGTTGTGCGCCCCTCCCCCGCTGTCCTCCGGTGTCTCAGCAGCGGGAAGGGGGGCCCATAGGCGATACCACGCCTTCAATGGTGCGACTGATCGGATACGGACCTCCATCGATAAGGAAAAGGCACACGCACACGCACACGCACACGCACGCGTGATTGGGATGTCCACTTCTTCTGGTGGATCGGTTTCGCCCCCGTCCCGTGAGCCATCCCCTCAACGGACGGGTCCACGGACACACATGACCAACAGCAGTCTTTAGGAGTCTTTCGGCTTAGTTTCTTGTGGGGTTTGCGTGGCGTAGACCTGAGGGAGTGTCTGCACCGTGCCTGCACTGCTCAGGATTCACCTCCCGAAAGTGATGTAACCTCCAGAAAGTGAAAAAAAAAACCAGGTCCGCGCACACTTGGAGCTGGTGCCTGTGATTGGCAGCGGTTGGTAGGTGTTCCAGGTTTATTTGGCAGGTTTGGCGCGGTGCGCTTGTCCATGGAGATGCATGCGCGCACAGAGAAAAGGGAGTAAGGGGGCCATGGGAAAGCAGGAATGGATCCGGGAGGGATGGAACACGGATTGCACATGACAGGTCCATGAACAGGGAAGAGGACACAGGCATGCGCATACGCACGCACACACGCAAAGAGCCTTACCGGACCCTTGTCTCCGGTCCGAAGGTTGTCTCACGGCCCCAATTCAACCAAATAGACCACTGATCCGTCAACGTGGGAGCTGGGAAAAGGTGTGGGGGGCAGGGGGCCTTTGAAGTCACTTTTGGTAACCTTCCCCCCCCAACCTTCCAGGGTTCTGATAGGAGGATGTTGAGAGGGGGAACAGGGTACAACACTCAGAAGGATGGCCTCGTCGTACTGTTCATTTTGAGTCATGCATGTTGTGGTTGAAAAAATTTTTGTTCAAAATTATTTTAACCCAGATCCAATAAAATTCTTTTGCCCTCGGCAAGGCACCTCGAAGGGATGGCACGCCACGCGCGCCCAGGCTCGGGGCCCGGTTGCGTCTTCTCTCCTGCCCCCTCCCCATCCAAAGTGTGTGTATTCAGATGTATGTCTGCATGTGTGTCTCGAGAAGAGGCGCGCCGGGCCATTGCAGCCCCTGTGCCGGCTGTCGTAGGTCACCGCCAGGAAACCGTTCTCTGAGACGCTTTGCGATGCGCGGGGGTTGTGGTGGTGGTGGTGGTTCGGGGCAGACTTCGTTTATAAGGGGCTGGGGGGTTTTGGGATTTTTAGGCACCCACCCACCCAAGACCAAGCCACCCACCCAGACCCCCCCGACCCTTATAAACATTTGAGGGGGGGGGTTGAGGCGCTCTCCCGGGGCTGAACGGCTCCCCAGCCCCGTCCGGCTGGTCGTGCTGTGGTTGTAGTTGCAGCTGGAGTCGCTGGAGATGGGGCCTGAGTTGCTGGAGATGGGGCCTGAGTTGCTGCCTGTCCTGCTGCCTGTCCTGCTGGTCGTGCTGTGGTTGTAGTTGCAGCTGGAGTCGCTGGAGATGGGGCCTGAGTTGCTGGAGATGGGGCCTGAGTTGCTGCCTGTCCTGCTGCCTGTCCTGCTGGTCGTGCTGTGGTTGTAGTTGCAGCTGGAGATGGGGCCTGAGTTGCTGGAGATGGGGCTTGAGTTGGGCGTGCAGTACTACTGCTAGTACTGCTGCTGCTGCTGCTGCTGCCACCACTGCTGCAGTTGATATTGCTGCTGCTGCTGTTGGTGTTGTAGTTCTTGCTGGTGTTTGTAATGCTACTGCTACTGCTGCTGCTGCTGCTGCTGCTGGCATTGTTGTTGCTGCCACCACTGCTGCAGTTGATATTGCTGCTGCTGCTGTTGGTGTTGTAGTTGTTGCCTGTGTTTGTAATGCTACTGCTGCTGCTGCTGCTGCCCACAGGCTTCTGCTCCTTCACAAAAAACGCTGAAAGAGTCTTTGTAGTCTGCTGGCTCTTCACCCATTTTTGGTGTCCATCACTTTTGAAGTGCTCACGCTCAGCCTTTCCCACATTGGATATGAGTACTCCACAACCGCAGCTGTACTTCCCAGGCTGCTGCATAGCAAAGCAAACAATGGGGGTCTGCAGAAACACACAAAGCAACCCCAATGGCAAGACAAAAAATGTCATTGTAGCTCCAAACCTTGCAAAAAAAGCGAAAAAAAAGCGTCACTGTAGCTCCAAACCTTGCAAAAAAAGCGAAAAAAAAGCGGAGCTCAAAACAAATAACTGTATTGGGAATTGAACCACCGACCTTTAAACCCTCACATAGCTGCACAACCGTTCAACTACAGTCTAGTTCTGCTATGGTTATCTCGGATTCAGGTTGTTGAACACCTTCGAAATCGAAAAAAAAGCGCCACTCGCCTGCACACTAACATTAAACGGGGGGGTCCTAGACTACAGACCCACCCACCCAGAGTACAGTTCTAACAGGGAGGGGGGTCCCAGATTTTTGACCCGCCCACCCAGGCTGGGGCACCCACCCAGACCCCCCCCCCCAGTTAACTTAATTCCTTATAAACGAAGCCTGGTACACTCTGTATGCTGCCCGGGGGCAACGTAGTCTGTTGAATGCCATGTTGAATGAAGTGTGTGTCTTGGGAGGGGGGGGCGAGACCTAATTAAGTTGAGAAGAATTGGTTTGTAGAAAAACAGACAACAGGGCAGCAAAATGCAGATTGAGGCAATGCACTCCTCAGCAGCTCCTCTTGGGAGGGGTGGGGGGGAGGGGTGCTCGGAGGTTTGGCGGTGTGGTGGCGTGGCTTGTCTCCTTACTGGGGGGACCCTGGCTGGGCGGGGCTTGGTGCCGACCTGAGCGGCCGGCCTCCCTTGATCCATTGCGAGGCTACCACATCCGAAAATGGTGGGACCTTCGGTCAATGGTCTGCGATGGAGACTTCTGGTTGGTCTCTGTCGTTGTGTGCATGAGCTGTGGGATCACTCCCCCCCCCCCCCCGAACCAGGCTTCGTTTATAAGGAATCAAGTTAACTGGGGGGGGGGGGTCTGGGTGGGTGCCCCAGCCTGGGTGGGCGGGTCAAAAATCTGGGACCCCCCTCCCTGTTAGAACTGTACTCTGGGTGGGTGGGTCTGTAGTCTAGGACCCCCCCGTTTAATGTTAGTGTGCAGGCGAGTGGCGCTTTTTTTTTCGATTTCGAAGGTGTTCAGCAACCTGAATCCGAGATAACCATAGCAGAACTAGACTGTAGTTGAACGGTTGTGCAGCTATGTGAGGGTTTAAAGGTCGGTGGTTCAATTCCCAATACAGTTATTTGTTTTGAGCTCCGCTTTTTTTTCGCTTTTTTTGCAAGGTTTGGAGCTACAGTGACGCTTTTTTTTCGCTTTTTTTGCAAGGTTTGGAGCTACAATGACATTTTTTGTCTTGCCATTGGGGTTGCTTTGTGTGTTTCTGCAGACCCCCATTGTTTGCTTTGCTATGCAGCAGCCTGGGAAGTACAGCTGCGGTTGTGGAGTACTCATATCCAATGTGGGAAAGGCTGAGCGTGAGCACTTCAAAAGTGATGGACACCAAAAATGGGTGAAGAGCCAGCAGACTACAAAGACTCTTTCAGCGTTTTTTGTGAAGGAGCAGAAGCCTGTGGGCAGCAGCAGCAGCAGCAGTAGCATTACAAACACAGGCAACAACTACAACACCAACAGCAGCAGCAGCAATATCAACTGCAGCAGTGGTGGCAGCAACAACAATGCCAGCAGCAGCAGCAGCAGCAGCAGTAGCAGTAGCATTACAAACACCAGCAAGAACTACAACACCAACAGCAGCAGCAGCAATATCAACTGCAGCAGTGGTGGCAGCAGCAGCAGCAGCAGCAGTACTAGCAGTAGTACTGCACGCCCAACTCAAGCCCCATCTCCAGCAACTCAGGCCCCATCTCCAGCTGCAACTACAACCACAGCACGACCAGCAGGACAGGCAGCAGGACAGGCAGCAACTCAGGCCCCATCTCCAGCAACTCAGGCCCCATCTCCAGCGACTCCAGCTGCAACTACAACCACAGCACGACCAGCCGGACGGGGCTGGGGAGCCGTTCAGCCCCGGGAAAGCGCCTCAACCCCCCCCCTCAAATGTTTATAAGGGTCGGGGGGGTCTGGGTGGGTGGCTTGGTCTTGGGTGGGTGGGTGCCTAAAAATCCCAAAACCCCCCAGCCCCTTATAAACGAAATCTGGAGTGTACCGTACCAACACCAACGCGCTGTACGTTTCCGAATCACACCAATCCTGTTGCAGTGAAAATGATGAATTGTGTCAACACACACACACACACCACAGTTCTGCAATGCGTATTTCACACACCAATTTGCACCGCCCCTCCTTCCAACTCGTCCCATGTGCCTTTGAGTGGGTGCACTCCGGTGGCGCTTGGGGGGTGGTTGTGGTAAACAGGGCGAGTCTACAAAAGGTTATACCTGCATCTTCGCTGAGCTCTCCTTGATTAGGTCGTGCCCCCTCCACTGCCACCACACATTCAGCCTTTATGGCACATCCCGACCGCAACGGTTCGGGAAACAGAAACAGTGCGCCAACACAGATCTTTGTGAGTGGCGAGAAGCCGATTGATGCCGCCAACTGCCAGGAGCAGCACCATGTCATGGCTTTGTCCCACCCCCGCCCCCCACACCCCACTGAGAGCATGCGTCCCTTCCCGGGATAGTCGGTGACGCCTGCGGGACGTGGGGAGATGGCCTGCACCCACGGCTCCTCCTCGTCTCCACATGCAGAGGTGGCGGGGGGAGGGGGCGGTCATGAGGTGAGGTGAGGTGAGGTGAGGTGAGGGTCGGTGAGGTGAGGGTAGGTGAGGTGAGGTGAGGTGAGGTGAGGTGAGGTGAGGTGAGGTGAGGTGAGGTGAGGTGAGGTGAGGTGAGGTGAGGTGAGGTGAGGTGAGGTGAGGTGAGATGAGGGGAGGTGAGGTGAGGTGAGGTGAGGGTAGGTGAGGGTAGGTGAGGTGAGGTGAGGTGAGGTGATTTGGATTTTGATTTGGGGGCCAATCTTAAGGCTCACAGGATGCCTGGGTTGCGGGGAATATGTACCGTAGAAATTCTGTTGCAAAAAAAAAATCAAAAATTCTTGACACAATTTTGGCACCCATTTTTTTTTTGGAGGACCAGGGTGAGCCAAGTATTTCTGAGAAGTGGTGAGTGCGCAGTGAGGGGGCCACCCCGCACTGCCGCACAGGCCTGCCTGCACGTCCATGTGAAGAGGCACAGTACGGGTGACCTCAGACGTGGTGCAGCCTGTTGCCGCTGCCGTCCTGACCTTGTGGCCCTCATCCAGGAGCATCCATGGTGGCTGCTGTCAGGACGTGCCTCACTTGCAGGCCGCTCGAGCCTGTCCATCGACACTAAACCGAGGGTGCAAAGCCCTACAGGAGACCACCCCCCCCTCTTGGGGGGGGTGGCAGAGCAGCCAGCCACCTAACCGCCGGTGTGGACGGCCACCGCCTGCTTTACCTTCTCCTGCATCTCGATCGAGCGCTCCGCTGACACCACACGGGAGCTGCACAGCCGCTGCTGCCAAGCCGCCCGGCAGGAGCTGCCGGCCACTGGGCGGCGGGCTGATGGGGGGGGCTGCCGGGGCCCTTGCCCCCCTTTCCAGTGCCGCGGGGGCCCTTGCGGGGTCGTCGGCGTTCATTGCCTGTCAGTGCCCTTACATGGCACGTACATTAGCGTGGATCCCAGCTTGAGGGGCTGGGGTAGCCGTGAAAACCTCGTGATTCGGCCATCGCCTGGGGCTCCTGGTCTTGACACCCAAACCATTCACGTACAGTGCTCATCAAGATCCCCTTGGGTCTAGACTCGTATCCCTTCTCCTCCCCCCTCCCCACCGTCGAATAACAGAGGCCCCCTCCTCGGAGCGTGCAGTGCATTGCCTCATCTTTGCCATCTGCACCCGCTTTCGCTTTTGGCATTCCAACTCAACTCCACGCATCTCTGCGCAGTAGGTCACGCTGCCCCCAGCCCCCCCCCCCTCTTGACGCAGCATTCCTTCGCTGTTTGCTTTGTTTCTGTACCCACCCCTGTTTGTCATTTTGCCATCCCTGATAGGTCTCACCCCCTTTTGAGGCAGGACCCTCGGATCACTAGTCTGCCCCCTGAACCACAGTTTAGCCCCCCCCAACCCCAACCCCAACCCCAACCGTCCACATTTCTGCTCCTTTTTGAAGTTATGTGCCTTTTGAGTGGGTGCAATCCAGTGGCTCTGCGGAGGTGGCGGCCAGTCTACGAAAGGTTCCACCTTCGCCCTCGCCTAGCTCCACTTTAATTAGGTCTCGACCCCCCCCCCCCCCACCACCACCATATTACTGCAACGCACTACTGGCAAGTCACACATTGGTGAGCTAGCACCCATGGCCTTGTGTGGCATTCATGTTGCTGGTTGTGGTGAGCACCTCCCAGCCTGGGGTCTTCGTGATGACCAGGCACTGATCAGGCCGTCAGGGGAGGACGCCATGGGCAGAATTTGAATTCTGGATTCTCCCCCAGGCAGGTGGATGCCCGCGGCAGTGCGGATGCCCACAGTATTGTTGATGCCTCGCTTGCCATGGCAGAAGGTTCAAGGGCGAGAGGCCAATAGTCGCCGCCACAGGCTAACAGAGCCAACCACCAAGGCCTTGTGCTAAACCCCCCCACCACCCCCAGTAATGTCAGTTCCATTGTTCTCATAACCTGGTTTCAGACTCAGCTCATCCTCACTACGTGTCAGATCCGCCACCACAGTCATTTGTGGGATCATCGTAGCACTGGACAGCTCTGAACCTTGATTCCGAGGGGTCACCTCGAGTACTGTGAAATGAGCAGGCTACGCCAGCTCATCTTGGTCTGAGCCAAAAAAAAAATGTCAGTTCCATTGTTCTCCTGAGGTTCCGCCTTCTGTCCTCATTTGCTTTCTTTGCTAAATTTGCTGGTCAGTTCATCATCTCAGTCTCTCATATATAATCGCACATCCCGCCCTCCCGCTCCAACGCCATTGGGCAATGCGGCACGGGTGAGCAGAGGGACAAGGGTCCCTTTTTCACCTGCTGGAATTCCCTTTGGCCTGGGGATTGGGGCACGCAATGCAAATCATTGATTCCTGAGACCCCAAACCAGTGCATACACCCGGAAGTACCCGACGGCATGCTTACAGAGCCGTGATGGCCACCTCCCTCCTCCCCACCGGCTCTCATCTTCACGGTTTTCTGAAATGACTGTTCCCGGATCGGATCTCCGAGGGGCACAATGAAGTCCCTGGCATGATTTTGTGGGCCGCAGGCCACAACACCCCAAACAAGGGCGGGGGGGGGGGGCTGCTTTCACGTTCGGAGGGGTCTCCCCTAAATCTCATGGTAGGATGAGAATTCCCCGGAGGGAAGCGGCTTCGCAGTCCCTTTCCCTCCGGGCTTCCAATATCCACCAGCGTGGCCTCCAGCCAGTGGCCGTGCACGCGAGTGCAGCACAGGCACGGCCACAAGGGAGGAGAAGCATGCGCATGGCATACGGCTCTGGCCGGGCCGGGGGGTTGCCAGCAGTCACATACCCGTCCAAAAGCCGCGAGGACCGGGCCGACATGGGGGCTCCGGGGGTTTGGCATGACGCCATGGTTGGTTTTACTGTCCAGTTGATTTTCCTGCCGGCGGCACCTGATTGGCTGCTGACCACCGATGGAGCTGCTCTACCAGGCGTTCCTTCGCCGAGGCCTACCTGGGTGCTAACTCCTTGAATGAAGGGGTGGGGTGGGACACCAGCGGGAGCACCGGCCGCAGCGGCCGACAGAACGCAGCGACCCGACACAGCACGCGAAGGGGAGAGCGGGTGACTGTCCAGGGCCCCATACAGAAAGAAAGAAAGAAAGAAAGAAACAACACAACCCGACGGAATGTCACACGGGGGGTTGTGTGCGCGTGCTGCACTGTCCCGTGAAGGGGGGGCAACAGGGGGCCTGGAGGCCAGCCTGGTTTGGTGGTTCTGCCGGATGGTCTGAGCCGCGCTGGCTGGTGGCGCGTGCTGGACCCTCAGCCCCCGCCCCCCCCCAGGGGAGGATAGGGAGGAGCACAATGAACGGGTGTATGGGACATTCAACAGCCAGTTGCGCATGACCAGAACTGAGAAGGCAACGAAGGCTGTGGGAAGGTCGGCGTGGCTGGAGCACAGTGGCGGGGCCACGCCTGACCTTTGGAGGCCCCCTGGAGCAGGTCCCACCTACGCCCTCGCTTGGCTCACCTAATGGGGTGCACCGTGCACTGTGCGCGCGCTGTGCGAAAAGTCGGCTGTTTTTCACCACCGGTAGCCACAGGTCCCAGGGTCCTGAATTCTGCACCCTACAGCCCCTGCTGGTACACCAGGGATTTGTTGTTTTAGTCTGATGCTTGCAACAGGTCCCAGGGTCCTGAATTCTGCACCCTACAGCCCCTGCTGGTACACCAGGGATTTGTTGTTTTAGTCTGATGCTTGCAACGGGTCCCAGGGTGCTGAATTCTGCACCCCCGATGCTGTTTTGAATGGATCATGCACGCTTCTGTGGGGGGGTGGTTTGCAGGGGTGTTCCCGGGGAAAACAACGTACTAATTGGCGCTGTGCACGCGTTGTGCCCGCGCTGTGCGACAACGCCTCCGAAGTGAGGTCTTACCCCGGGGCAGTCCTCGTGGCACTGCCTTGTCCCCCTCATTCGTCCCACACGTCGGTGCGTGCAGGCGTCACTTAGAAGATGGCACATCGGATGGAGCCGATCCTACCCCCCCCCCCTTTTGCGCAAGCACTGCCTTGTCTAAGCACATGAGCCCGTGTTACCGTCGTTTTGATGGAATTTTCTGACCACGGTTTTTATGGTCAAAAATGTAACATTATGCGATTGTGGTTCCCTTGTAGAGGGAAAGGTGGGCTTGGTCATGCTTGCGGTAGTTCCTCCTGCTCATACCAACATTCTGCTTGCAATTGCAACCCAATGATGTCCCTGTTGATGTGATTTTCAGCCATGGCTCATGTTGCTACACCTGGCATGGCTGTTACGTACATCCGGTCCACCGGTGAACATGTGTGCAGATTGTGTGGGCCAAAGCGGGCCGTGGGATTTGGGGCCCTTGGCCATGTGTTTGAGGGCAAGCTTTACTTTACCAAAGATATTGTTGATGACAGTTTTGTCCCAAGCAATAGGAAGCCTAAACCCATTCCAAAACCTGAAGCCAAGCCTGCCCCAAAGGCTGCCCCAAAGGGCAAGCATGTGGATGAGGTATGGGCAGGTCCCCGGTGACATACGTTCTTTTGGTACCGCGCGTCGCGCGCAAGCACTGCCTTGTCTGAGCACATGAGCCCGTGTTACCGTCGTTTTGCTGACTTTCAGCGTGCTTGCGCAAGGGGGGGGGAGGTAAAGTTCGGGCTGCTGGTGCTGGTGCAATTCAAGGAGCCAATACACCCTGACACAGTCGTCGGTGTGCTGTGAAAGGGTAACGCAGTGGAAGGAAAACTTGGTGACCATGTGAAAAGTTCTGACCAATGCGTCAGTCTTGGCACGCTGTGGTCTTCTTAGCATGTGGGAGCCCGTGAACACTTTCGATTGCCCCCCCCCCTTATCTCTCTAGCTGATTTTTTGGGGCCGTATCTAGGAGTCCCCCTCCCCTTGCGACAGCAACACCCTTGTCGGAGCAACAGCGTGTGTTGTTTCTGCAATTTTTGGAACTGCGGAATTTGACAGTCCTTTTTCTGGTGGCCCATGAATATCAAGTTTTTTCTGTGGTTTGGGGCTGGGTATCGCATATCAAAGCAACAGGGACGCAATGACGGGCAGTGCAAATCAAAGCATTGAAGGCAGAAGAACCATGCCTGAGCAGTAGAAAACAAGTGGCAAACTATGGAGAAGAAAAAAATGAGTAAGAGGCAGCACACATCGTGTAAGCGGACATGAATTTTTGCCAATATGAAAGCAGGAAGTGCCGCCCATTTTCACCCTTCTTGTTCTTTGGAGGTGGAGATTGGGGAATCACCTGATGACCAGTGCATTCGCGACACAATGGTTGCCGTGGGTGTCTTCGTGCAGTGCGCATGAACAATGCCTTTGTCAGAGCAACACTAGGCGTTGTCTCCATCAAATTGTGGAATTTTAGTGTTGTTCTCGCAAGGGGGAGGGGGGGTAGGTTGACGAAGCCCAACATTGTTTGTTGAGCTCAGCAGCAGGGCAATCGCGCACAAGCAATTGGTTTGCTGCAGTGTTGTGAACCTCGCAGTCTGAGCAGCGGTTGAATGCATTGAATCCCCCCCCCCCCACCCACCTCCGCTGCATCGTCTCTTATTCCAAGCCTCTTGTACTTAGATCCCGAGATTGACTCATACTGTTGCAGCAATATTGCAGCTTGGTCAAAGACGAAAACAATGAACAAGTGGTCAGCTGGAATCAGCTGAGAGCCTCACAGTGAGAGCAGAGTTTGTGATGAGATCATCCCCCCCCCCCCCCCACACATGTTTGCAGACCCACAGCACCACATGCGACAGCAATCCCGATCTGTGGAAGAGGGAGGAAGGGACCTTGCACCCAGACCCCAGCCGAAGAACAATCGACAGAGAACTCAATGAACACGAGATGGCACTCTGAACTGAGAGCAATGAAGACCGTGGTGGCAGGCGCGGTTGGAGCTAATTGCGGAGAAGCAAACCTGACCCATTGTGGCCCCCCCACACCGCGGCATAGCAGACAGGCCGCCAGGACTGCATGCTGACCTGCTGTTGATGGCACCACAGGCATCGGCGGGGCCCCTTGACCCATGCGGGTCTCCCTCTTTAATATTGTTTTCCCCATCCCCCCCCCCCCTCCACAGACAGATAGCATGGCCGAATCCCTGCAAGTGCAAATCCCATACATTTGATCACCTTAAGGTGTGTCAAGGCAACATCCTGCTGATGGGCAGATATGCACAGGCAGTTGGGTATTCTTACTGGCTGAGCAGTTGGCAGTAGACATCAGAGTCCCACTACCACTGTTCCTTAAGCCGTTTGCCTCAGTACTGTGCTGTTAGGCATGGAGGTTTCGCATGGAGGGAAGCTGGTTTTCAGAGAGGGGGTTGACCCAAAGCATGTACGACCGTGCATGCATATATCTTGAACGTTGACAGGATGTAGGGTGCCAGGAAGTCTCATTTTTTTTGTATGAAGGTTACTGACACCCTTGCATAGTTGCGTGAACATTGGCAGGATGTAGGGTCTCAGGAAGTCTCATCTTTCTGTTCGAAGGTTGCTGACGCCATTGCATGGTTGTACGACTCTGCTGTCACCCATTATGATCACCATTTTGTTTTTTCCCCTTCATGTGGCGGTTTCCCCCGCCTAGATTCACACACACTGAAACCAAGTTGATGGCCCCACATTTTGTAAAGTTGCTCTTGACCCCGTCACTGAATTCAACGGGGCAAGCTGAACATCGTGCAGTTTGCGCCGCTGATGCGAGATCGAACCGTTTCACGTAAGCCTCCTGCTTGAGAACCCAGGTTTCCCCAGAAACCCCAGTTTGGCATCACTGCCTCTCTTCTCTACAGTGTGCAGGGCCGCGCGCTCCCGCCCGTCAGATGGTTGTTCGACTTATACTGTGCCCGTGTCTTGAGGGCAGGGAGGATCCAGAGAACCAGCCAAACCACCTGTTTTGCCCATCCGTTGTGCTGTTCCTGCACCGTTCCACAAAATCTTAAGGTCCTGCGAACTCTGGTACACAGTGTTCCAAGCCTTGTCCCATGGGTTTGCTACGGCCACTCTCTGTCTCAGCCTTCCTTGAAGAAATGATTGGCTGCCTCTAACCCTCAGCAGTTGTGATACATACAACCCAGCACGACACAGCATGACACAGCATGACACGGCACAAGACAACACACCCTTCAGGCTGGGTACATGGCCTATCTGCCATTTACTGGGTCTGGTCCTGCTCCCCCTGATTTTTTTCATAGGTGGGGCTGCCCCTTGCCCCCTTAGAGAGTTAGGTATAGAAGGCCCCTCCTGACGTTCCTCAATATTAACAGCCAGTAGTGTTCCCCCAAGGGGGACCAGTCAGGAGCTGTTTTCTGTTTGCTTATTCTGGCCTAATCTACACAGTCCTGCCCAAATCAGATAGTGTCAGAGCTTTGCTTTCCCCAAGTGGGTTGATGGCACGAACACTTTGAGCCCTTTTCATCAAAAAAATTTCAATAGCATTTTAGGACGTCATCGCCTCGCGAGGAGTGATCTCATAACCGGTGTCCACCAGGGCAAGGCACACTATGAACTGTCGCCAATGCAGTTGATCGCAAATTTTTTTTCCTGTGGCATTTCATCAACAATAGCAGTTGCAGTGTGTTGAATTAGTTTGACGTTTGTTCAAATTTGCTGTCAAGGGTTGGCAGGCATCTGGTTGGCTAAGGGTCCTGTAGCTCACTGCACCAACAGCGAGTGACACAAAGCTGCCTGTTTGGCGCTAGAACGGGGCGGAATTGACCCCGCCTCGAGTAGGAGGATCATTGGTTCCATGCACAGCTGATGGTTGTGGCACAAAACTGTCATTGTAGAGTAGAATCAGCCCATTTTGCTCGTTGTGTGTTCCAGGTTGGAAGTCGATTTTCCTTGTGTGGAAGGCTGTATCTTGCTGCATTACCTGGTGTCAGAGTCCGCCCATCCTCAATATTGGTTGCGTTGTGTCCATTACCATATCCCGAGACACTATGGACAAATGTAGAACTGGGAAGCTCTGAACCTTGATCCTGGGTATCTGGGGTACCATGCATTGAGCAGGCCTTGCCGGCTCATCTTGGTCAGGACTCCCCCGCAACAATTTTTTGTGTGGCAGTTTAGATTGCATGGGGCCGCATGCATCTCGGCCATGTCGGGGCGTGGGTCTCAACCCTCACCTCCGGATCGCAGCTCTCCAATGAGAATGCCATGCACGCAGTGCCCACGCAGTGCGAAGTTTTGGATGTCGGCAAATACTCGAACCCTAGTTTTGGCCCCTTTTCACAAGTTTTTGGTTCGGTACCAGGGTTTTTTTGGCTTCCCAAGCATTTAGGATGTGGCACCAAAACCTTGGTTGACTTCAAGGTGATTCTTGAACCGAGATGCTCAAGATCATCGATGGGTATGGCCACGTCCACAACTGCAGAGAAGTCAACGTGGTCATCGTTGCTCGAAGGCTCTCGATCGCCGATACTCGATGGTGGCGAGTCGACACCAGGACCGGACAGTTCTTCTTCGACGATGCTGTTGGTTATAACTACAACCAGAAGTATCGATGGACACCTGGCCAACCCTATGGTATTGACACCTTTCAGTCTTCCCCCTAGTACCCCCCCCCCCCCCTTGTATAAGCTACGCCCTTGTCCAAGCTACAGTAGGCGTAGGGACTGTAATAATTGTGTACGTAATTTTAATTACGTACGACATGTAGTGCGGCCACGTAAGACATGGGTTTGTCGTCACATTTGCCAATTACATGGAGCCATGGACACATTTGTTGTGAGTCTTTGCCCACTTCAACCCATATGGCTCAAAATTTGGGAATATTTGTGCTTTATATTCCCCTTTCTTGCATCAGCTCACCATGCAATCTTCTCTTTTTGAACCTGGGGCGTCCAGTTATTTTCACATGTTCCACCGGTGACCTTGTGGATGCTACAATGAAGGGACCATCGGAGAAGGGGACCAATTTGCGGTGTTGGAGTACATGAAGGGTGGGCAGATGGTCACACACCCTTGTGCCCCCCTCCCAAGAATCGAGTTCAGGCATCTTCAAGTGGTGAGCATGTGCAATTGTTCCGCATGGTGTATGATCGCAAGAAGGGTTTCCAAGCTGAACATTTGTAGGCTTCGCATCCTTCATTGCTTGTGCCAACATGGGTGTGAACGTGAAATTTTCATGTTCCCAAGGCTTTCTTGTGTTTGCATGCACTTGGAAATGTGGGCGGAGGTCAAGGTGCACTCATACCATGCGCATGCGCACGTGTGTGCCAGTAGTTGTATGTGTTGCGCGCAAGCTACGCCCTTGTCCAAGCTACAGTGGGCGTAGGGACCGTAATAATTCCGTACATTGGCGTAGCTTATACAAGGGGGGGGGGTAAACAGGTGACAGGTATTCTTGGGTGAGTATCCCAGCCTCTGCGTGCGCAATATGCACGCAGTGCCCACGCAGTGCCCACGCAGTGCGCACGCAGTGCAAACACTTAGCCAATGTGCAATGCTTCCCAGTGTATTCTGTGTATTGCCCTGCAGAGGCCGGTTCGAAACCTGCTCAAACCACTGCCTGCAGCTGCCAATTTTGAGTCTAGATATCTGACAAAGATGCAAAATCACTGCCCGCAGCCACCAATTTTGAGTCTAGATTTCTGACAATGATGCAAATCACTGCCCGCAGCTGCCAATTTTGAGTCCAGATTTCTGACAAAGATGATGCAATCCTTCCCTTTGCATCGAACCCATCTGTGGGCTCGCGGCCACTCACAGCCGGCGGCAGATTGCATGGAAAACACGCAACATGGTAGAGACAAAAACATAAACAACATACTTTTTGCCCTGCTACTGAGGTGTATCATACCTCCTCCCCCTCTTCGTCAAAACAAAGGCCATCAGGCGAATGTATTTCATCGCCAAATTTCAACCACATGGAGACGGGATGCTCGCGGCGTGGCAGCTCCCACTGCACTTCCATGTACCAAAACAACCTGTAGCTCCAGAAACTTTGCATTCCCTATGGGCGCACGAGTAATCTAGCAAGGAAGCAAGCATCCTGCATCTCTGGCGCAGAGACCATGCCGTAGAGTCTAGCTGCTTTTCAGCACAGGCCTGATGTCAAAAAAGAACCAACAAGTCACTGCCTGCAGCCGCCAATTTGAGTCTAGATTTTTGACAAAGATGATGTAGCTCGTGTTGGGATCTCTGCGACTGTCCAGCCTGTTTGCTGGGATCTGCCAGTACATGACCGATGTCTCGGTCCTACTAGATAGCCGTCTGCCACAGTCGCAAGGGTGGTGAACGGCACATCCCAGGCGGCAATGCGACTCGGACACAGCAGTCCTGTTCCTAAATTTGTGGCTCAGACCAGCAGCAGGCTAGCTAGCGAGGGATAGGTCATACCCATCCCACACCCGAAACTGGCCCTGTCGCTGACCCATGACCTGCTAAGTGTACTCTTGATGGACGCTTGGCGGAACTTCGGTCACGAGGTAGAAAATTTTTTTTGGTGGCTCAGACCCGCTTCGGAAAAAGCGGAAAATGCGTCTGCACCACCCCCAAGAGAGACCGTCGCCTACTTTCTGGGTGCGCTGCAAGTGCCCCGAGCACCCTTTGAAGACACCGCAACAACCGCCGCACCCAATCCTCTTCATTTGTCCTTGTGACTGCCTCGCAACTGTATTTATAACAGACACTGCAACTGCCCCCTCCCGCTTTCCTCGGCAAAGCTAGCGTAATTGTCAGGGCATTCTTCAGTGGGCACATGTTAACCCTCCAACCGCCGCCGGTTACTCATCAGCAACAGCCGTCGGTTACCTGCGAACCGCTGTTGGTTACTTTTCAACTGCCGTTGCTTCCCTCCAACCGCCGCTGGTTGCCGTTCAAGTGCCGTCCAATCATCAGTTGTGCACCTTAATACCGAGGTTGCTACTGGACGGCCCGAACTTAAACAACGTCCTGCTGAAGGAGATCCCTCAGCAGGCGGTGCCACCGGTGCACACACCTTGTGTGTGCCTTGATGCCCTGACGCTGCTACCACACTGCCACCTCCATGGTGCTGGAGACACACACCATGCCTGTGCTGTAGTGGCTGCTGCGTTGCGGTCCCAGTGTCAGGAAACGACATGGCTCGGGCCCCCTCTAGCAGTGCCATAACCCACGGTCCCCCGGTCCTGCAAAACTGTATGTTCAATCCATTGTCTCTCAATCCACCGCCGGATTGGCCGACAGCCGTGACACCCGTGCATGTGCCCAGCATCTCCACGAGCGTGGGGCGTTGGGCATGCATCTGTGGGATCATACCGGAGCCCGGCCATGCAGACATCCACAACACTAACAATATCAACACTTGCCTGTGTGGGACAATTGTAGACCTGGAAAGCTCTGAACTCTGATGCCGAGAGTCATCTAGTGTACCATAGGTTGAGCGGGCCTCGTCAGCTTGTATTGGCCTGGACCCCCCCCCCCCCGCCCCCCCCACAACGAAAAATGATTGCCAACAAAGTTGCAAGCACCAAGGTTTCCATGAAGGGGAAGCTGCAGTTTGCCACAGCAGCAACATGAAAGCATATGGTGAAGGTCACGCACCAGCTCAGGTTTTGCATGGCCCAGTGCTGCACATATTTTGTCCCATCAACAGCCCACCCTGTGGGGCCCTCGTCAGTACTGTCGTACTATATGCGCTACTCTCTGAACTGGGCTGTTGTTGCCCGGGAGGTCGCTTGGGATCAGGTTTGCGAGAACAAATACTTGTTTCTGTGCCCAAGGCAGCCTTGCTGATCATCTCACAATGATCTGCGTGCGCACTGGTGCACGACGGCATTTCCCACGGACACCACAGCGGGGCCCTTCCTTCCCGGTGCAGGCTGGCTTTGGCCCCTGCAGCTCGTCATGTCCGAGGGTGTCGCATGCACATGGCACCACCACAGCTGTGTCCATGGGGCGTGAATAGAAGGGCCCCATGATAGCGCGGACCGCCTCAGAGGGCCCTTCGACCCCTCCATTGCTGCTAAGGGTCCGCATGAGGCAGGATATGTCCCGGTACCACAAAGAGCCTAGACTGGGCTCTGCCAACCCTCCCGCGACTAAACCAACCCCAGCGCCATCCCTGGAATATGCATATGAACCCAATCGCACAAAGGGGGGTCCCCACATGAACATGCGAATTCAGACACCCGCAGCAGCAGCAGACAGGAGAACTGGGGGCGACCAAAAAGGCTACATCCCGTTACCTTGGCGAACAAGATGGACCCCTCGAAGACATCCTCCCACAAAAAAAAAAAACACCGTGAAGTCAGCACCCCCACGATGGTGCAGATCCACGCGCTGTTGTGCAGGTTGTACCGATGCTGCTCAGCCACGGAGACACGTACGGTAACAACCACCACCAACCGCCTAACAACCACCTAACAACCACCACCAACCGCCTACAACCACCTAACAACCACCACCAACCACCTACTGACCATCCAAAAACCACCCACCAACCACCGACCAACCACCTAACAACCACCGAACAACCACCACCAACCATCTACCAACCACCAACCACCTGACCACCACCTAACAACCCCGTAACAACCACCTAACAACCACCACCAACCGCCTACAACCACCTAACAACCACCACCAACCACCTACTGACCATCCAAAAACCACCCACCAACCACCGACCAACCACCTAACAACCACCGAACAACCACCACCAACCATCTACCAACCACCAACCACCTGACCACCACCTAACAACCACGTAACAATCACCTAACGGCCACCACCAACCACCGAATAACAAACGAAAAACCACCTACCGACCACCTACCAACCACCTGGTAGCCACCTGGTCGTATGCAGCCCGACAAACGGGCGCCGCAACATTATTGATCTGGTCCTCCACGGAAACATCAGGTTACAGCAGGTTACAGCACAGAGCACTAAAACCACTGTACTTACCAGCCAGTGCCAGGATCCCTCATCCGATGTACATACGATAGTGGAGCACCCCAACCAAGAAGGGAGCACAATGACTGCGCAAGAACCACTGGACCAACGGCTGAGATTGTCTATGGCGGGGACATTCAGTCAATCGTTCAGTCAACCGACCATTGAACCCCTAGTAACCACCAAACCGCCACCCACCAACCACCTAACAACCACGTAGCAACCACCACCAACCACCAGCAACCGACCGCCAGCAACCACCAGCAACCAGCTAATAACCCCACCAACCACTTACCACCTAACAACCACCACCAAACACTGAACAACGACCACCAACCAACTACATCTGCCATTTTCTTTGGTGTTGAGGTCTTCTGCAGGGCACACACAGCATGCCATGGAGGTGCCCAGATCCATTAAAAAATTGCAAGGGACGGGAATCATGCCACTTTTTTTTTTTGCATGGTAGAGCCAAACCAGCCTGCATAGGCACAGCCAGAGTCCCTCCACGAGAGCCTCACCCAGAAAGACATGCCAATAGCCCTAGGGACACAGGCTGTCACTGTGGGCCATGGCATGCACGTGAACGCAAATGCCCATGAGCGCACCGGAGCAGTGTTAGGGGCAGCCTCTCAGTTTGCCGGCATGATGGCAACGTTTATCCACCAGCGATCCGACAGGAAAGCTCTGGAATGGGCCAGTACTATTAGGTCCACAGGCGAAGCTCCTGAATATCCTTCCCTTCCTCTGCCCCCCCGGCCAGGAGTGCATTGCCTCAACTCTACTTCAGTTGCTGTATCAGTTGTGTTTTTGATTTCTCTTTTACTCGCCCAACCAATCCTCTTAAGGTCAGAGCAGGCAGGATTCATCTCCCATGCACCACGATGGTGTATGGCAAACAACGGGGACACCAGGACGCCCAGTCTTGAGCTGTTGCCCAGTTGCATACATGGGATCGAGATGGAGCTCGCGTCTATACTTGTGACCCATCGGGATCGAGATCGACCCTCCGTCTGTGCTTTGTGATTCATCACACTTTGCATGGCAGTGCAGGACGGAGGCCAAGGATGAGTGCCCTGTCTCAGACACGAAAAAGTGATTTGTCTTTCACTCATCCAATCAATCCTCCAAAGTCTGCAGCAGGCCCGATCCCTCTGGTGTGGCGCGCGGCATGTGCTCACCAAGCACGGGGGGCGCTCCAGGTCGGGACCCGACCCCAAACGGGGGGGGGGGGGGGGTGACCCCCCTCTACGGACCCCAAAGTTGTCGTACGGAACAATGTGCTTTGTCGGCGCCAGAGGCGCCGGAGCTTTTGTTTTAGGCATAGGGCAGGGGGAAATTTTTTTGTTCGACCCTATGTGTCTGTACTCAAAATACTCAGAATTTCGTGGAGAATTCAAAAATGGCTAAAAAGCACAAAAAAGGATTTTGACCCCAACCTGGCCTCCAGGTCGGACCTTGGCTGATGGGAGCCTGAGTTGATGGACAATTTTTTTTGAAAAAATTTTTACCCCACTTGTGCATATTCAAAATGATCAGTGTGTCATGGGGATCATTTTGAGGTATTTATGTTGGGTACCCACCGACCCCCCCCCCCCCTGGGGGGGCCCAGCGGCTGACCGCCCGACCCGCCGACCCCCAAGGTTTTGGTCAACCAAGGGGGGGAGGGGTCCCCCTCCCCCCCCCACTTTCTGAGTGTCTATTTTTTTTCGGTGTCTTTTTGTCCATGCTTGCCCGGGCCGCTGGGCCTTGACAAACTGTCGCCGACGCCACCTCCTTGTCCCCTGACCGCATGAGTGTCCGGGACACCCAGGCCCGTCTGGCCACGCCAGGCGATGAGGTCATCGTTCTTGCCGACGCCGGTCAATTGGCGTGTTTGGCAGCCATCGACGACGCCGACTATATCATTCAGGACGAAGTGGTGCTGAAGAGTGGAGTTCCAGAGGCTGCCTCCCTGTCGTACGACCTCTTCAAGGACTGCGACTCGTCTGAAAATCTTGCTGCCGTCCTTTACGGCAGTCGCCCCAATGTCGTGCTCGTTGGGGAAATGACTTAATATGACAAAATTCAACATGCGATTAAGAGACTACTTGCGGACTTGCCCATGCTGGGCCGTTTTGTTGCAATCCTGCTTGAACCTGTCAGCGATGATGATGGCAGGCCATCATTCCTCAATCGGGCACTTGCCCTCAACTCGAACTTGCCTTTCGGTTGCGAAAAGCTGCAAATGGAGGACAGGTCCCTCATGCACATGCGCACACATGACCGATTTCATTTCTGGATTGCAAGCAGCACAAGGGAATCCAGAAGCCTATCTCCGCTCCCAACGTATAAGCTTCTGCGGCTTATGACGCCTGGGGCAGAAGTTGACAAGGTGGTGTTCCACGAGCCGGACGTGCGGGATAACCAATACGCTGTGCACATTCACAATGACCTAATCAACGGGCTGTTGGGGTCTATTGGCCTGAACTCTGATGAAGTCCATCTACTCCCGGGGACAGACCCACGGAACTCAAAGCTGTTCTTCACGGAGTTGAATGAGGAACAGGTGAATACTGTGGTATCGTAGTTCGGATCCAAGCCAAGGTTCCAGATCCAGCCAGTGGAATGGTATCACTAGTTGTGCCTCGTCTCAACTTTTGTTTGCATCTCCAATGTTTAGGCAGCTTTCCTGTCTTTGTTTTTGTTAACCCATGGACGGGGTTGAGCAGCCTAGTCAGAACCAGCAAGAGTCAGCCGAGGAGCGGCTGGCGGCACAATTGAATGATGCACCTGTCAGCACTGATCGCGGCCCGCAAGCGACGCGATCTGTCCTACTGTAATCTACGATTTGTCTGGCACTGTACAGTCTAAATCTGCAACGCAATCACCTCAATTGTAGCGACGTTGAAAGAAATCAATTTTTTCCACCTCCCCCCCAGACTCTACACTGAAAGGTGGTAGTCTGTGACTATAAAGGAAACTTACGGAATTAGGCTCATTCTTTGTCGTAACGTTGGCTTGACACCTGAGGTTCAGATGGCAGAAAGGAAATGGGAAATGGAGGACTGACGGCGAGCGCACGAGGGGGTGGCGTTCTGATGTCGTTTGGCAGGATGACTGGACGGGGGGGGGGCGAGCCTGACGTTTGTGGCCACCCAAGCAGGATTTGACCGTTTGGGGGAGAGGGGCAGGAGGGTGGTAGATGTGTTGACGGCGAGCAGCCGGGCGATCAGAGGTGCTGTAGGGGCCCCAGGAGTCAAAAAATGTATTGGCAGTCAGGGGCGGGGGAAGGGGATCAGGAGCTGGGTGTTCGCGGCGATACGAGCATATGTCTTTAATTGCGGCCGTTAGCCGACGCCGGCGTTCAGGGAGAATTGACTTGAGGAAAGCCCTTTGCTCTTTGTCAGGGGCTAGAACGTCGAAAAGAGACTTTGGGACAAGAGTCCGGGCGAAATTGCGAAGTTCACCTCGGGACCGGTTCCCAGCCAACCAGCCATGTTCCCCGGGGGCTGAGGTTGGGGTTTGAGGTTTGAGGTTTGATTTTGCGGGTACTAGACGCCTTTCGGCCTCGGGGGGCCAGCTGGTCGGGCCAGGTGATATCCTCCCCACCGGGTCCTAGTGGGGGGCCCTCCAAGACTCACCTCCTGCCTGGTGGCGGAGTCCCCCGGGTTCACAGGGCTCGGAGCCCCATCCCTCCCCGGCTTCCCCGTTTCGCCACTCCCCGGGGCTGAGGTTGGGTCCCCATGCGTCTGCCAGTCGCCCGAGGTGTTGTGACATGGCGGGGCACAGCGCCACTGTGGAAATGACGTCTAGGAGATGGGCCTCATCACACGCAGGGCACTTTCGGTTCGGAGAGGTCCCAGGGGTGGGGTGACAGTACTTTTGTCTGCTCACCTTGTTCAATAGTACTGTACATACTTCAGGTTCAGCCTCGGGTATTTTAGCGGAGGTGCACTGTGTATGCGCTGGGCATATAGTATCAATCCCGAAGGGGGTAGTCGGTCGTTTCCGGCACGAGCGAGCCGCGCCAGCCCCAGGGGGCCGTGCCAGCCGCAATCAGCCAAGGAGGCCCACACCAGCCCACAGGCAGCCATACTCAGCCCCCTACACTGTCCATAGTGTCATCGCATGCGAACTACACGAGACTCTGAAGATGTTGAAATGGAAACAAAAAAGACTCTACACTGAAAGTGGGGATGTCTACAAGGGCACTACACCACAGACCTCGAAGGACTGCCCTGCCAACACAGACAGCTGGACATCTGGATACGTGACGAGTAAAAAACTAAAACTCAACACCATTGAAAAACTGAAGTATGTCAAATGATTCACGATCACTGACAACAGCAAGCAGTCCTGAATTGGGATACCTTGAATCCTGCCACATGGGATCACAGGCATACTGGGACACTTGGGTACCCTGAATTCTGCCATGTGGCATCACAGGCATACTGAAATACTGGGGTACTGACATCAGAGCATTAGGGAAAAGGCGACCAGGATGCACAGAGAACACGGGCCACTGATACACAGCGCGTCTGTAGTATCTGCAACGTGTGCACACATCTGCACTGTGTGCACTGTCCGTAACATCTGCAATGTCTGAGCACGTTTACACTGCACTGTCTGTAACGCCTGCAATGTGTGTAATACCTGCAACGTATGAAATCTCAAGTAACCCGACCCTGCAGACTCTCCAGTACAACAGGGCCTCCAGACCCTCCACACTCTCTAGTACCCTGACAGGGTCTGCAGTCACTACCAGCTGTCAGTACCACAAAACCAGAAATTCAGGACGCCCCAGGTAACAAAGGTTAGAACAAGACAAACATCCGCCAGGCATGTACACCTACAAAGGGACTGTACTCATACTGAAAGGCCTGAGACTGAGAAAAGAAAACAAGACTTACCCGTGTTACCCAGACTGTCACACAGTCCACAAAACCTTTTTCCACGAGAGACCAAACTCCCTGTATGCATAAAGCTATTACTAGGACTTGAGGGCCTTCAGGTCTGCTGGCAGGGACTTCACCACGCCTTGGTCGACTGAGGCACACTTGAGTTTCTGTTTGTAATTCAGGATTCTCTGTATGGACTGATCATGAAGGATTTCGACAATTTCAAAGAGTGATCCACGGAGTTGGTGTAGTGCTTTGCAAATTGCTCGCCGTAAAAGAGATCAGTCCAGTACCCCATAGGGTATACAAAATTGTCGAACTTCGAGATGGGGGATCTGCTGGGACACAGTGGTTTCATGGTTCCTGACTTGACAGTGCTAAATGTCCGCCGTCCGCAAAAACTGAGTTCAAATAGTCCAAGTGTGAAGCCTCTGGTACAACAAGAACTACAGCGTCGAGAATGTGAGACGTTACGGCGATGGAATGAAAATCAGTTACGAAATAGACGGCGTACTGAATGCTATGGAAGTTTTGAAACGGTCCGGGCACATTTAGCTGGTGAGGAATTGTGCAAAAGAGAAACGTGGGTTGATTCAGCTTTGGAAGACGAGGTTGCCGTGGTGGAGTCACTGGTGGCGGCCAGTCTGTGCGCTGTTGCGCTCTCCCTGTCCCCTTGGCGGCCTCCGCGTTGGAGCACGGGTCGGCGGCGCAAACCCCAAGAGGCTTGTTGAAGCTGTGCTCCTGGCCACGCCCCTTTTGTAATGATGCTGCGCTCTTACTGAAGGAATGGGTTTCGCAAAGCTTTCCCTGGACCTGTGTTCGCTGAAGCGCGCGTTGGAGTGCCGGCGTCGAGCAGAGTGAGAGTTCGGTTGACAAGTTCGAGTGAGAAAACCAGTCAGGTTGAATAAGAGCGCTCCGACGAGTTACACTGAGGAGAGCGCACACCTGCGGCCACGAGTGAAGGTGATGAGCGCTGCACCAGAGGCAGCGCAATGAAAGAGCTGAGCATGTCAAGCAGGAAAACGGCTGAGTAGACTAAAGGTTTTCAGTGTGTGTTGCGAGTGTTCGTGCGCGCTTGCACAGTGGAGAGACACCGCAGTGGCAGTCTCCCACTGTATAGCCTGGATTCCGACTCAGCTCATTCTCACTTCAGTCAGTGTCACATCCGATACCTCAATCAGTTGTGGGAGCATCGAAGCGCTGAATAGCACTGAGCACCGCGCACCTACCCTGGGCCTTGTCCTTGGGCAGTAAGGCGCTTTGTGCGTTCGGCTTGTCTTTGAGTTTTTTTCAGTCTTCGTCAGTTTTTTATGGTAGATCCTAGCTCAAATGAGCTAGATAAGAAAAACGGGTTTGACACCAAGCGCCTTCGGCGCTCAAAAAGCACTGTTTTTGTGCTCAGTGGCTCACACTGATGTGCAGCCTTGCTTCAGTTTTTTGAATATGAGGCTTCAGGCCGAGTTGTACGCTGGCCTGATTTTGAGCATTTTGCTCGTGAGATGTCAACCCAATTTTGGCTTGTTTTGCTGACAAGAGGAATTTTTTTCAAAAGACTGCTGGAATTTTTCAGAGTCACAGTGTGGCTCTTTTTACCTCTTTGCTCCTGTTTGAGAGCTAGAGCATGCCTGTGCATCTGCCGGTGCTCTACTCCCATATCTATTCTATTGGTAAACTTATGATATTTTTTTGGTACCCTCCCCACCCACTGTCCCAGTTTGGGACTCATATGCTCTGCCTTTGCAGAGTTACATTGCAGAGCCACTGCTCTCGCAGTGACTCCAGCCCCCCACTTCAGAGGAGTTAGTGCCTCAGTGGGTACATGCACTCTAGGCCAGAGTGTATGGGAAAATTCTGCTTTTTTTTTTTTTTGCAAGGGAATTTTGGGGTGCAGTTTTTTTTGCCTGCGGGTAGCACCCCACAGTGGGAGGGGGGCCACGCCTCAGCAACATATGTGCTGCAGGCCCGTGTACTGTTTACTTGCGTTTTTTTCTGGGGACGCCCAGGAATTTTGTTTACTAATGTATGCACGTGTGCACACTTGCGCATGTGCTTGCTGCATTGTATCCATGCAAGTTCGTTTGCCCTGATCCGCTGATTTTCTCAACCCTTATCCATCTTTTTTTACTTCCTGCTCTGTTTTCAGGTACACTAAGATGAAGTCAATTCAGAATTCAGGACCCAAACTGTTTTTCAACGCCCAGTGAGCCACGTCTGTTTTCATTCGTCGGATCTGCACCACCCCCCCCACCCCCCCACGTCTAAGGACTCCTGCTTTTGTGCTCTGCTATCTTTCAGGATTGCAGGGCCGGAGTACTGACGAACCATCGCGAAGCTCAGAAGTAATTTAAGTCAATGAAGCAAATGCATCAGCAATCTGGACATTAGTTTAAGGGTTGCCAGCACAGTGGGTCGGTTCAGAACAGACTCACAGATTTTTTTGTGTGCTGCTTGCCCTGTTTGTGCTGCTTGTGTGTTTGCTGATTTTTTTTTTCAAACTTCTGAGCATGGTCTTTTTGGTGCAGGAATTTTTTTTTGGACCAGACAAATGGCATGGGCGATAAGTAGAATCAAGTAGAACTGTTTTGAATATCCGTTTTTGGAAAACTGCCCCCTTGAGTTTTAGGCCGGAAGTTTAGGTCAGAATTTTTGCCTGGGTGATTTTCTGTTTGAAACCTTTTGGTGCTTTCTCAGGTATTTTTTCCCATCGTCAGCTAGGATTTTAGGTCGCAGTGACCCCCCCACTCAGGATAGAGTGTAGGATACCCGAAGGAAAGTAGAGGGACCATAGTTCAGGATTTCAGGTCTTGGGGTTAGGACATTGTATCATATCTCAGTCCATTTCAGCAATTTTCTCTGAACAGTAATGGCTGTGCATACCCCTGGCTGTATGTCAGCCCCTGCAGGTGGCCTAGTGGCTGCGGCAAGGGTAATAATACCGTTGTGTTTATGTCTATCTTTCCCCGCTTTGTAACCAAGAACCACACCTTATGCTGAAATCCGGACATGCACAGGAACTGCACAAGACCTTGATATTGTCAATCCTTGATAACGGTATCACTACGTGATAAGCTGGCAGTTCCTGTGCACAAACAATAATAAAATATTGACAAGATAATAAAATCCATACACATTTCATTATTCAAACATTTCAACATGCGCTGTGCGCGCGATGCGTGATCTCTAATGTGATCTCGCAATGTTCAGCGCGTGCACGCCAGCACTGCCAGTGGCAATGTCATTACACTCCCGTCCTAAGTTCAGCCATACCTCTGAAAGTCAGAGGCAGGGCTGGACTGATAACCCAATAGTGGGGTTGTCACTGGCTTCTTTTTCTAAAATGCCTACAAAATAGACATTCTGAAAGTGTGCCTATACTAATCATTCTGCTTTTTATGTTGGGTTGGGGAAAGCCTGAAATGCCTAAAGCTCCAAAACCCCAGTCCATATCAGGGGGTGTGGTGAACACTCCCCTGCTAAGCTGGTTCACACTATATGAAAAAACAACAGTTCTACTTGAACTTTTCTGATAATATAATGAAAAACCATGCTGCTTTTGTGTGAAAAACTGCCACCATTTCGAAAAACCTGCAAAAGTTTCTCAACCTAGGGGAAAATCCTGCATGTTTCTCAAAACCTGCAGTTTTGGACACACACAAGAATGCAGTCGAACACTGGGTGGAAAACAACAAGACACAAAAACAAACTGTGTCGTTTGTCTACCTCAGTTCGCATGTGCACAGCAAGGCTGCGTTTGTGCCGTGCGGGACAATGTACATCAGTGTACGTGCTGGTGCAAAGACTGTGAGCCGTACAAGTCAAATAGCCAAGAAAAGAGTGCTCATCACAGAGCCAACACGTTGCCTCAAACAGGCAAACCAACCCAAGCCCATACCTCCATATGGCTATGCAGCACCTTCAAAAGTGTTGCAGAGCCCCAAACTGGCTTGGCTGTCATAGCGAATTTTGTCATCTGCTCATTTGAATGAGCATCCGCTGCCTGCAGGTCTACACAGCTGTTGCATACTAACAAACATAATAAACATACAAAGTTGTCGTAAATCTTTTCATGTAAGCACCTTCGCTGCAGCCAGTGCAGGCGAGCCGGCGGATGCGCACACACGCGAAGGCCAACAACACGCAGGCCGAACCAAACAGCAGCGCGCATGCACAAGGCACCAGCGCACACATTCACCACTGCAGCAGGCTGCTGCACGCGCACAGTCGCAGGCAACCACTCGCTTCTTTCGCACACACGCTTGTCGCACTAGCACTGTAGGCTCACGCTCATACTCGCACACGCTTGCTCTCCCGCACAGACACAGTCAACACGCTGCGGGCAAAGACAAACAAACACGGAGGCGTGCTTCGCACTCCGTTCACCCTTACAGTTTAATAATATAAACAATTCATATCAGTTCCAAAAGAAATTTCACAGCTGCTAAGCATGCAGGCGCGCCAAGAAGCGCCTACAGACAAACAAAGGCGTATTTAGCCATCTCCTTGCTCTCCTCTGAGACCTACGCGTGCTCCCTGCCCACACCAAGCGCTGCGCGCACTTCTTGTTCGCCACTGAGCGCTGCCCGCGCTCCTTGCTCTCCAACGGACTGCTTGCACTTGTCCATCTCCACTGAGCGCTGCGTGCGCTCCTTGATCCTCGATCACGCCTTCAACGCGTTCGATCGCTGAATGCGCTCACTGATCTGCGTGCACGTACCTTTGTTGAAGAGTTCAGCCGTTGTTTGCCTTCACTGCACGAACTCCTCTGTGAGTCTTGCGCGGTCCTTCTTTTTGGCGTGGCGGCTTGCCTTGACTGATCAGCTCCTTCAGCTTTTGTAACTCGGCCGCTGCGGCATCTCGTTCACTTCGTAGCCGCGCCACGGTCTTTTCCAGCTCCTGTACTGCTTGCCGCTTGTCATCTCGCTCGCCACGGAGTCTTTGCGCTTCGCGTGACTCCTCGTCTCGCTCTGAACGAAGCCTTGCAGCTCCTTGGCAGCGGCAATCTTCACACGCTGAGCATGGCATGCTCCTTGGTCACTACGGAAACGGACTGGCCAGCTTGTAATAACACCGTTGTGTTTATGTCTATCTTTCCCCGCTTTGTAACCAAGAACCACACCTTATGCTGAAATCCGGACGTGCACAGGAACTGCAGAAGACCTTGATATTGTCAATCCTTGATAACGGTATCACTACATGATAAGCTGGCAGTTTCTGTGCACAAACAATAATAAAATATTGACAAGATAATAAAATCCATACACATTTCATTATTCAAACATTTCAACATGCGCTGTGCGCGCGATGCGTGATCTGTAATGTGATCTCGCAATGTTCAGCGCGTGCACGCCAGCACTGCCAGTGGCAATCCCATTACACTTGGCGGGGGGTGTGACGGGTTATGCCCAGCAGGGGGCTGCCCGCAGCCAGATCGCGATCCTGTAGCTTAGGATGCGTCGCGCGCGTGCAGAAATAAAGGATTTTACGCTCTTGAAAAGTTGCCAACTCCTGAGGCGTCCTGAGCCGGACTGAGGGCGCCGCCGAGCAGTTCACCTCACCCTCCGCAACAACCACCTCCACAACCACATGTCGTTAACCCACACCTAGCGCACCAATTCGCAGTCCAGCGTGCTCCAACACTCGAGATTCTAGGACGTCGTGTCGAACGCTGGAATAAGCTGGTTAAAAGATTCTCTTGGGGACCTGGATCTGGAGAGTTTCGTACATGGAAGGAGGACTTGTTACGAGCCTTCACCCTGTCGGATATCACTTCACCCGTCAATCAGGTGACCACGATATCGTCCCTCCTTGAAGGTGATGCTGCCAAGTACTATCATAGTTTGACGAAAGCTGTACAGGATGACTGGTTCGAGCTCATGCGTGTGTTGGGCCAAAGTTTCAATTGTATATCCCATGAGCCAGTGTACCTGTCGAGAATGTTGAGCATGACGCAAAGTGAGTTTCCTCGACATGCGGACTACGTCAGGGAGTTCCGAACTTGCGTTATCAAGTCGAAGGTTAACACCAGTGACCTCCAGAAGGGTTACCTCGTCAACTCTCGATTTGTTGAAGGTTTGTCGAATGACGCTGTTCGTCGGCAGTACATCGTTGACGTCCTTTCGAGATGGCGTTCTGGTAGACCCCTTGGCTTCGATGACTTGGTAGAGACCATCGCAGAAGCCTACATTGCGGCGGGATATCAGCTCGAAGAGGTACAGAACGCATCGAGAACGACATCTGATACCATGGGTCCTGCGGTCTCCAAACCCCTGCCTATGATGGTTCCACCAACCTCGACTTCAACGTTTCCTTCCAACCCTATGCCAACACCGCACGTCAACCCCATGCCGACTCCAGCTGCAGCCCCCATGGCTTCGACTGTGCCAGAGCCGATGAACCTCGATGCAATTGCCAAGCTCCGGGAAGAACTACATGCCTACATTGGTGAACGTCGTAATGAACGCTTGGGACGCCAAGATGGTGGACGCCAAGATGGTCGAGAAAGTAGGCGTTGCTACAATCGTGGCGAACAAGGCCAATTGGCCCGCGCCTGTCCAAAGAATTAACCGCCATCCCGAGGACGAGAGCGTCGGGAATCACGGTCGAACACGCCGCGAAGAGATCAGAGCCGAGACAGTAAGGGATGGTTTCGATCCCGCTCCAAAAGTAGAGAAAGGCCCACAACGGCCTAGAAGACATTTCCGAAGACCTGGTGGTGGACGCCCTCGAGAAGAGCTGAAAACCACCAGCAGCACCAATAAACCTGAAAGGAATTCGACACTTGGGGGTGTCAACGTCGAAACAACTGAACCTGAGCATGCGTCTCTGTTCACGGTTCGAGGGCGCATTTGCGCATGTCGTGATGACTCCTTTGACTCCAGCGTAGAATTATTGGTCAACTGTGGAGCGACCAGTGACTTCATGTCAATGCAGACTGCAAAGAGGGCGCGACTTCCCCTCTATAAACTGAGAAACCCTGGACACGTCTGAACAGCCAGAGGTGTCCAAGTCGAAGTACGGTACTACACGAGAGCCTATGTTGGAGTTGCAGAACTTGTATTTCGACATCACTTCAAGATCTTGGAAACTCTGCCGGATGTGGTACTTGGATTACCATGGCTTCGAAGCTATAAACCGGCTGTCAACTGGAAGGAGCGATATGCCGACATCCGACATGGTTCGAATTCGTACCGGTTGTCTTTTGGCGAATCTGTAATAAAACAGGGCATTTCATGCTATTTTAAGTCATTTTTATACATGATGCCCATTCTGTACATTGCTTTTCATTTGTTTCCTTATAGCAGATTAAGCCAGGGTTCAGAAATCTGTTCCCGGCATTGGTCGCATTCACTCATTGCTCACGTAATACGGAATAGGTAAAGCAATTGTTTCCTTCGTTTTGTATAATGAATTTTACATGTCTATTCATTATTTATTTAGGCATGTATCAATGTAACTTTTAAATCACTTAGTTCGTGATTTCGAGATTTTGGACTTCGTGCCGTGCATACCAGATGAAGGGATCTGAAGAGTGAAACCAAAGATTTTGCGAGAGCATTTTCAACGGTTTCATTACAATTTGAAAGTTCTTTATCAAGAAGTTCAAGATCCGTCACGAATGTAGAGTGCTTTGAGTTCAAGTATACTGCCGGAGCTTTCAACGCAGCCCCGCAAGCAGCCTTGTCAAGAAACGTTCGTTGATGCAGAGGCCAGGAAGAAGTGGTATGATATCAACTTCCCTGAGAGGGATTCTGCTACGTCGGAATCAAGTTTGACTAAGGTGCAAAGTGCGGTGCGGCAAATGGTAGTTCAAGACACGCGTGCGACTTGTGCTCTGCAACACTTCAGTGCGTCTGTGCTAAGTGACAAAGATCGTGAGCAGCTGTGGCGTTTGACGGCCGGTGAAGAGGAAGATCACTGGCGTTGCTGTCAAAAGCAATGGCGTGCGGCAGAGCAAAAAGTGGAGGCGTCGCCGTGCGAAGATCGAAGCCACTGAAGCGGTACCCAGAACCTATGGCCCATGGCCCGGAGGCCTGTGAGCCGTCACACCCGTTATGGCCCAAGGCCCGGAGGCCTGTGAGCCGTCACACCCGTGCGGAAGCCGTTGACACCGGCTGTCAGCGGGATATCCCTGTTCTCTAACCCGCAAAATCTGGAATCCGATTTCTAACCAATAAATCGATGTAGAATTACCATAATTTGATTGTCTTAGGCGATTTTCGGTCGGAAATTGGTGAAATACCCGATTCCTACCGCGATTTCTAATTGTCGTGAAATCGCCGCCTGTTGTCGCCTGTTCGCGCGCTTTCGTCGCTTCTCCGTGGCGAGTTTTGTGAGGGATCTTTCTCGAGTACCTTTGAGGTTCTAAGAGAACTTAAGGGCTGAATCTAGAGGGTTTTTAATGTACTTTCATCTGGTGTGTTCACCAGAATTTTTCGCCGTTGCGTCTTCAAGAAATTCAACTCGAACTCATGGTTCTCAACGACCATGAGTTCGGACGGAACCCTACATTCCCCCCCTACTCCTTTCATCCATGGCCCTTTCACGCGTGCATATCATTTTGTATAGGGAAGCGGGCAATGGCGATGTTTTAGCAGCCTATGGGTCTCACAAACCCAAGTCGTTTGCGTGCGCAAACGCTAACTTTGTGGCCTTGTGAGCATGAACGTTAATAACCGAACACAATGCTCACAAGACCAAAAGCCCTAGGCCATTTTCGTTTTTCGAGCCAACTCAACGATGGCTCCACGCAATTCAATGCGTACCAAAACTCCATTTTCGAAAGAGGGCAAGTTTTGGTCGAAAATTAGGCCAAAATGGCCAAACCCCCGAGGCTCGTACTCGAAGCCTTTGGGGAGTTGAGCCTCGAACCAAGACAATATGTAAAGTAGAGACCACGAAGAACATCGTGGATGGCTTGGTTGATTTTTACAACCTTGTCTTCTATTTTATATAATTCCGCCTTGTGAGCACGCGTGCCATACTGCCTCTTTGCACACGCGCTCATATGCAAGCACTAACGACACGAGTGGGCGGAGACAATCTAACCATAGTGGGCATATTTGAAAGCACCTACTATGGGCCTACTCCAAACGTGTTTGCTCATATTTTTGTTCCTCAGTGACCCAAAGATATGTTCATGCCAATATCTCCGATATATGCACTTTTTCCCATAAATAGTGTGCTTCAAGGATCGAGGTGTTAAAAATGTTTCCATTATGCTTTGAACCTCAACCCTTGTTGCAAAAGGGAAGCAAAGCTTCGGTTTGCATCCATGCAAAAGCCCGAGGCTCCTTTCTCTTGTGATACGGAGATACAATTTTTGGAGGGACCACTTTTGGGTGAGTTTTGGCCGTTTTGCCCGGAATGGCCACAAACCCCATCTCCCCCTGATTTCGCCCCCGAGGTTGCGTGCGCCACTTGACCAAGGGTAAGGGCAATTCGGAGAGGGCACATAAACCCGCATTGAATGGGGCATTTCCTCGTGTGGCCTCTCCTCTCGAAGGGAGAGTTGTGAGTCACCCAATTTGGGGTATGTTGCCATTCTGCCCCATTTGTGTTTCACTTTCCCTCCAATGGGGAAAATAGCTAGAGGCGACCATGAGGGTTGGCAAGTGGCATATATTGGGACCTAAGTCCCATGTGTCTATAGCATCCTTGGTTGAAAGGATCCTCGCCGTGGCCATGGAGATATTGAATCATGAGTGTGGGCCATTTTGGCCATATTTCGCTGTTTTTGCCATTGTATGCCATATTGGAATTACCATATCTCCATGGGGCACAGGATCTAGCCAGGAAGAAAGTGCGATCATTGTAGCTGATGACCAAGGGTTGAATGCCATTGAGTTTCGTATTTGCTCCTCCGGCTCATCCGGAGTTATTCAACTTTTGGTGCGATCCATGATCCCCCCGTTTGCACCGCATGCTGCTTTCTGCCCCATCCGCGTGTTCATCACCTTGGTGAACAGTAAGCAGCCAGCGTGACAGCAAGCGATAACCCAGGGCATGGGACCAAAGGGGATATCAAGGGTCGTGAATCAAGGCTTGGCGCGACAAAATCGCCAAGGTTTCCTACCCTGGACGGTCGCCCGAGACGGCCGACTTTGCCATCTTGGCAATTATGACCCCACTTGACGAACCCGTGGTGCCCTGATGCCGGGACCTCAGAGGGAACCAGGTTGGGTGAGGGCTCCAGGGAGTTCGTAAGCGAAGGGCATAGGGTCAGTTGCCTCGTCCCTACCTCTGGCGGGTCCAGACGAGGGGTCAATTTTGGAGATTTTTGAGCTAATATCAGTTTGGGCTGAAACAGCCCATTTTCAGGTACCAACTCCTAATGGATAATGGCGGGGCCGGATCTCTGGCTCAGAGAGGAGTTGGGACCTGCCGTTAAACGAGCATAGGGAGCCACTGTCGGTTGGCCTTGGAGCGCCTTGGTTCCCAGGAACTCACCTGTGGCTGGGCGGGACACCTCCCCTATTGGCAGGGTTTCAGGGTCCGGACTGAGTAGGGCATGGGTTGTGTTTGAGCCCCCGCCCCTGCCAGCCACTCAGAGGAATGGACCTGGGATTGGGATATGAGTTGGGACTGAGTGTCTATTGTCCTGTGATGCCCTTACCCCAGTCCAGTCTTAACCCCATGTGTACATATCCTGATGTGTTGCTGTACATACTTTTGTTCCCTTGTTTCAGAGTGGCAAGGATCCTGAAACGCTTTGTCACATGACACGAGCGTAATGATGCCCCTGTGAGCGCAGTGCTTTGCCTGCCTGCTTGCTTGTGCGTGTCAACCGCAGCGTCCCGTGGCCAGGCCCCCCACGGGAACGCGTCAAAAGAGTTTCAGGATCCTTGCCACTCGACAAAAAACGGCCGACCAGCAAGGCCGCAATCCCAGCTACAGCAACCGCCTCAACAACCACCCCCAGGACCAGTCCATCGAGGGGAACGATGGTTAATTGGCAGGAGGCGGGCAAGACGTGGCCGCGGCCCCGACCCCATGCGGTGCGCCTACTGCGGGGGTTGGTGTGGGACCAGCACTATCGCCACAGCCATCCCCAGTGCGAAGGCGGCATGCCCGGGATCTTCGAGCTCCGCGAGGACATGGGCCCCGACCGCCTGCAGGCAGTCAGAGACTGGCTGCGGGTGGAAGGGTTTTCCTTCCGCTTCCGCCAGAGGCGCTGGAGGGTCTGGACCCGGCCAGACAGGCCCGGCGAAGGGCTGCGCCCCGACGGTATTGAGGAGGACGAGAAGTCCAAGGAGTACCCGTCGGGCGCCACGATCAACGTCTCCATGTGGGACATGATCGAAAGGAAGTTCCCAGAGCCCGGGACCGAGCGCACGCTGCAGGGCAGCAGCAGCAGCAGCGCATCTCCTGGTAAGGAGAAGCGGTCCGCTGGGGACAGGAGGCGGGGCAGGAAGTGGCGGGAGTACCAGGAGTCCCTGGCCGCCGAAGCCGCCCAAGGCGCCAAGGGAGGAACCCCAGCCCCCAGCCCCCAACGGGCCAGTGGCGGTCACCATCCCGGCCACGCCACCCTTGGCGACTTCCTCCAAGTCGCCAAGCAGGCCAGGGCCAAGCCCCGTCAGCTGCACCTGAGGAAGTCAGGCCCCAGCAGCGACGTGGAGTCGGCCCACCGCGGGAGGATGCCGGCCGACCAGGCCAGCTCCAGCAGCAGCGTCGCTCCCAACCAAAGGGACGTGGCGCGCGCCTGTGAGCGCACCTGTGGGGTGCCCTGCAACCTTCGGGTTGCCCGGCAACGGGCCACGCAGCAGAACGCTGCCGTGGAGGGCGCCGTCCGCATCGCCCAGGAGGAGGCCACAGAGTGGGGCAGAGGCATGGGCTACCACGCCTCGACCGTTGCATCCATCGCGGCCGGTCTCACGGCTGCAGCCGCCCATGAGGCAGCGACTGCCCGGATCATGGGTGAGGTGGCGGCAGCCGCCCAGGAAGCCCGCCTGACCCGGGAGGCCATTGCCCGCAAGGAGGCCGAGGTGAAGGCGCTGGAAGAGGCGCTTGCCCAAGAGAGGGCAAAGAAGGAGGCGGAAAAAAGGGCCCACGCCGAAGCAACGGCCAAGGCCCAGGCGGACGCCGCCAAGAAGGACGCCATCGAGGCCGCGCGACGGAAGGTCGCTGAGGAGAGGGCCAAGACGGAGGCGGAGCTGGCGGCGCTGGAAGCGGAGAAGGCTCGGCTGCAGCAGGCCCGGGAAGCCGAGGTGGCTCGTGCCCGGGAGGAGGCCGAAGGGCGAGCTGCCGCAGCCACGGCCGCCGCAATGGCGGAGGCAGAGGCCAAGCTCCGCCGCGAGATTTCCCCGGGAGGATCCCGAGTGGAGACCCTTCGAAAGCTTTTCGAAGGGGACGCCTCCTCCAAGATGGCGCTGGATCCGGAGGAGGTGGACACGGGCAGCAGTGGGAGCAGTGGCCCCACTGCCTACCGACGGAGGAAGGGTAAGGGGAAGACCCCCGAGAGGTCACGGAGGCCAGCGGGCGGACACCCCCATGATTCTGACCCCTTCTTCACCGCCAGCGACGGGGATGAACGAGGCCGCCGACATCGCCGAGGAGTGGCTGGCGGAGGAGGCGGAGACGTCCCCATGGAGCCAGAGGGTGAGAGTGAGGATCTCCCTCCTCCCTACCGGAGCTCGGAGTCTTCCGCGTGCGGGACCGAGACGCCCAGGTGGGGCGACATGGACGAGGATGATGACATGGACTTCGACTACACGAAGAAGCCCCCATCCTCGGATCCACCGAGGCGACCCGGCGGAGGCCCACCGGGACGCCCTGGCGGAGGACCATCAGGACCCCCTGGAGGACGCCCACCAAGTGGACCCCCTGGAGGCGGACCACCTGGCGGGGGAGGACCCCCTGGACCGGGCGGACCCGGCGGAGACCCTCCTGGAGGACCCCCTGGGGACCCCGACGACCCACCAGGGAACGGCGACCCGGATGCCACCTGGCGGTGGATTGTCCACCTCCGCAGGAGGGTCCAGTCCCTCGAGCGCGAGGTAGACACGGGCAAGGGCGAGATGACTCGCATCGCCAGGGTCGCCGCGGGCGCACAGAAGGAGCTGGACATCGCCAAGACGGAGATGGTCAAGATCGCCAAGGTCGCCACCGCCGCCCAAAGGGAGCTGGACATCGCCAGGGGCGAGACCAGGCTGCGGAACAAGGTCATCAACGGCCTGCAGCAGCGGTTGGACGACCTGGAAGGCCGTGGGAGCGTTGGCAGCGACCAACCACCCCTGGAGTCTGGCTCGTTGGACGACGGTTGGGGACCTGGACCAGGTCCAGGCAGACCCCACGCCCCCGGCGGAGCCCCCAGGAGTCGCCCCAGCGCCAGTGCCCCCTCTCTCAGCGCCCACTCTCACCACAGCGCGGGCCGCCGCAACGAGCGCGTGCCGCCCAGCAGTGGCAGTGAGGGGTGGCGTGACGAGTGTCTCAGTGCGGAGTACCACAACCGCCCTGCTCCACCGTGGACACCGGTACGCCCCCTACGCCCCGCACCAGCCCCGGAGCCAATTCCAATGGCTGGCGGGCGTTATGGTGGACTCAGGGATGAGGTCCCCAGAGGAGACGTGGAGTGGGATGTCGGCGAAGGTGAGGAAGACCTGGAGGAGTTCGTCATTACCCCGCCGCGTGGTGTACGACGGGAGGCCGCTGAACGCAGCCGCCAGCGCCGTGATGAGGAGGCAGACATGGAAGGAGTACGGCGTGAACATCTAGGTTCAGCGTACATGGAGGAACCAGGGCAGAGTCACACGGATACCGTGGAGGAGATGGAAGTGGCGGCTGTGGGAGTCCGTGGGGGACGCCGATGGGAACCTCGGTTAACCTCGCGGCCGGCGTTCATGGTCTCTAAGGCCGCGGACGCCGCCGTGTGGGAAGACCTGAAGGACATCAAGCCCCCCATGTACGATGGCAACCCCCTCAACCTCGACCACTTCTTGGAGAAGCTGGAAGATTGGGGGGTGACCGTCACTGAAGACATGGATCCCGCAGATGCGGAGAGATATGTCTTCAAACGGTTCAGGTACCGCCTGCCGGAAGTGCTCCAAGAGCTATACTTCGTGGCGACCAAGGAGGGGAAAATCAAGACCCTCAAGGAAGCCAAGAAGTGGCTCAACGAGCAGGAGCGGGTGGACGCTCCGCAGGTGGCTGCCAAGCGGTGGAAGGCCATCAAGCTTGAGCATGATGGTCGGGAGATCCGCCTACAAAATTGGCGGGACTTCCCGGGGCAATACACCCTCCTCCGCCGCAACGTGGAGGACTGGAACGAGGGTGACGAGCAGGCTCGCCTGCTCTCCATGCTGCCGGAGGCATGGATCAAGAGAGTCACCAAGGAGGAAGCCAAGAGGGCCAAGTCCAACCACATGGTCAAGATGATGCTCCCGAAAGAGTATCATACGAACGTGGTGGCTTGGACGAGAAAGAACCTGGCCCGGGATGTCAAACGGCCCTCCCTGCGGAACGCTCTCCTCATCACCGTCTCTGGCGATCGCGAGAAGACCGCGATGTGGCGCCTTGATGAGTGTGACGTGAGCGGCCAGACCATCCGTCTGCAGGACATCCCGGCGCGGATGAGCTGCGACGCGATCCTGGAGTGGGTTGGAGAGGAGGTACTCAAGGAGTACCGGAACCTCCACCACACCCGCGGGTTGAGGCCCGGCGACCGTGACGTCAACTACGTTGGCGAGGGGCCTGGCGGGGAAGCTGCCATGGACCCAGCGGGAGCCAATGGCGATGAGGCTCTCGTCGACGATGACGACGACGATGAGCCCGCCGAGATGGCCGTTTGTGCCTTCGTGGCCAACAACCTGAACGCGGGGAGCAACCGGGAAAGCTGGAAGACCCTGCAGCAGGGTTGGAAGAAGAAGGAGAAGAAGGACCCCCGCCGCATTGGCAACCCTCCGCTGTCCTTTGGGGAGTTCATACGAGCTCACCCTCAGGGCTGTTTCGTGTGTTTTGGGAGGAAGCAAGGCTTCAACCATGACCACCGGACATGCCCCATCCACCAGGCCGACATGGAGGCCTACAAAAAGGCGCACGGGTCGAAGAAGCGTGCACCCGCGGGTATCCGGGAAGCCAAAGTGGAGGTAGACAAGGACGAGCTCTGCAAGCTGATGTCGGTGGGGACCGAGTTGGCCAAGGAGATCCAGGAGATCAAGAGGAACTGGGTCCCCAGGTCGGACAACAAGAACAAGGAGAACAAAGAGAACGAGGACAAGGACAAGAAGGGTAGGAAAAGGGGAAAGAAGAAGGGTGTCAACGAGGTTGATGCGGAGGAGAGTACCCCTACTACCACAACCAACGCCCCTTAGCGGAGCCCCTGCAGCCAAGGGCCCCAGCTAGGGCGGTCGCAGGATGGTGTCGTGGGAAGCGCCACACCATCCCAGTCGGGAGACAAAAAGCACAAAGGGATTGCCGCGGGCGGAAGGCCCGGTCCGGCACCCAAAGCGAAGGACAGTCGCGGTGGCGGGTTGAGGGCAAGTGAAGGCACGAACCCTTGCACCCTTCCATCCTTCGCGACCAAGAATGTATTGGATGTGCTTCAAGATCTATCCGAGAGTATCGGAGGATTACCCGGACCGCAGCTGGATGCTGCAGATGGGCAGCCTGAGCCCATTGTCCACGACCTGCACCAGTCGCTTGTTGAGCTTCTGGAACGGCCGGAAATCCTGAGCTTGCACGCCGTGCGCCGCGTTGGGCGTGAGCGGCAGTTGCACCTTAAGGTCCGTGCCTTATGCGGGGAAGTGGAAAAGGTCTTCGACGTGTTGGTCGACACGGGAGCTCAGGTCAGCTTTGTCAAGGCTGGCCTACTTCCGCCACAGTGTTTGACCGACAGTCGGAAACCTGTCAGGCTGAAGGTGGCGAACGACCAGTACATGGTGGGAGGCACGAAGGAAGCGGCCATTGGGCTGCAGTTCGTGAACCACCGTGAGCTGAGCTGCCCGGACCTCGGCAAGGAAGTCCTCCTGCAAGGTCGCTTCTACGAGGCCGAGATGGACTGGGACATGATCGTTGGGTACGACTTCATGATGGAGACGGACTCCGGCGTTCTCCCGGCCCAGGCCTCCATGACCCTGTACCAGGACGACCAGCTCTCGTGGCATTCGTCACCTGAGCACCATGTGGAATGCCAATGGATCCACCCGGAACGCAATCAGCTCGAAGTGGCCGCGCTGGTCACTGAGCCAACTGGGCCAGCAAACCAGGAGTACGGCGTAATGCCGGAAGTGGCGAGCCGAGTGGTTGCGGACCTGGGAGCTTCGGATCTGGCCCTGGATGCGTTGTCTTCAGGAACCTCCGCCCATCTTAGGGTTTGTGAGAAGTACTGGAGCGCCCAGGACTCCGCGTGGAAGAAGCACTGGGGTCCGCATCAGGGTTTGATGTGGATCCATTGCCCCCGATGGGACATTCCAAGGGCGGTAGCGAAGATTCGCAAGGACCGCTCCAAGGCAGTGCTGGTTGTTCCTATGGGATGCACGGAGGAGGAAAGCACCGGACATTGGGTGGTCTCATTGACCAACATGACCTTAAACAAGGTCGTCCTACCGGCTGGAGAGAGTGTCTATCAGGACGCTAAGGGACAGCCCATGCCACCCCAGAGATGGCCAACGGAATTCCACTATGTGAATGGGGGCCTTGAACAGGCCGATACCACCGACTTTGTGTGTGTCAACCGCATCATAGCAGAGCCATGGCGGCAATGCTTTGCGGTTTCCCCTGTTGACATCGGAGAATCGGAGGACCCCCTCACGGAAGAGGAGTTGGATCTGGTTCAGGGGTATATGGATCAGCCCTTTCACGACTGGGGAAGCCAGCGTGAGGGCAAGGGCCAGGACAAAGCCTGGTGGGAAGTGGACTTGATCGTCTCTGGTTCCTATGATGGGGATACCTTCGTACGGAGGGTACTGGACCACATGTCCAGCCAGGACGAGCCAATCGGCGGTAACCCACCCACTTACGGCAACCTATTCCGAGGCAAGACCAGAGATGGCCCTTTGGGCCACCTGGGAAGACCACCTGAGCCGAAACCGAGTGGGGTCGCTACCCCTCAAGTAAGCTCAGTGGTCCAGGTGCCCGGAAAAGCCAAGGCGGAGTCCGATGATTGCCCCAAGATCGAGGCATTGAGGGCCAGGCTGAAGCAGAAGTATGGGGACACGTTCTTCAGCGGAAAACCTGTGTTTCCCCCACCGGTGCGTGGACGGTATGGCGAGGCCAAGATACGACTGAAGCAGGACCCCCGTGTGTATCGACACCGGGAGTTCGCCCTGCGGGGCGAGAGGAAGGAGGCCATGGAGAAGATCCTTCGTGACTTCATCGAGAGAGGCTGGCTTGAGCCGTGCCACTCCGAGTGGGCCTCCCCGTGCTCCGTCGTCCCCAAGAAGGTGGCCGGTGAGTGGCCGCTCGTGGTCGACTACCGCGGTCTAAACGCCCAAACGCAGCATGACAGCTATACGCTGCCCCTCATTGAGGACATGCTGCAAAAACAACACCGGCGGAGGATCTTCACGGTGATTGACCTGAAACATGGTTATCATCAGATGCCTCTCGCCGAGGAGTCCCGTGCCTGCACAGCCATGAGCACCCCACTTGGACCTCTCCAGTGGAAGGTGATGCCCATGGGCGTTACCAACGGCAATGCGGCTTTTCAGCGGATGCTGGAGAACCTGCTTGAGCCGGTGCGTGACTGTGCGGACCCCTTCGTGGACGACGTGATCATCGCGTCCGGGGACCCCAGTATGAGCTATGAGGAGCTCCTGGAGGCACATGAGAGGGACGTCACCCGAGTGCTGGACCTTCTGGTTCGGCACAAACTCACGGGCAGCAGTGACAAGGCCACCATTGCGGTAAGCGAGGTGGTCTTCGCTGGCCACGTAGTTGGGAACGGGCAGCGAAAGCCCATACCTGGCAAGGTGGCTGCGATTGAGCACTGGGAAAAGCCCAAAACGGTCTCTGAGCTACGGGCGTACTTGGGGTTCTGCAATTACTACTCGGGGTATATCAAGATGTATGCCGAGTATGCAGCCCCCATGACGACCATGCTCAAGGGCAACCGAGAGGAGACCAAGAAGGGGTCCAAGAAGGCTCCGGTCTGGAATGATGAGTCCGACCGTGCCTTTGAGGGGATGAAGCAGGCGCTGCTATCCGCAGCGGGTCTGCACCTCGTGGATCCTGACCGAGGGTTCGTCCTGCGCACCGACGCTTCCGACTACGCCGTTGGCACTGTGTTGGAACAAGTGCTTGACGATGGGAGGCACGTGCCAGTGGCCTTCTGGAGCCGAGTCCTGGCGGAAGGCCAGAGACGGACGTGGACGCCCCGAGAAAAGGAAGCGTATGCCATCGTCATGGCTCTCAGGAAATGGGCTGGGTACATAGCCCTCCATCCTGTCACCGTCTGCACCGACCATCAGAGTCTGCAGTCGTGGCACAAGGAGCACGTGGACACCCCCTCTGGTCCCGCCTCCCGACGGGCAAGATGGCATGAGACCTTGGCCAAGTTCGACCTCACGGTTGTGTATGTTCCTGGCAAGGACAACACTGTGGCGGACTGTCTCAGTAGATGGGCCTATCCCGCCAGCAAGGGCATGCAGGACATCTCTGCCCATGGCGATGAGGCTGAGACCGCTGAGGCCAAGAGGATCATAGAAATGGAGCGCCTGATGGAGGAGGAGGGTGTGAAATGCTTCGTCGTCATGGCTGGGGATGCCCCCCTCGAAACGAGGATGGGCAGAGCAGTCAGAGTACTCGCCCCTGATGGAGCTGAGTCCGACAGGCACCTCTGCCCTGAATCTTGCCTCCAGGACGACTGGACCGACGACTACGCCAATTGTGTGGCCTTTGAGGCCGAATATGGGGCTGTGACCGACCCTGATGACGGGCAGAAGTGGCCAAAGGGGCTGACTGAGGAAGATGGCAAGCTCTACCAGAATGGTAAGCTGCTGGTCCCAGAGTCCCGAGTGCTCGAGCTATGTGAGGCTTGGCACCACCACATGATGCACCCAGGGGTCAAGAAGCAAGCCCTGGACATGCAGCGCCGGTTCGAGATCGACCAGATCGGTCTCTACACCACCATCAAGAAGGTCAGGAAGGGTTGCTCGGTCTGCCAGGCCTGCAATCCCGATAACCGGAACGTCAAGAGGGAAGCCCAATGGACTCCGGTGCCTGACCAGCCCATGGAGAGCGTGGCCATGGACGTCTTCTCCATGCCCGAAGTGCACATTGGCAAGGAGACCTTTGACTGTGTGGTCCTTTGTGTGGATCGCCACAGCGGCTACGTAGTAGCCGTTCCGGCACGCAAAAAGGGGTTGCTTGCCAAGGAAGTGGCAGTCATGATGATTCGTCATTGGCTGACCGTCTTTGACATCCCCCGCACCATTTGCAGTGACCGAGGGCCCCAGTTTACTGGTGGCTGGTTCAAGGCCATGTGTTCCCTCATGGGAACACGTCATGCCAAGAGCGTCGCCTATCTCAGCCCGTCCAATGGCGGGGCTGAAGTGGTTGGACGGCAGCTGTTCGAGAAGCTGCGCAAGATTCACATCACCAATAGTAAGAAAAAGTCACTGCCATGTCTTTCTTGGAGGGCTTGATCCAGGCCAAGCCCCCCTTAAAACCCTTTTGTTGATGCTAAGACAAACTTAAGTGTTTTTATCTCTCTTTTGTTGCCTAAAGTACACTTTCTCAAAGTAACTAGGGTTGTGACCCTAGCCCCCCATGAAGTTCACCCCTACCACTCAACTGAGCGGAGGTACCTTCCTTCATGGAGGATATACCGAAATAAAACAGGCATTTCATGCTTTAGGCCTTGGAGGTTAAGCCTAGTGGTCTCCCACCCCAAGACCCCTATACTCAATTGTTTCTACCACTTATTGTGGTCCTACTTTGTAACTGTTTCTGAATACAGTTGCATGGCCAAGTCATTTTCTGTGTGGTCCTGACATCTATGCCCCACATTCCTAACCAGCACCATTTCACCCAAAAGAGTGCACATGAAGTGCCTAATGCTATCTCTGAGGCAAGAGTCAGACCAATTTTCATATAAAATCTTTTGTATTATCCATTTGTGATTGAATCTATGTGTATAAACCTGCTTTGTCTATCTGCAGCCCTTCTGTGTTACACTGGATTCCAAAACCAATCATTGATTCGATCCACATCCTGTTCTTGCTCTACTTGCTGCTTTGGTTTGGGTTTTCAACTACAAAACCTGCAGGAATACATCAAAATATCTAGGGCATAATTCAAGGACATCTTTCCGGTGGCAGAGGCAGACCCTTGTGACCTTTTGAACCGACCCTGAGAAGAAGTGCAGCACAAAAGCTCAACAACAAGTTCATCATGTCCACGCCAAGCGTCAGGCCCTGGCCCATCAGAACTGTCCAAGTGCAAATGGGCAGCATGGCCCACCCAATGAGTGAACCACCTTACCGAGCTCCACATCATCTCAGTGGCGCATCTGGGTCCCAAGGAGATCCAGAACGCAGAAGGGCGGAAGAAAATAAAGGCCTTACCACCGAGGCCTTAGCAGCACACGGTGGAGACAGCTTCAGTCACCTCCACAGACGTGTAGCTGCCTCAGTATCCAGACCCATTTGTCCGGCTTCATCCTCTACAGCGATTGAAGGACCTGAGGAGTATGAGGAACTGGGGAAAAAGATGGATGAGTACATCCTACATGAGGAGTACTACAAATCCATCCGTGGGGAAGATGGAGAGGAGCCATTGGCTGTACATGGATCCAGACCACGTACAGACCTAGGGTCCTACGCGCACTCTGGTCCTCCGTCCACTGCATCCCTGCCAAGACGACTAAGACCTGAGTATCCAAGACCATGTTGTCCAACCCCAAGGGCTCCCGAAGTGGGCCCGACTCGAGTCGAAGAACAACATCATCCAAGGCCAACCTACGGTGCCCTGGATCATACGGCCGAGCTGTTGACCAAACTCCTGGCTGGATCAGAAGATCCAGATGTGACGGCCCTATCGGAGGCCATTAAGGCTAAACTGGGTATTGCAGAACCCTTACCCAAGCCAGAGTTGCCCTCTCTCTCTCCAGGACTGAGTACCCTGGCCGAAGATCTCAAGAGATGAAGGGTCTCAAGGCTGTTGCCTAAGGTCACCTGCCCCAGCCCCTTTCACCCCCGTGCCAGGACAGTGCCTATGGCTGATCTACAGGACGTGCCTGTCACAGAGATTGAGAGAAGAGGCCTGTCAGCCCTGGCACCTCTTGCCGGCGTGTCGCTTTCAGGCCTAACTCCGGGGGGTGGGAAGACAGGCAGACCAATTGCCCAGGCGAACATCCAGCTGGAACTGCCGGAGTTCCACCCCAAAAATCTGCCTGAATGGGCAGAAGAATTTGCAGAGTTCGTTTTGTTGACTGGCCAATCCCATGTGGATGTGGCCACCAAATGTTCACTGCTAAAACGCTCATGCAAAAAGAAGTTTTTGCAAAAACAGGTGAAACAGATTGTGAAAACCTGTTCTACCTGGGCAGAGGTACTCCTGAGGTTGGAGAAAACATTCCCAGTCTATGAGACTGACCTCAGCGTACGCACACAAATCGAGGAGCTACCTATGCTCCCTGAGTATCCATCCGCTGCGCGAATTTCTGAGTATGTGTGCGACTTGGAGTACTTGTTTTCGAGGATGAATGTGGGCTCCTACGGAGCCACTGAGCCCCACCTGTGGCTCATGAGTAAGATCCCCCAGCGTACGTGGGATGATTGCCGCTCCACCTCTGAGAGGAAGAGCAGGACCCACTCGTACGATGAACTGGTGGATATCTTGATTGAGCTAGCTCTTGAGAGAGAGAATGACTCCCACATGGAGAAATTCCTCAAGAAGCATTTGGGACGAGGTGGTACCCCTACCCCCGAACGTGGCGAAGGGAAGGGTCAGAAAAATCCCACTAACACCAACCAGGGAGGTGGTAAAGGGAGGGGCAACCTACGTGCCATGAACGAGGTTAAACCTGATGCAGGTACACCCCCCCTGTTCTACTGCCGACCTGTCAATGACAAGGGGGGACCTTGTCATGCCTCTGACTGCGATCTCCGCAGTGGCTGTATGCTGCAGATGAAACGTCAGCAGCATACCAAAGATGGGAAAACTGTGACCCATCAGGACCATTTCAGGTGTACCATCACCTGTGGTTACTGTGGCAAACGTCGTCACTACGAGGACGAATGCCACATCAAGAAACGCGAGAGTGACAAACTCAAGCGTCAGGAGGCGGAGCGCCAGAAGACCCAGACGCCCGCCAGAAATCCCCCGAACGGGGATAAAGGTGGTAAAGGAGGTGGCAAGGGGGGTGGTAAGACTGGACCCCCTAACCCCCAGAGGCGCTCATCAGCGCCCGTTGCTACACCCACTCCTGCTGCTACACCCGCTCCTGCCGCAGGTGACCCCAAGAAACGCCCCCAAGGGGATAACGCTACCCCTGAGGGGAATAATTCCAAGAAGAGGCGCTTGGCCTGGATGGCCAAGTCCCTCATGGCTGCAGGGGTGGATGCGAAGTTCCCTGATGAGGAATAGGGGGGCGGCTCCGAAGAGGAGTACTTGGTTTTCTGGATCCTCGTGAAAATCGGGGATCAGGTTTTTTCGAGCGGTGCTTGATACCGGTGCAACACTTTCCATAGTGGCCCGGCGCCTGCTTAAGACTTTCAAGAAAAATAACACCGTGGCCATAAGAGTAGGGGATGGGCGTACCATCCATTCCTTGGGGGGGGTCGATGTGACTTTATGTCTGGGCGACGAAACCGTGACCCAACACTGCAGAGTGTTGGACACTGACGCCTTTGACATCGTCATTGGCACCGACTTTCTACGAAGAAGCCCCCAGGTAAAAATGCTGTCCCTACAGCGTCCCTCTTCTTTGCACTGCGACTTTGGCAGTGGGCTATTCTCCGTACCTTTGGAGCTGTCAGGACGAAAAGAGTCTGGGCTGCGCTACGCAGCTAAGACGAACTATCGTACTGAAAACTACCAATTGGCCCGTCACGTTCTTGAAAATGGACTGGCGGCCCTTCAGGTAAACCTGGATGAGATCCAGGTGGAATTGTTTGCGAGCCAACAACAGCACATCATGCAGTTGTACTGCTCGAAACAACTGAACAATGCTTTCCGTTTCTTCTGCAAAGCAATGGGCCTAGCGTATGCTAACCCTCCCTTCCCCCCTCTCGCGAAGGTTCTAACCAAAATCGCTTATGAGGGAGGAAGGGTTGTAATGTGCACCCCTGACTGGGGTTGCTCTGGTGAACATGCTTACTGGCGCCGTATGCTAGATCGAATGACCGTGGGAAGAGTGCAACTCCCCGACGGCCCCATCTATGTGCCTGAGGACTCAGACACAGCTATGCAGGCCCCTGAGTGGGCCAGTTTCCTGTCCATCGTTGATGGATCTCTCAATCCTGTACCCCTGTGTGACGTAGACCAGGTGCTACTGAAAGAGGTCATGGCCGAAAATCGCGGCCTGACCCTTTATGATCTCCAAAATCGATCTCCTGAGCACCTATCTGCCACACTTACAGGGTGTGAGTCTCCCGATGACTATCTGGAACCTGCAGCTGTAAAAGAGGATGCTGACGACCAACTGTCTGAGATCGCCAGCACTATTACCTCTGTTGATCCCAGCTGTGTTGACCTAAAACATAGTGCTTTCCTAGCCCAGCTGTTGCTAGAGGAAGTAGATCTAGAGTCAACCTCTGAACCCGCCTCCCCTGTTGGGAAGCCAGTGCTACACATGCAGCCTGTGCACACAGGTGAACCCGTGGCCCGGAGTGCTGATGCTCTGGCGCGGCCTGCTGCTAATAACATGCCATTGTCTGAGCATGACACTCAAAAACTCCGGCGGCTGTTGTACCTGAAGGCCGAAGGTATTGAGCGCCAAGAGCGGCTGCAATACCTCAGACAGACTTGGAAATCCTCCATCTGGTCTGAGGAGGACGATGAGTCCTATACGCTGCCTGATCCTGAGATACCTCTAGTGTATTCTCTACACTATGGGCAGCAATGTCCCCCTGAATGGGACGATGGTACTGTGCCTGCCGAAACTGCTGATTGGCAGAATAAGAAAGAACATGGAAAAAGCAACCTCAATGCTGAGGAGGATTTCCTTCAGAAACTCGAGAGTCTTAACCTTGACCCCCGCCTGAAGAAACTGCTGCTAACCTATGAGGAGGTGTTCGGCGCCTTGCCGCCTCCCCTTTCTTGTAAAAAACTGGTCCAGATGGACCTGAAATTGAAACCAGAATTTGAAAAGACGCGAGTGAGGCGTAGTCCCTATCCCGCTCCACAGGAACAGGTCGAAGAAATCGAGCGCCAGATCCAAGAATGCATTGATGCTTGCCTCGTTGAAGAGTATAAACACGGGGACTATCCCCATCACTGCAGTCCCTGTTTCCTTGTTGCGGAACCAGGGTCGGCTGCCCTACGTCTTGTTGTAGACCATGGTGAGGTCAACAAGAAAACCTAGAACCACTCAGGGAGTATTCCTAACATGGAAAACACCCTGGAGCGTATTGCCAAATGCAGGTATAAGACCAAAATGGACAAACGCTCTGGTTTCTGGCAGGTGGACCTAACCGCCGCAGCTCAGGAGCTGTTGGCCTTTATAACCCCCAAGGGTCGTGTCTTCAAGTGGAATGTTATGCCTTTCGGGGTGGCTAATGCCCCAGCGCTCTTCCAGGAGCTTATGAACAAAATTTTGTACATACTGAGGCGCAGGCCTCTAGTACAAGAGTTGATTTCTAGGGGTGCAGAAATGGGGGCTCACATCGACGACGTGAGTTTGGGTACTAATACCAAAGAGGACCACGTCCTTCTCCTCCGTGAATTTTTCATTGTCTGTCAAGAAAACCATCTCCGAATCAAACTCGAAAAATGTGAGTTTATGAAAGAGGAGATGGAGTATTTGGGTTTCGACGTGGGGTATGGCTGGTGGAAACCAGCCGCGTCTAAGATGCAGCCCCTACAGGACATGCAGATTCGCGATGACCCTAAGAAGGGTCTACACGATGTGAGGAGTTTTGTGGGCGCCTGTAATTTCTATCGGCGTCACATCCACAATTTTACTTACTCCTCTGCACCCCTCACTGACCTGATCAAGAAAACTACTCCCTGGAGGTGGACCTCCAGAGAGGAAGAGTGTTTCCAGGAGTTGAAGAAGAAGATTGCCTCCTCCAACTGCCTGGGAGTGCCCCGCCCAGAGGGCGAGATAGTCCTGATCACTGATGCCACTAACCCACTGCCATTATCGTACTTTTGGACTGAACCGTGATGGTTCGTTGAAACATGACTATCCTACCAGTGAGTGGCGACTGGTACCACTAGGACACTGGAACTGGAAATGGAACCAAGCGCATTCCAACTACAGCACCTATGACCAGGAACTCCTGGCCGGTATGTTGGTGCTATCGTCACAATCCCAACTCCTGGGATCTAACCCTATTGTCTGGCTGTGTGACCAGGAGCCTGTGAAGTCTTTTCAGAAGGGCCCACCACCAGAAAAAGCAAAGCTAAAAGGGTGGTGGACTTACCTGAGCCAGTTCAGGCTGACAGTGCATCATATCCCCGGGATTAAGAATGAACTGTCTGACTATATATCGCGCAACAACTTCGATGCGCTTATTGGTGAGAGCTCTGAGGCGCTCGCCAAAGAGGCTTCTCAGCGTATGGATGTCCAGCTTGACCTGTCCATGCGCACTGCTGGAATCCTGGAGGGTTGGAGTCTAACCGACTATCAGTCAGAGTATGAAGAAATTCTCCAAACCCTCAGCACTGGTCTCGAACCCCGTGTCATTGACGGGCACCAGTGGTATAAAAACAATCAGTACCTCTTCTACGAGGACCGAATTGTTGTGCCTGAGGCACGACGGGATGGGTGCCTACAGTGGTCCCATCTCAGTTCTGGTCACACTGGCGCTAATCGCTCAGTGGACTTCTTCCGTGAGTGTTTCTACTCTAGTCTAACCCTGACTGGATTGAGGTCGCGTATGCAGACCATTGTGGATGCTTGTGGCTGTCATGCCAGCAAGCAGAGCGACAGTAGGGATAGGGGCCTGATCTCCAGCTTACCCATACCCTATTGTGCCAACCCTCTTCTCTACGTGGATTTCATCCGCGGCCTACCACGCTTTGGCGGCTATGATAGTTGCCTCGTGGTCACCTGTGGTCTATCTCGCTTCACCCGTGTGTTCCCTTGCAATAAGAAAATCACAGGTGAGCAGACTGTGAAAATGTTGGTCGAACAATGGTTCGAACCCTATGGAGCACCTAAGCAGGTGCACTCTGATGAAGATGTACGCATCCGCAGTGACACTGGGTGGTACAAACGAGTGCTAAATGCCCTCAACGTGGAGGTAACCACAGGTGTGCCCTATACCCACACGTCTAACCCTCTCTGTGAGAGACAGAACCGTGTGGTGGAGCAAAACTTAAGAATCCTGATGAAACAGGAGCGCACCAAGGACTGGGTACGTCTAGTGCCCTGGGCAATGCTGTCCATGAACTCACAGCGGAGCTCTTCTACGGGTTTCACCCCCCACAAACTGTTCCATGGAGGACGACCTGCTTGGTTCTTCAAAACCCCCTTTCCTGAGGACTTCAAGAGCCCTGTGGGAGATTGGCTGGAACACAAGCAGTCTCTGGCTAACCAGGCTGGTACTAACCTGAGGCACATTCGTGACCGTGAACAGAGCCGACGGAACCGCCTACGGCGACCTGCCAGTTTCAAGGTTGGTGACCTTGTTTTGGTACACCATTCACGCCTACCCTCCTGGCCACGTAACTGCCTACAGGACCCTTACTTTGGACCCTATCGTATCATCAGGATAGATGGATCCAGGATCCATGTCAGGTGCAGTCCACGTCTAGGTGGTGAACTGCTATGTGCACCTAAGCAGTTGAGGCACTATCACTCCCCTGACGACTTGTCTTGGGATGAGTGGCGCCTCAGCGACAGTGAGATTGAATGTATAGACCTAGAGAACGCTGCCAGTCCAGAGGAGGCAGACGAACTTGAAGAGATGACTGCCGATGAGACGGCAGTCGATGGTTACTACGTGGTTGCAGGTATTGCTCGCCACGAGTATAAACAGGGCTGGAAATTCCTCACCCTGTGGGATGGCTATGGGTTGTCTGAGGCGACCTGGGAACCTATGTCAGCCTTCATACAACCAGATGGGAGTATCAAACCCATCTTCCGCACTTACCTCGTTGAGAACAACGAGGGGCAGCTCCTAACCCGTGCTGAGACTATGTCCCAGTGTAAGAACCGAAACTAATTCCCCTGTGTCAGTCTACTGACAGGTGCAGTGAGCACTCTTCTGCAGACTTGCCTGTGTATGGGTGTAAGAGCAGTTGTCACAGTTGCCCCGCATTGAATCGCAGGACAGGACCGTTAGCCCCCCGTGACAACCACTCCCTGGCCGAAGGCCATTGGTTTTTTCACAGACTACTGCTTACTGAGCACTGCACTGACCCTGTCTGTGCCCTGCAGACCCATGCCTATGGTTTCCAGCGTGAGCCAGGTGACCGCTTATCAGGATTGCAGCCACCCAGCGAGTGTGTGCCTTGTTGACCATGTGTTGCATGGGTACTGCCCTAATGTAATGACCTTGGAGAGCCAACGAAGAACAGTGGCTTACTACAAAAGGGGGGAATGACAAGCAAGGTGTTATGAGGCAAGGTGTGTCTTCCCTCCTTGGGGACAAGCGAGCCCACAGTTAGGACCCCTGACTGGTCCAGACCCATGGGGTTCTACCCTTCCTTACAGGGTTTACCATACCCCTAAGTGTGCTACGTATGTCTGTATGTGTCTCACTTCTCTCCCCAGCGTGGCGCCCGGAGACCGGGCTTCGCTGACGTCGGACCAAAGGTCCTAATCAGGTACTATTACCACTCCTATGGCGCCCAATTTCTGTGCTGGCGCCTATCCTTGGGGTAGGACGGCAAAAGCCCTACCTACTAGAGGGGAGGGGTGGCCAAGTGTGCTAAGGGCATACAAAACGCCCATTTTTGCTACAGGCCAAAAGCTAACGCACTCCCCTGCCCACGAGGAAAAGCACGCGGGACAGGAGACACCACTACACTACACTCACTAACGCCAGCACCGGCCTTCGAAGGCAGGGTGAGCACTCATCACTTGCACTCCACTCCTGCCAGGCCTGCTGACCCTAACCCCTACACACGCTACTTGGGGCTGCTGTCGAGGAAGTCTCGGGCCCTAATGGCCCTCCTGTGAAGAAGACAAGAGAACACAGCGCTGCTAAGCAACTGTGGCCTAACAGGGGACGCCACAACGCGTTTCCCCTGCTAGGGCTTGGAGGGAAGGGGTGCTCTCGTTGCGTGCACAGCGCAGATGTCGTTGAAGTCGAACTGCCCTCTCCACTCCTGGCTGAGGCACAGTCATTTGATTTGTGATCAGCGCCCCTGTTTTGCTGGGGCAGAAAAATGGATAGCCGCCGAAGGCAGCTGCTGCGTGCACCAATCACCCTTAACCTCTCCCACCTGTACAACAGAGGCAAATGAAGGGGTGTTTGCGGCGGAGGAACCAAGCCACACTCCAGGTATTATACCCTTCTCAGTGTGACCTATAATACACTGTCCGCAAACACGCTGACGGATCAGCTACCCCTGTCAAGCAAGCAAGCTTTAAGAAACTCCTCAGGTTCTCTTAAAGAACGTACCGAGGAGCCTCTGGATAACCTAAACAAGGTTTACCGTGCGCAATTCGCGTGGCCTACCCTTTAATGCATCATGTGCACGCAGGGAAGGGAGGCGAAACCAATTCCACTCTGACTCAACCAGGAGGTGAGCTCCTCCTGGGCTAACCTACCTTACTCACCATGCATCGTGTGAATGCCGAATGAAGCGAACACAGAACAAGCCTAAGCGTTTTAAGCAACCCTACTTTAACGCCACGGCCACACACACGAACAAACGCTTTCTTTACTTACCTGTGAAGAAGAAAACAAGGGTGAATTTGGGGTACAGGTAAAGCGTCACAGCGTGTGAATGCCTCGATTAGGCACATGCATCGCGAGCACAGCGCATATTCTAACCCTACGTGCGCGCTCCGCGCTCCATTCGCATCGCATACCTTTCATTCCTGTTTTGACCTCTGCAAAGCACGAGGAGGGACACCCGAACCCCAAACGAACACAGCGTTGACAACCGTAACGTTTTGACGAAACAACCAACACGAACGCAATGCATGCGTGTGAGATGACACTGACATACCTGAGAGGTGGGTTGTTGACCTGCTTTGTGGTGTCGGCTGAATTTGAATACTTTTCTCTGAAGTTTATAAAAATTTTGATGCAACTGAGCAAAAATTTCCTTTAAAACTCTAAAAACTACGGCTCATACCTTCTTTTTCAAAAGCCGTTTACGCTTGCGCAATCCTTTTCTTGGAGTCCGCTTCCTTTGCGTTTGTCTACGACCTTGAGTTATGTGTAAAAATGACGATTTCCCGCGTGGTTTCGTCGATTTTTAACGATTTCACTTGCTAAATCGCAACCCCTTCCGTTGAACCGCAGGAATCACTCCCTGCTGGTTACATTTTCTATTTTTTCCAGCTCCTGGGGGTTTGTGTCCTCCATTGGGAGTATTGCTCCGCCCTGGCCCTTGGTCAGGACGTATACTAAAAACGCTGTTTATACAGCGATAGCCGTCCGCATTAGAGCGTTCGACTGTACCCTAGTGGGCAAGCATATGTGCTCCAGGGGGGGATTCCTGGGTTCAAACCCCAGTACCCCCAAACTTTTTCCAAACGTTTTCGTCGCACGCCTGCAATATTTGAGGAATGCCCCATCAAAGGGACATCATTCACGGTACCTTACACTGTTTTTCAAGGGTACCTACAGTGTGATAGGCTTCTTTGAAGTGATGAGGATGTTTTTGGTAAGTTTAATGCATTTTCTGAGTTAATTTTGGGAATATTTGAGCCTTTTTCCTTGGTCCTACTAGCTTAGCTAACTAGTACTCCAGGGGGGAGTAAGAAAAAGTCACTGCCATGCCTTTCTTGGAGGGCTTGATCCAGGCCAAGCCCCCCTTAAAACCCTTTTGTTGATGCTAAGACAAACTTAAGTGTTTTTATCTCTCTTTTGTTGCCTAAAGTACACTTTCTCAAAGTAACTAGGGTTGTGACCCTAGCCCCCCCATGAAGTTCACCCCTACCACTCAACTGAGTGGAGGTACCTTCCTTCATGGAGGATATACCGAAATAAAACAGGCATTTCATGCTTTAGGCCTTGGAGGTTAAGCCTAGTGGTCTCCCACCCCAAGACCCCTATACTCAATTGTTTCTACCACTTATTGTGGTCCTACTTTGTAACTGTTTCTGAATACAGTTGCATGGCCAAGTCATTTTCTGTGTGGTCCTGACATCTATGCCCCACATTCCTAACCAGCACCATTCCACCCAAAAGAGTGCACATGAAGTGCCTAATGCTATCTCTGAGGCAAGAGTCAGACCAATTTTCATATAAAATCTTTTGTATTATCCATTTGTGATTGAATCTATGTGTATAAACCTGCTTTGTCTATCTGCAGCCCTTCTGTGTTACACTGGATTCCAAAACCAATCATTGATTCGATCCACATCCTGTTCTTGCTCTACTTGCTGCTTTGGTTTGGGTTTTCAACTACAAAACCTGCAGGAATACATCAAAATATCTAGGGTATAATTCAAGGACATCTTTCACCAATCCACGTCGGAACTGGTTTGAGGAGATGTGACCCGCTCTGAAGGCCCATCATGACACCCCCACTCCGGGTGGTTTGTCCCCTCACCAGATTCTGTTCGGCAGGGACCCCCTTGGTCGGGGACTTCCCTTGTCTGGTGATGACATGGCCATGGACGCCAAGGAATTCTTTGCGCGGCAAGAGGCAACGGCGCGGGACATCCGCCAGCAGCTCGAGAAGGAGCATGCTGAGCGTCAGAAGTCTGCCCCGAGCTCGACAGCGCAAAAGTTCAGGGTGGGAGACCCTGTGTGGGTGATCAGACCCCGCCCTATGGGCACCCACCGCACCAAAACCTGGTTCACACCCGGAGAGGTGGTCCGCAGGATTGGTGAGGACACCTACCGCATCAAGGTGGGTCACGGACAGTTCCGGGAGCGCCACGAGAGTCAACTCCGTGTGCGGGAACCCGATCTCCGTGGCCAGCATGCGTTCCTGGACTACGCCGCGCATGAGGCAGATTCGGACGACGATGATGCTGAGCAGGACGACTATACCGTCGAGAAGATCCTGGCTCAGCGTCCGAACGCCTCGGCACCCGGAGGCCTGGAGTTCAAGGTTCGTTGGCGAGGCTATGGGCCGTCCAACGACACCTGGGAACCCGTCTCGTCGTTCGTGCCGCGGATTAGGACCCCCTTCATGGACTACATCCGCAAGCACAAGACCAAGATCCATGTCTCGGACTTGGCAGCACTCACCCGGGCGATTGCAGCCAGGAGCGGCTGATCGCCGCCCTGAGCTCTCCCCTGATGCAGTTTGAGCGCTTGTTAGGTCGACGTATCGTCCCTCATTTGCTTGCTCTCTTCCATCTTCCGGTGACCTGCCATCAGAGTGGCCATATACCCCCCCCTGCTGAATCCAGAGGAGGATGGCCCCTCTCTTCAACTCCTATTAGTCACTCCCCGCCTGCTGAATCCTTGGGAAACCAGGCAGGCGACTGACCCTTACATTGCCTGAGCTCTTGGGGCCTTGAAGCCCATACGACGTTGCGCAACGGATGCCGCTGTCATCGGCATTGCAATTTTTTGGTGTGTGGTCTGGTCCCATGGCACTTGCGGGATCCAGACCAGTCTACTTGTGTCTGCAGACTATATATGGCCTGAACTCAGGCGTTTTCCTGTCCACCCTCCTGCGTATGCCTTATCCTAACCGGGGCGTGGTTTGGCGCTCTGTCCAGAGTGTGTTTACACGCCTATTTACCCTGTTTATTGCTCACTTTTCTGCCCCCCAGGATATGTGCATCTGTATGTTGCGTATTATCAGCCCATCAGCGCCTATGGACTGTTTCCCCCCCCCCGAGGGGATGCGAATCGGAATACGCAGGCGCCTTGAGTCGCCGTGTACATGCTCTTTCATAAGGTCCAGCCTGGACCAGTACCTAAGTACAGATTCTTCTGTTTGAGTGCCCGTGATACCGTGTGCCCTAGTGGCTGTGATGTGCTGAGATCCTGATGGCGCCAGGCGGGAAGCCCAGTTGCCTGACTACACTCCCAGCGGTCCGCCACTGTCAGTCCCAGTGTGAGCCTACCGACTCGCAGACGCACTTGCAGTCGGGTGGCGACCTCCGGTGTCCTGACCTCGGTCAGTCTGCCTGGGAAACTGGTGGTTTGAGGAGCCGACGCCTCCGCCCAGACTGCATGGGGACTCCCCCATGCATGGCCTTCGTGGTAATGGGGCGAGGGAAAAGACGGCCTTGATGCCCGATCCCTTATGGAGGAGCTCGTGCGGCTTTACCACTCTGGACTCGCGTCGTGGATATGGACATGGTGCGCCCAAGGAAGGACCCGTGGGGACTCTCCCCCAGACTGCGGCCTTGGGAAGCCTGGGGTAGCCTGATGGATCTTTTTTTTGAGGCATGGCGGTCCCCCGCCCAAAGCATTGCACCAAAGCGGCCTAACCATGGGCAAAATGAGCGTTCATGGTGAGCCGAAGTTCTCCGAAGGACAGCCGCGGGTATTTACAAACCAAGTCAGGGTGAAAACACTGCATGAACTGCACCATGGGCCTGAAAAGGTTAAAATACTAGTGGAGGCCATTTCGGTGAAAGATGCAAAGGGATATATAGCCTATACCAAGGCAAAATAACAAAAAGATGATATAATGAAAAAAATGGACCAGTGGATTGAGCGAAGGGAAGCGAGCAAGTGCAGGGGCAAAAAGTAAAACAGACTGGAACATTCTGGCTTGCCTGAAATCAGTCTGGGGCCCTGTAGCTGATCTGAGAATTACTAAAGTACAAAGCCCTTTCATTCTGCTCAAGTCTTGCGCTCTTGCCGTAGTGGTCCTGAAAAAATAGAAAAGAAAAATTCCAATTGATGGCTCAAACAAAAAAGACTCAATGGATCGGTAAGGTTTCCTGGTGCGCAGAGCTGTGCGTGCAGTGGTACAGTGTGGTGCAGTGTGGTGGCGGTGTTGTGTTCTGCCGTGTAGGTGGGTGACGGGTGAAGGCTGATGTGTCAGATGGCTGTTGGTTGCTGGCTGCGTGCTGGTGGATGTTGGCGACTGCTGTTCACTGGTTGATTGCTCTCGGCTGCTGGGTGCTGGATGTTGACTGCTGCTGCTGTTTGTCGTTGGCTGTGGACTGCTGGCTGCTGGTCGTTGGCTGCTGGTTGCTGCATGTTTGCTGCTGGTTGGTAGCTGGGTGCTACTTGCTTGCTAATACAGGTCGAAGGAGTGTCGGAAGAGGGGAGCAGGAAGCCAGGGGGGGGGGGGGGGGGGGGGGGGGGGGGGGATAGTGTCTGGGGTGTCTGGGGTGTGTGGTTGGGGGGGGGGGGGGGTGTTTGCTGGCTGTTGTCGCTGGAAGTGTCCTACTGTGGAAGGGAGGTGGTGGGTGGTTGATGTGCTGGTTGTTGGCTGATGCCCGCTGGTTACTGGTTGTTGGTCGCTGGCTGCTGGTTGCTGACTGTTGCTGCTGCTGGTTGTTTGCTGTTTGTTGCTGGCTGTTGGCTGCTGGCTGTTGGTTGCTGATTGTTTGCTGTTTGCTGACAAGACGAGAGTGCCGCTGGTGAAGCGAGTGTATGCGTTGGGGATGAAGGATGGGACTGGAGGTTAAGTGTCATTTGGAGGAGGTATGCGGTTGATGATGTGAGGATGTAGTGGTTGAGGCGGAAAGTGTTGAAGTTGTATGGCTGAAGTTTTGGTGGGGGGTTTCGGTTTTGTGGTAGGGCGTTTGGAGTGAGGTCGCTTGTTGGTTGGTTCTTTGTTGGTAGGAGAAAGATGTCCTTGAATTATGCCCTAGGTCTTTTGATGTATTCCTGCAGGTTTTGTAGTTGAAAACCCCAAACCAAAGCAGCAAGTAGAGCAAGGACTGAATGTGGATCGAATCAATGATTGGTTTTGGAATCCAGTGTAACACAGAAGGGCTGCAGATAAACAAAGCAGGTATATGAACATAGATTCAATCACAAATGGATAATACAAAAGGTTTTATATGAAAATTGGTCAGACTCTAGCCTCAGAGGTTGCAATAGGCACTTCATGTGCACTCTTTTGGGTGAAATGGTGCTGGTTAGGACTGAGGGGCATAGATGTCAGGACCACACAGAAAATGACTTGGCCAAGCAACTGAATTCAGAAACAGTTACAAAGTAGGACCACAATAAGTGGTAGAAACAATTGAGTATAGGGGTCCTGGGGTGGGAGACCACTTAGGCTTAACCTCCAAGGCCAACAAGCATGTAATGCCTGATTTATTTTGGTATGTCCTCCATGAAGGAAGGTACCTCCGCTCAGTTGAGTGGTAGGGGTGAACTTCATGGGGGGGCTAGGGTCACAACCCTAGTTACTTTGAGAAAGTGTACTTTAGGCAACAAAAGAGAGATAAAAACACTTAAGTTTGTCTCAGCATCAACAAAGGGTTTTAAGGGGGGCTTAGCCTGGATCAAGCCCTCCAAGAAAGACATGGCAGTGACTTGTTCTTACTCCCCCCTGGAGTACTAGTTAGCTAAGCTAGTAGGACCAAGGAAAAAGGCTCAAATATTCCCAAAATTACCTCAAAAAATGCATTAAACTTACCAAAAACATTCTCATCACTTCATAGAAGCCTATCACACTGTAGGGACCCTTGAAAAACAGTGTAATGTACCGTGAATGATGTCCCTTCGAAGGGGCATTCCTCAAAAGTCGCCGGCGTGCGGCGAAAACTTTTGGAAAAAGTGTGGGGGCAGTGGGAATTGAACCCAGGACTCCCTCCCTAGAGCCAATGTGCTTGCCTACTAGGGTACAGTCGAACGCTCTAATGCGGACAGCTATCGCCGTATAAACAGCGTTTTAGTATACGTCCTGACCAAGGGCCAGGGCGGAGCAATACTCCCAATGGAGGACACAAACCCCCAGGAGCTGGAAAAAATAGAAAATGGAACCAGCAGGGAGTGATTCCTGCGGCTTTGCGGAAGGGGTTGCGATTTAGCAAGTGAAATCGTTGAAAATCGACAAAACCACGCGGGAAATCGTCATTTTTACACATAACTTAAAGTCGTAGACAAGCGCAAAGGAAGCGGACACCAAGAAAAGGGTTGCGCAAGCGAAAACGGCTTTTGGAAAAGAAGGTATGAGCCGTAGTTTTTAAAGTTTTAAAGAAAATTTTTGCACAGTTGCATCAAAATTTTTATAAACTTCAGAGTAAAGCATTCAAATTCAGCTTACACCACCGAGCAGTTCAACAACCCGTCTCTCAGGTATGTCTGTGTCACCTCACACTCACGCATTGCGTTCGTGTTGGTTGTTCCGTCAAAACGTTAGGGTTGTCAACGCTGTGTTCGTTGGGGGGTCGGGTGATCATCTCTCGTGCTCTGCACAGGTGAAAGCAGGAATGAAAGGTATGTGATGCGAATGGAGCGCGCAGTGCGCACGTAGGGTTAGTATATGCGCTGTGCTCGCGATGCATGTGCCTAATCGAGGCATCCACACGCTGTTACGCTTTACCTGTATCCGAAATTCACCCTTGTTTTCTTCCTCACAGGTAAGTACAGAAGCGTTTGTTCGTGTGCGGCCGTGGCGTTAAAGTCGAGTTGCTTAAAACGCTTAGGTTTGTTTTGTGTTCGTTCCAATTCGGCATTCACACGATGCATGGTGAGTAAGGTAGGTTAGCCCACGAGGAGCTCACCTCCTGGTTGAGTCAGTGGTTCAGCCTCCCTTCCCTGCGTGCACATGATGCATTAAAGGGTAGGCCACGCGAATTGCGCACGGTAAACCTTGTTTAGGTTACCCAGAGGCTCCTCGGTACGTTCTTTAAGAGAACCCGAGGAGTTTCTTAAAGCTTGCTTGCTTGACAGGGGTAGCTGATCCGTCAGCGTGTTTGCGGACAGTGTATTATAGGTCACACTGAGAAGGGTATAATACCTGGAGTGTGGCTTGGTTCCTCAGTCGCAAACGCCCCTTCAATTGCCTCTTTTGTACAGGTGGGAGAGGTTAAGGGTGATTGGTGCACGCAGCAGCTGCCTTCGGCGGCTACCATTTTTCTGCCCCAGCAAAACAGGGGCGCTGATCACAAATCAAATCACTGTGCCTCAGCCAGTACTGGCGAGGGCAGTTCGACCTCAACGACATCTGCGCTGTGCACGCAACGAGAGCACCCCTTCCCTCCAAGTCCTAGCAGGGGAAACGCGTGGTGGCGTCCCCTGTTAGGCCACAGTTGCTTAGGAGCGCTGTGTTCTCTTGTCCTTTTCACAGGAGGGCCACTAGGGCCTGAGTCTTCCTGGACAGCAGCCCTAAGTAGCGTGTGTAGGGGTTAGGGTCAGCAGGCCTGGCAGGAGGTGAGTGCAAGTGCTGAGTGCTCACCCTGCCTTCGAAGGCCAGTGCTGGCGTTAGTGAGTGTAGTGTAGTGGTGTCTCCTGTCCCGCGTGCTTTTCCTCGTGGGCAGGGGAGTGCGTTAGCTTTTGGCCTGTAGCAAAAATGGGCGTTTTGTATGCCCTTAGCACACGTGGCCACCCCTCCCCTCTTAGTAGGTAGGGCTTTTGCCGTACACCCGAAGGATAGGCGCCAGCACAGAAATTGGGCGCCATAGGAGTGGTAATAGTACCTGATTAGGACCTTTGGTCCGACGTCAGCGAAGCCCGGTCTCCGGGAGCCACGCTGGGGAGAGAAGTGAGACACATACAGACATACGTAGCACACTTAGGGGTATGGTAAACCCTGTAAGGAAGGGTAGAACCCCATGGGTCTGGACCAGTCAGGGGTCCTAACTGTGGGCTCGCTTGTCCCCAAGGGGGGAAGACACACCTTGCCTCATAACACCTTGCTTGTCATTCCCCCCTGGTGTAGTAAGCCACCGTTCTTCGTTGGCTCACCAAGGTCATTTCATTAGGGCAGTACCCATGCAACACATGGTCAACAAGGCACACACTCGCTGGGTGGCTGCAATCTTGATAAGCGGCCACCTGGCTCACGCTGGAAACCATCGGCATGGGTCTGCAGGGCACAGACAGAGTCAGTGCAGTGCTCTTACACCCATACTCAGGCAAGACTGCAGAAGAGTGCTCACTGCACCTGTCAGTAGACTGACACAGGGAAATTAGCTTCGCTTCTTACGCTGGGACATAGTCTCAGCACGGGTTAGGAGCTGACCCTCGTTGTTCTCAACGAGGTAAGTGCGGAAGATGGGGTTGATACTCCCATCTGGTTGTATGAAGGCTGACATAGGTTCCCAGGTCGCCTCGGACAACCCATAGCCATCCCACAGGGTTAGGAATTTCCAGCCCTGTTTATACTCGTGGCGAGCAATACCTGCAACCACGTAGTAACCATCGACTGCCATCTCATCGGCAGTCATCTCTTCGAGTTCGTCTGCCTCCTCTGGACTGGCAGCGTTCTCTAGGTCTATACGTTCGACCTCACTGTCGCTGAGGCGCCACTCATCCCAAGACAAGTCGTCAGGGGAGTGATAGTGCCTCAACTGCTTAGGTGCACATAGCAGTTCACCACCTAGACGTGGGCTGCACCTGACATGGATCCTGGATCCATCTATCCTGATGATACGATAGGGTCCAAAGTAAGGGTCCTGTAGGCAGTTACGTGGCCAGGAGGGTAGGCGTGAATGGTGTACCAAAACAAGGTCACCAACCTTGAAGCTGGCAGGTCGCCGTAGGCGGTTCTGTCGGCTCTGTTCACGGTCACGAATGTGCCTCAGGTTAGTACCAGCCTGGTTAGCCAGAGACTGCTTGTGTTCCAGCCAATCTCCCACAGGGCTCTTGAAGTCCTCAGGAAAGGGAGTTTTGAAGAACCAAGCAGGTCGTCCTCCATGGAACAGTTTGTGGGGGGTGAAACCCGTAGAAGAGCTCCGCTGTGAGTTCATGGACAGAACTGCCCAGGGCACTAGGCGTACCCAGTCCTTGGTGCGCTCCTGTTTCATCAGGATTCTTAAGTTTTGCTCCACCACACGGTTCTGTCTCTCACAGAGAGGGTTAGACGTTTGAGTGTAGGGCACACCTGTGGTTACCTCCACGTTGAGGGCATTTAGCACTCGTTTGTACCACCCAGTGTCACTGTGGATGCGTACATCTTCTTCAGAGTGCACCTGTTTAGGTGCTCCATAGGGTTCGAACCATTGTTCGACCAACATTTTTACAGTCTGCTCACCTGTGATTTTCTTATTGCAAGGGAACACACGGGTGAAACGAGATAGACCACAGGTGACCACGAGGCAACTATCATAGCCGCCAAAGCGTGGTAGGCCGTGGATGTAATCCACGTAGAGAAGAGAGTTAGCACAATAGGGTATGGGTAAGCTGGAGATCAGGCCCCTATCCCTACTGTCGCTCTGCTTGCTGGCATGACAGCCACAAGCATCCACAATGGTCTGCATACGCGACCTCAGTTCAGTCAGGGTTAGACTGGAGTAGAAACACTCACGGAAGAAGTCCACTGAGCGATTAGCGCCAGTGTGACCAGAACTGAGATGGGACCATTGTAGGCACCCATCCAGTCGTGCCTCAGGCACAACAATTCGGTCCTCGTAGAAGAGGTACTGATTGTTTTTATACCACTGGTGCCCGTCAATGACACGGGGTTCGAGACCAGTGCTGAGGGTTTGGAGAATTTCTTCATACTCTGACTGATAGTCCGTTAGACTCCAACCCTCCAGGATTCCAGCAGTGCGCATGGACAGGTCAAGCTGGACATCCATACGCTGGAAAGCCTCTTTGGCGAGCGCCTCAGAGCTCTCACCAATAAGCGCATCGAAGTTGTTGCGCGATATATAGTCAGACAGTTCATTCTTAATCCCGGGGATATGATGCACTGTCAGCCTGAACTGGCTCAGGTAAGTCCACCACCGTTTTAGCTTCGCTTTTTCTGGTAGTGGGCCCTTCTGAAAAGACTTCACAGGCTCCTGGTCACACAGCCAGACAATAGGGTTAGACCCCAGGAGTCGGGATTGTGACGATAGCACCAACATACCGGCCAGGAGTTCCTGGTCATAGGTGCTGTAGTTGGAACGCGCTTGGTTCCATTTCCAATTCCAGTGTCCCAGTGGCACCAGTCGCCACTCACTGGTAGGATAGTCATGTTTCAACGAACCATCACGGTTCAGTCCAGTAGTACGATAATGGCAGTGGGTTAGTTCAGCGGGGTTCAGCTCCTGCCATTGGTAGATCGTACCTCCCCCCCCTACATCACTGGCATCAGTGATCAGGACTATCTCGCCCTCAGGGCGGGGCACTCCCAGGCAGTTGGAGGAGGCAATCTTCTTCTTCAACTCCTGGAAACACTCTTCCTCTCTGGAGGTCCATCTCCAGGGAGTAGTTTTCTTGATCAGGTCAGTGAGGGGTGCAGAGGAGTAAGTAAAATTGTGGATGTGACGCCGATAGAAATTACAGGCGCCCACAAAACTCCTCACATCGTGTAGACCCTTCTTAGGGTCATCGCGAATCTGCATGTCCTGTAGGGGCTGCATCTTAGACGCGGCTGGTTTCCACCAGCCATACCCCACGTCGAAACCCAAATACTCCATCTCCTCTTTCATGAACTCACATTTTTCGAGTTTGATTCGGAGATGGTTTTCTTGACAGACAGTGAAGAATTCACGGAGGAGAAGGACATGGTCCTCTTTGGTATTAGTACCCAAACTCACGTCGTCGATGTGAGCCTCCATTTCTGCACCCCGAGAAATCAACTCTTGTACTAGAGGCCTGCGCCTCAGTATGTACAAAATTTTGTTCATAAGCTCCTGGAAGAGCGCTGGGGCATTAGCCACCCCGAAAGGCATAACCTTCCACTTGAAGACACGACCCTTAGGGGTTATAAAGGCCAACAGCTCCTGAGCTGCGGCGGTTAGGTCAACCTGCCAGAAACCAGAGCGTTTGTCCATTTTGGTCTTATACCTGCATTTGGCAATACGCTCCAGGGTGTTTTCCATGTTAGGAATACTCCCTGAGTGGTTCTGGTTTTTTCTTGTTGACCTCACCATAGTCTACAACAAGACGTAGAGCAGTCGACCCTGGTTTAGCAACAAGGAAACAGGGGCTGCAGTGATGGGGATAGTCCCCATGTTTATACTCTTCAACGAGGCCAGCATCAATGCATTCTTGGATCTGGCGCTCGATTTCTTCAACCTGTTCCTGTGGAGCGGGATAGGGACGACGCCTCACTCGCGTCTTTTCAAATTCTGGTTTCAATTTCAGGTCCATCTGGAGCAGTTTTTTACAAGATAGGGGAGGCGGCAAGGCGCCGAACACCTCCTCATAGGTTATAAGCAGTTTCTTCAGGCGGGGGTCAAGGTTAAGACTCTCGACTTTCTGAAGGAAATCCTCCTCAGCATGGAGGTTGCTTTTTCCATGTTCTTTCTTTTTATGCCGATCAGCAGTTTCGGCAGGTACAGTACCATCGTCCCACTCAGGGGGACATTGCTGCCCATAGTGTAGAGAATACACTAGAGGTATCTCAGGATCAGGCAGCGTATAGGACTCATCGTCCTCCTCAGACCAGATGGAGTATTTCCAGGTCTGTCTGAGGTATTGCAGCCGCTCTTGGCGCTCAATACCTTCGGCCTTCAGGTACAACAGCCGTCGGAGTTCTTGAGTGTCATGCTCAGACAATGGCATGTTATTAGCAGCAGGCCGTGCCAGAGCATCAGTACTCCGGGCCACGGGTTCATCTGTGTGCACAGGCTGCATGTGTAGCACTGGCTTCCCAACAGAGGAAGCGGGTTCAGAGGTTGACTCTAGATCTACCTCCTCTAGCAACAGCTGGGCCAGGAAAGCACTATGTTTTAGGTCAACACAGCTGGGATCAACAGAGGGAATAGTGCTGGCGATCTCAGACAGTTGGTCGTCAGCATCCTCTTTTACAGCTGCAGGTTCCAGATAGTCATCAGGAGACTCACACCCTGTAAGTGTGGCAGATAGGTGCTCAGGAGATCGATTTTTGAGATCATAAAGGGTCAGGCCACGATTTTCGGCCATGACCTCTTTTAGTAGCACCTGGTCCAGGTCACACAGGGGTACAGGATTGAGAGATCCATCGATGATGGACAGGAAACTGGCCCACTCAGGGGCCTGCATAGCTGTGTCTGAGTCCTCAGGCACATAGATGGGGCCGTCGGGGAGTCGCACTCTTCCCACGGTCATTCGGTCAAGCATACGGCGCCAGTAAGCATGTTCACCAGAGCAGCCCCAGTCAGGGGTGCACATGACAACCCTTCCTCCCTCATAAGCGATCTTGGTTAGAACCTTCGCGAGCAGGGAGAAGGGAGGGTTAGCATACGCTAGGCCCATTGCTTTCCAGAAGAAACGGAAAGCATTGTTCATTTGTTTCGAGCAGTACAACTGCATGATGTGCTGTTGTTGGCTCGCAAACAATTCCACCTGGATCTCATCCAGGTTTACCTGAAGGGCCGCCAGTCCATTTTCGAGAACATGACGGGCCAGTTGGTAATTTTCAGTACGATAGTTCGTCTTGGCTGCGTAGCGCAGCCCAGACTCTTCTCGTCCTGACAGCTTCAAAGGAACGGAGAATCGCCCACTGCCAAAGTCGCAGTGCAAAGAGTAAGGACGCTGTAGGGACAGCATTTTCACCTGGGGGTTTCTTCTTAGAAAGTCGGTGCCAATGACGATGTCAAAGGCGTCAGTGTCCAACACTCTGCAGTGTTGGGTCACGGTTTCGTCGCCCAGACATATGGTCACATCGACCCCTCCCAGGGAATGGATGGTACGCCCATCCCCTACTCTTATGGCCACGGTCTTAGTTTTCCTGAAAGTTTTAAGCAGGCGCCGGGCCACTATGGAAAGTGTTGCGCCGGTATCAAGCACTGCTCGAAAAACCTGATCCTCGATTTTCACGAGGATCCAGAAAACCAAGTCCTCCTCTTCGGAGCCGCCCCCCTATTCCTCATCAGGGAATTTCACATCCACCCCAGCAGCCATGAGGGACTTGGCCATCCAGGCCAAGCGCCTCTTCTTAGAATTATTCCCCTCAGGGGTAGCGTTATCCCCTTGGGGGCGCTTCTGGGGGACAACTGCGGCAGGAGCGGGTGTAGCAGCAGGAGTAGGTGTAGCAACGGGCGCTGATGAGCGCCTCTGGGGGTTAGGGGGTCCAGTCTTACCACCCCCCTTGCCACCTCCTTTACCTTTATCCCCATTCGGGGGATTTCTGGCGGGCGTCTTCTGGCGCTCCGCCTCCTGACGCTTGAGTTTGTCACTCTCGCGTTTCTTGATGTGGAATTCGTCCTCATAGTGACGACGTTTGCCACAGTAACCACAGGTGATGGTACACCTGAAGTGGTCCTGATGGGTCACAGTTTTCCCATCTTTAGTATGCTGCTGACGTTTCATCTGCAGCATACAGCCACTGCGGAGACCGCAGTCAGAGGCGTGACAAGGTCCCCCCTTGTCATTGACAGGTCGGCAGTAGAACAGGGGGGGTGTGCCTGCATCAGTTGGAACCTCGTTCATGGCACGTAGGTTGCCCCTCCCTTTACCACCTCCCTGGTTGGTGTTAGTGGGATTTTTCTGACCCTTCCCTTCGCCACGTTCGGGGGTAGGGGTACCACCTCGTCCCAAATGCTTCTTGAGGAACTTCTCCATGTGGGAGTCGTTCTCTCTCTCAAAAGCGAGCTCAATCAAGAGATCCACCAGTGTATCATACGAGTGGGTCCTGCTCTTCCTCTCAGAGGTGGAGCGGCAATCATCCCACGTACGCTGGGGGATCTTACTCATGAGCCACAGTTGGGGCTCAGTGGCTCCGTAGGAGCCCACATTCATCCTCGAAAATAAGTACTCCAAGTCGCACACATACTCAGAAATTCGCGCAGCGGATGGAAACTCCGGGAGCATAGGTAGCTCCTCGATCTGTGTGCGTACGCTGAGGTCAGTCTCATAGACTGGAAATGTTTTCTCTAACCTCAGGAGTACCTCTGCCCAGGTAGAACAGGTTTTGCACAATCTGTTTGACCTGTTTTTGCAAAAATTTCTTTTTGCAAGAGCGTTTTAGCAGTGAACATTTGGTGGCCACATCCACATGGGATTGGCCAGTCAACAAAAGGAACACCGCAAATTCTTCTGCCCATTCAGGCAGATTTTTGGGGTCGAACTCCGGCAGTTCCAGCTGGATGTTCGCCTGGGCAATTGGTCTGCCCGTCTTCCCGACCCCCGGAGTTAGGCCTGTAGGCGACACGCCGGCAAGAGGGGCCAGGGCTGACAGCCCTCTTCTCTCACTCTCTGTGACAGGCACGTCCTGTAGATCCGCCATAGGCACAGTCCTGGCACGGGGGTGAAAGGGGCTGGGGCAGGTAACCTTAGGCAACAGCCTTGAGACCCTCGATCTCTTGAGATCTTCGGCCAGGGTACTCAGCCCTGGAGAGAGAGAGAGGAACTCAGGCTTGGGTAAGGGTTCTGCAATACCCAGTTTAGCCTTAATGGCCTCTGATAAGGCCGTCACATCTGGATCTTCTGATCCAGACAGGAATTTGGCGAGCAGCTCGGCCGTTTGATCCAGGGCACCGTAGGTTGGCCTTGGATGATGTTCTTCGACTCGTGTTGGGCCCACTTCGGGAGCCCTTGGGGTTGGGTACTCAGGTCGTAGTCGTCTTGGCAGGGATGCTGTGGACGGAGGACCAGAGTGTGCGTAGGACCCTAGATCTGTACGTGGTCTGGATCCATGTACAGCCAAGGGCTCCTCTCCATCTTTCCCACGGATGGATTTATAGTACTCCTCATGCATGATGTACTCATCCATCTTCATCTTCAGCTTCTCATATTCCTCAGGTCCTTCAATGGCAGTTGAGGATGAAGCTGGACAATTGGATCTTGATACTGAAGCAGCCACACGTCTGTGGAGGTGACTGAAGCTGTCTCCACGGTGTCCCGCTAAGGCCTCGGTGGTAAGGCCTTTATTCTCTTCCGCCCTTCTGCGTTCTGGATCTCCTTGGGACCCGGATGCGCCACTGAGATGATGTGGAGCTCGGTGTGGTGGTTCACTCATTGGGTGGACCACGCTGCCCATTTGTACTTGGACAGTTCGGATAGGCCAGGTCCTAACGCTTGGCGTGGACATGATGGACTTGTTGTTGAGCTTTTGTTCTGCACTTCTTCTCAGGGTCGGTTCAAAAGGTCACAAGGGACTGTCTCTGCTACCGGAAAGATGTCCTTGAATTATGCCCTAGGTCTTTTGATGTATTCCTGCAGGTTTTGTAGTTGAAAACCCCAAACCAAAGCAGCAAGTAGAGCAAGCACTGGATGTGGATCGAATCAATGATTGGTTTTGGAATCCAGTGTAACACAGAAGGGCTGCAGATAAACAAAGCAGGTATATGAACATAGATTCAATCACAAATGGATAATACAAAAGGTTTTATATGAAAATTGGTCAGACTCTAGCCTCAGAGGTTGCAATAGGCACTTCATGTGCACTCTTTTGGGTGAAATGGTGCTGGTTAGGACTGAGGGGCATAGATGTCAGGACCACACAGAAAATGACTTGGCCAAGCAACTGAATTCAGAAACAGTTACAAAGTAGGACCACAATAAGTGGTAGAAACAATTGAGTATAGGGGTCCTGGGGTGGGAGACCACTTAGGCTTAACCTCCAAGGCCAACAAGCATGTAATGCCTGATTTTTTTTGGTATGTCCTCCATGAAGGAAGGTACCTCCGCTTAGTTGAGTGGTAGGGGTGAACTTCATGGGGGGGCTAGGGTCACAACCCTAGTTACTTTGAGAAAGTGTACTTTAGGCAATAAAAGAGAGATAAAAACACTCAAGTTTGTCTCAGCATCAACAAAGGGTTTTAAGGGGGGCTTAGCCTGGATCAAGCCCTCCAAGAAAGACATGGCAGTGACTTTTTCTTACTGTAGGGGATGGAAAGTGCAGTGGGTGGGGAGCGGTGGACGATGTACTGTAAATGGAAAAAGATTCGTTCCAGGGGTTGGAGGTGGTCGTCGGAGATAACTGATGAAGGTTAGAGATGGGGTTGTCGATAAGCCATTGTTTGGTTTCGTTGAGGAGGGTGGTGAGAGGTTTTTGTCGATGTTTTAGGGCTTGACGAAGAGATTTGATGTCGGAGTAGTAGGTTGTGTTTGGTGGGGGTGTGCGTAATTGATTGCTGAGTGTGTTGGGTATAAGGGTTCGAATGAAGTTGCGGCGGTCGCCTTTGGAAGCGGTGGCCCACCAAGTGATGATGGTGTTGTGGAAGTGCCCATTCCAAGTGTTGAAGAATTTTTTCCGTATTGCGTTAGTAGTGTGGCATTCGGTGATGAAGGTGATGGGGTCTAAGGGGTGGTGGTGGTTACAAAGAGGGCAAAGGTAGGTGTTGAGGATGAAGTGGGGTTGGTAGCCCTTGCAAGAGAAGAGGCCATTCACCCACTTAAAGGTGAAGGTGGAGAACCACGAGGATTTGAGAAAGAAGTGATTACTAAGGGAGAGGTGAATGTTGTTGTGTTGATGGGTTGGGAGTTGATGTTTCGTGAGTTTAGAGGTTATTTTGCCGGGAAGTGGAGTTTGGTTAATGGCCAGTTGTGTGGAAGTTGTGGGGGAGAGAAGGTAATCGAAGTGGGTGGTGCTCCATTTGGAGACACTGTCCGCCGCGTCATTGCCGGGGAAATCGGCATGTCCTTTGATCCAAGTGAAAAGGATGGCGATGTGTTTTAGATGTTGGAGAAGATGCCATATGAGGTTGTACCAAAGAGCAAAGGAGTTGTTGCTAGTGGTGAAGGGGGGAGAGTGAAAGTGAAGGAGGGTGTTTAGGGTGAGGCATGTGCTCAAGTTGTCGATGGCGAAAATGATCGGTTGGGGGAGGGTGGTGAGTTGAGGGTAGAGGAGGGAGATGATGATGGCATAGATTTCTGCTGGGTATGACCCTTTGAGGGGAGAGGGGGAGGTAACGATAGTGTGGTCGTTGGGTTGAAGGGAGATAATTGCGGCTGATCCAGAGGGGTTGGAAGAGTTGGGGTCGTCCGATCCGTCGGTATAGATGATAGAGTAGGTGGTGTTGGATTGGAGAGCGTTGAGCAGGTCGTGACAGCCCCAGTAATCCAGATGTGAAAAGTTGGGAAGGGGAATATTCTGGTTGGATTTGAGCTGGAAATAATGTGTGGTTGATAGGGTGGTGGTATGTGAGATGGGGAAGTCTTGTAGTGTGGTTGGGCATATTGGGTGTGTGGGGGTAGTAATAAAGGATGAGAGTTCGTTTCCCTTTTGGGTGATGAAGGAGAAGTGGTGGGTGTCGTGAAGGTGGAAGATGTTGTCGGAGAATTGGACTGATGTGGAGTGGAGATTGTGCTGGATGGTTGTGCCTGGGAACCAGAGATTTGAATTTTCGTTGTTGTGGTCGAGGAAGGCGACTTGGATGGCTGAGTTGAGTGGAAGCGATCGGACTTGGCAGGGGTTGTGATGTGGAATGTTGTGTGTTTGGATGGAGAAGTGGTGGGCTGAGGTGATGAGCATGTCTTGCAGGAGGTTAGAAGCTGGGCCGCGGTGAAAAAGGGTGTGTTGGATAGAACGATTGGATGTGGGGGGACCTTCGTTTGATGTGTAACGGAGGAAGTGGTTGATGGCTTGAGTGTGGGTAACGTGTGATTTTTTGGTGATGCCAAGACCAAGAGTGTGGCCAGGAGAATATTTGGTTTTGTTGGGAGTGCGGAGTGAGAGTTTGCCTTGGGATGCTATGTTGACCCAAATGGAGTGGTCAAGTGTGTCAAGAAGTTTGTTGCGGAGGGAATTGTAGATGAGGCGGTAGGCAAGGATAGGAATAAGTTGAATGTTGGAGAGTTTGATGAGTTCGGTGTGTGATAGGGATAGAGGAAGGAGGTTGGTGAAGAAGGAGTTGACGAGGTTTTTCAAGAGGAGGAACATTTGTTGATTTTGTTGAGAAGTGAAGAAGAAGACCCCTAAGTATTTGTAATATTGGCGTGGTTTGCCATGTTGATCGAAGGTGCTGAAGTGGGTAGTAGAGGAAATGCAGATGGTGAGGTGAGGAGCATTGTTGAGGGCGTGGAGTTCGGATTTGGTGGCGTTGAAGGAGAGGCCGTATTTTGGGCCTACGTTGAAGAGGAAGGAGAGTGCAGTGTGCAGAATTTTGGGGCAGGCAGTTTGTAGGGCTATGTCGTCAATAAAGGAGAACAGAGCGGAGAAGGTGTGAGAAGGGAGCAAGGAAGAGAGTTTGCGGATTATGGGGTCAATGAAGAGATTGAAAAGAATTGGAGACATTGGGCATCCCTGGCGGAGTCCCCTGATAGTCATGGCGGCAAAGAGAGAGAAGCCATTGACGGTGGGATAGTCAGCGGGATGAGAGTATAGGTTTTGGATGAGAGAGATAATGTGTTTGGGGAAGTTGTAATTGTGTAGGATTTGCCATAGGGCTTGGTGGGGGACGGAGTTGAAGGCCTTGTTGAGGTCGAGGTAGAGGTGGTAGATGTCGGGGTGGAGGGAGATGTTGGAGATCATGGTGAATATGTGGTCTGTGGTGCGGTGATTGGGGATGCCACCGTATTGGGAGTGGTGGAGTAGGTTATATTTGGTGGCGTAGAAGGTTAGGGCGGTAGCGGCATATGAGGCGAGTATTTTATAAATTGTTTGGAGAAGAGCTATGGGTCGGTAATTGATAGGGTTGTGGGGGTCGTGTTTCTTGTAGAGGAGGAAGATTCGAGCGGTGAGCCATTGTTTGGGAATAGGGTTGGTGGTGAAGTGGGAGCATATGTGAAAGAGGAGAGACTTTATGTGTTTGGGAGCAAGGTGGAAGAGGTATAGGTTGGTGTTGTCGAAGCCAGGGGCTTTGACTGGGTTTGAGTTTGAGAGCAAGGTGTTGAAGAAGGTTTCAGTGAATTCGGGGTGAGGAGCGTCCTGAGGGATGGAAGGGGAGAGCTCCATTAGGGAGTCGATAAGTTGGGGTTCTATCTGGAAGTCTGGGGGTCCTCCTAAAGCGGTGAGGCACTGGCCCATGGACTCGCAGAGGGAGTAGGGGTCGGAGGTGAGATTGTTGTTGGTATCGTATAGGGCCATGGGTGTGGTGGAGCGGGGGGTTAAGATGTTATTGACAGATTTTTTTATTTTCCGTCCTTTAATGAGAGAGTGATGGAGACGTTTTTGGGATTGACATTTTTTCCTTTCAGTCCATTTGTCCAGGGTGTATTGAAGTGTCTTGGCTTGCTTGGAGGTTAAAGTGGTGGAGGGTTGGATGTTGTTGAGTTGGTGAGTGAAGGCCTTTTCAATATTGGTGGGTTTGTGGGAATGATGCTGGTTGGTGACCAACTTGTAGGAGTTGACAAGAGAGCAGAGGACGTTGTTTGTAGTGTCGATTAATTCTTCGATGGGAGAGTTTAAAATGGAGGTCATGTTATTTTGGGTCCATGTGTCCAGGGAGTGGAGGCGTTGGAGAAATTTGCTGTGTTCTTCTTTGTTGAGTTTTCTGTAGTAGATGTCAGCGTGGGGAATGTCGTAGATGTTTAACGGATTGGTAGGTATGTTAATGGTGGAGGTGACAGGGTAGTGATCGGAGTTATTGATGGTGGTGTTGATAAAGGTATTTTGTGGATTGAAGATGGAAATGAAGGAGGAAGAAGCGATAATGAGATCGATGCGAGACTGGGAGTCGGGTAGGCGTTTGTTACGGGGCCTTGTCCATTGGCGGAGATGGGGGTTTTGGGACCGAAAAAGGTCATGTAGCCGGGGGGTAGTGTCTGGGGTTGGGGGGTGTAGTTGATCATAGAGCCAAGGCCAGGATTTTGGATGTTTGATGTTGTCGGTGTCTAAGTGTGGTTGTAGGTGAGTGTTCATGTCTCCAATGAGGAGGTGAATTGGTTCCTTTTGCTGGAGAGTGGTGATGACGTGTGCGAGGCGTTGTTGATGTGATTGGATGTGGGTTTTATAAATATTGAAGATGCGAAATGTGGGGTATCCCGGTAGGGTGATGTCTATGGTAGTGAGACAACCGTGAATGTTAGTGTGGTGGGTCTTGCGGCAAAAGGGAGCGAGGTGTTTGTGGACGATTATGGCAGTGCCGTTTGTTTTGTCGGGGGCATAGTTTTCGAAGGTGGTGAGGCCAAGGGAGTTGTCAAGGGTAATGTTGGAGGGAATTTCCTGAAGACATAGGATGTCTGTTCCTTTGTTAAAGTGGTGGAGGACGGTGGCTTGGATGTCGTGCATGTTTTTGGCAGTGTTGTGAGTTGTGATCTGTAATGTGGTTTTAGAGAGTACTGGGTGATGGTGTTTGGTGGTGTTTGGATGGTGAGGAAGAAAAATGAAGGGGGGTTTGGTGGTGTTGTTGTTGTCACCATTAGGCTCGGTGTTGGGATCGCCGGTGATTGGGTCGGGGGGGTGGTGGTGGGGTAGTGGGAGTGAGAGTGATGTGATTGTGAGACTGGGTGTGTTCGTGGTGTGAGGTCGGGTTGTTGGTGAACACGAAAGGGAATGAAATATCAATGTGGGGGACATAAACCCAGAATCCGTTAAAGTGTAAGAGTCTCCATGATGTCAAAGCGCTCGTGCTCAGGAGGGGAGGCATGAGAATAAGAGAACCTTGGATTTTTGGGCGCAATTCATGAGGCACACAAATCAAATTCTTGTTAACTTGTGATAGTCTCCATGATGTCGAAGCGCTTGTGCTCGGGAGGGGAGGCATGGGTTCTCGGATTTTTGGGACCAAATCGTTTGAGACCAATTCATGAGGGGCATACATCCAAATGTTGTTAACGTGTGAGAGTCTCCTTGTTGTCGAAGCGCTCGTGATCGGGAGAGGAGGCATGGGAACAGGCAAGTTCAATGAAGATGAAGTATTCGATGATGTCATCGTAATCCAGGCGAAAAGTGGAGCGGTGGTGGCGGAGTGGTGATCGATGAGTGTGGAGTAAGGTGGAGTGATGATTTGTGTCGTGTGAATGTGGTGCAGGGTGCAAGGTGGTGTGTTAGTGTTTGTGCGGTGGTGATGTGCAAGTGCGAGTGAAGGAGAACCTTCTCGTTCCTTAGAGAGCTTCTTTGATTGATTCATTCTTGGAAATTGGTTCGTTCTTGGAAATTGAAATGGATTGTTTTCCTGAACATGCGGGTTGAGAGGTTGGTGGGGAAAGAGAGTGATGAGAGTAGCTGCGAGACAGGTTGGAGGCGCGATGAGGGCAAAAAGCGAGTCGTGGCGAGTGTTGAAGAAGTTGTGAGTAAAACAACGGAAGCGAGTGCAAAATTTAAATGACGGATGTTGTGAAACATACCGAGACTTGCAGAAACTAGAATGAGAGCAGTGAAGGGGACGTTTGGATGGACACACAATAAACGCATCTATGTCGATAAGAGATTGGATTAGAGTTGGTGGAAGTGGAGAGCTCGAAGCCGATATCGCAATTGAGTGATGAGAGAAAGCATGGGTTTGGGGGAGTATGGGAGGGGAGAACCTGGTTGAAGTAGAGATTCGCGAATGGGTTCTGAGATTGACATGATAACCTTTGAGAAGGTGGAGAGAAAGATGCGTGGAGGGAAGGAGACGTGGGGTCTCACTCGCTTCGTGTATTTAGCATTGGGAGGTTTATTGGTGAGAAGTTGATTTTTATGACTCTTGGCACCCAAGTCAGCTCCGAGCTGTTCGATGACAGACCATTCATGGATGTGCTCTTGGTCGGTGGTGAGGCGCTTGTTGTGAATTAGACATTGTTGTTTTTGGAGATTGATGTTCTGACCTTGAGAAAAATTGATCCCTGTGATTTCTTGACCATGTGCAATGATTGGAGAGTCGTCGTTGGTGTAGGTGATCTCGTAATGGAGTGATGTTCCAATTGACATGGACGAGAAATGGAGTGGAATGATTTTTTCAATTTCGCCGAAGATAGCCGCTGCTTTGGCGAGGGAAATGTGGGTGGTTGCGGCTGGTGCTTCGGCGACTACGGCCTTGGAAGAGGTGAGGACGTGATTTTTGGGTTGAGAGTTGGCTTGCTGAATGCGGGGGTTGGGAGTGTATTTCCCATTGGGGTATAGCAAGACGAGACCTGCATCCCAAAGCAATTGGTTCAACCAATGGAGTCGGCCTATTTCTGAGTCGGTGGGAGAAGGGATGCATTCGGAGTCTACGTGGAAGAGAATGGAATATTTGGTTCGGACTATCGCGAATTTCAAAAATTCATCAATTCTTGGGATGCTTGTTAGTTGGTTGAGGAGTTCAAGTGGTGGAGCGGCAGGGTGTCCTCTACGAAGCGTGGCAACAAAGGTGTCGGGGTGGGTGGCAAGATCAAAGGGGAATGCAATGATTGTTGGTGATTGAGATGTGAGAGGGTGTTGTTGTTGGAGTGTGGTTGCTAGTTCCTCGACCTCTTCCGTGTGACAATCTATGTCGAAACGGAAGTACTCGTGGTCTTGGTCACCTTGAGGGTGTTTGGAGATGGGGGAAGGGCGTTTGTGGAAAGCCGCTCGTTGAAAATCAGCCGTTGAGGAGGCAATTGATGCCTCTTCATGCATTTTGCCTTGGAGTGACCTATTGATGAAGTCGTAGGCACTTTCTCGGCTACCATCGCTGAGTTGCTTTTTCAAGATGTCAACTCTTAATCGGGTGGTGGCGGGGTCTTTTGGGGAGCGCGGTGGAGGTTGGTAAGAGTATGTTTTGGATGTGTCAATGGTGATGATCATCATGCCGGTGGTGTTGTTGAATGTGGCTTGTTTGATGGGAGTTGAAGAAAGGATGTTGTTGTTGTCATGAATGAAAGGTTTGTAAGTGTCGATGTAGGAAATGTTGTCTAGGTATCTTATGAACTTTTGCAAAATTGGGCGGTAGTCCCATATGATGGTGTCGGCGGGGGAGAGGCTTGCGTCGAGTACCGGAAGAAAGATTTTTCCTTTCAAGAAAATTTGTTTGGATGCGAGGTCGTGGACGGATTCAAAGAGGGTGAGGACGTGGTTGTAGGTATTGTGTTCGGCGTCTTGATCAAAAATGTCGGTGCAAAGTGGGGTGGCGAGAAAAGTGCGTGTGGCGGATGTGGATAGGACAAGAGAGAGGTTGTCTTGGTCAAAACCATCTCCGCAAGAGATATATTTGGCGTGTTGGAGAGCCTCTTTTTGTTTTGTGGTCGAAGTGGAGAGGAGGGGGGTATAGGACTCTCCAAAAATGTGTTGTGTGTCGGTCATAAAAATGCCGACTTCAAAGCCTTCGGAAGAGTTCCACTCTTCAGCTATGATTTCCGGGGGAAGGGAGTGTTGGCGTGAAGAAAAGGCTTGTGTGTTGCCTTGTGGTGAAAAGTCGAAAATTTGTGGAGCCTTGTTGGAGTCTAGTAGTTTGCGAAGTGAGGTTTTGTCGGTGGGGATTTTGGATGAGGGAGTGGAGTATTTACCTTTGGGTGTTGAATCTTTAGGTGGGTTAAGGGTGGGAACAAGAGAAGAACTGGATGAGGGCGATGAGTGAGAAGGTTGGGATTGGGTTGAGCTTGAAGGAATATCCTGAGAGTTTGAAGGCCCACTATTACTTGAAGTCTTTTGCATCCCATTTGGAGATGGTCTTTGAGAGCGTTGAGGAGTTCGATGTTTGTTCGGAGTCGTCGGATTTCCTTCGTGTTCTTGTGATTTCTTGGTTTTATTGGGGCTTTGTTGATCTCGTTCATCTTCTTTGGAAGGTTGTTGTTCATTGACACGTTCCATTTCATTTTGAAATTGACCTTGGGTTCGTCGCCTTTCGTTTAATTGTTGATTACGTCGGGCTTGACCAATTTCGTTGCTTGTTTTCACCTCATTCTCGATGCGGTCAATGCGATCTTTAACATGGCCGCTCGCTTTTGGTCCTGCTCGTTCTTTTCCTTTGCCCATGCTGATTGAATATGATCACTGGTGATATTGGGATTCACAGATGACTTGAAACGCGTCGTCTGGTATATGACTGTGGAGTTCGGATCTCGGCGAAATCGACAGATGATAAATCGGTGATCAGCGTGGTCAGCAGTTCATGCAGGAAATGATGAAGGTGAAAGCAAATTTCGGGAATTTATAGAAAGTGGCTTTTTGTAATTCTGAGCAGAAGGCTACCCGCACACCTTCGCTAGGAATCGCCACACGCAGTTTTTTTTTTAGCCTGATGGATCTTTGTGGTCGCTTTCGACCTGTGGGACCACCTCGGTCGTCGTGTGACGCCTATGTTGGCCGTGTATGCCACTGCCACTGTGGTAGTGACCGTCGCAGCCGGCACCCGGTGCGCCTGGTATGGGTTAACGGGTCCTTTGGATGGCGAACAATCGCCGCCAGGACCCGGGACTTGATACTTGATACTATACTTGCAGTTACTAACGGCTACAGTACCGTACCTGTCTTACTGTGGGATTGTACTGGGCAGCCTGACCCGCACATCGGCCTGAAGTGAGGATGTGACACCCCCCTCCTCTTCAGGGGATGGTCCTGGGTACCCGCTGCCATGCTTGGGTGTTATCGAGCCCCCCCCAGGGTTTGCTCTAAGGAGGGGGGTGAAGCGGTACCCAGAACCTATGGCCCATGGCCCGGAGGCCTGTGAGCCGTCACACCCGTTGTGGCCCATGGCCCGGAGGCCTGTGAGCCGTCACACCCGTGCGGAAGCCGTTGACACCGGCTGTCAGCGGGACATCCCTGTTCTCTAACCCGCAAAATCTGGAATCCGATTTCTAACCAATAAATCGATGTAGAATTACCATAATTTTATTGTCTTAGGCAATTTTCGGTCGGAAATTGGTGAAATACCCGATTCCTACCGCGATTTCTAATTGTCGTGAAATCGCTGCCTGTTGTCGCCTGTTCGCGCGCTTTCGTCGCTTCTCCGTGGCGAGTTTTGTGAGGGATCTTTCTCGAGTACCTTTGAGGTTCTAAGAGAACTTAAAGGCTGAATCTAGAGGGTTTTGAATGTACTTTCATCTGGTGTGTTCACCAGAATTTTTCGCCGTTGCGTCTTCGAGAAAATCAACGCGCAAGCTTTTCCGTCGATCGCTCGAACTCATGGTTCTCAAGGACCATGAGTTCGGACGGAACCCTACATTCCCCCCCTATGCCTTTCATCCATGGTCCTTTCACGCGGGCATATCATTTTGTATAGGGAAGCGGGCAATGGCGATGTTTTAGGCAGCCTATGGGTCTCGCAAACCCAAGTCGTTTGCGTGCGCAAACGCTAACTTTGTGGCCTTGTGAGCATGAATGTTAATAACCGAACACAATGCTCACAAGACCAAAAGCCCTAGGCCATTTTTGTTTTTCGAGCCAACTCAACGATGGCTCCACGCAATATAATGCGTACCAAAACTCTATTTTCGAAAGAGGGCAAGTTTTGGTCGAAAATTAGGCCAAAATGGCCAAACCCCCGAGGCTCGTACTCGAAGCCTTTGAGGAGTTGAGCCTCGAACCAAGACAATATGTAAAGTAGAGACCACGAAGAACATCGTGGATGGCTTGGTTGATTTTTACAACCTTGTCTTCTATTTTATATAATTCCGCCTTGTGAGCACGCGTGCCATACTGCCTCTTTGCACACGCGCTCATATGCAAGCACTAACGACACGAGTGGGCGGAGACAATCTAACCATAGTGGGCATATTTGTAAGCACCTACTATGGGCCTACTCCAAAGGTGTTTGCTCATATTTTTGTTCCTCAATGACCCAAAGATATGTTCATGCCAATATCTCCGATATATGCACTTTTTCCCATAAATAGTGTGCTTCAAGGATTGAGGTGTTAAAAATGTTTCCATTATGCTTTGAACCTCAACCCTTGTTGCAAAAGGGAAGCAAAGCTTCGGTTTGCATCCATGCAAAAGCCCGAGGCTCCTTTCTCTTGTGATACGGAGATACGATTTTTGGAGGGACCACTTTTGGGTGAATTTTGGCCGTTTTGCCCGGAATGGCCACAAACCCCAACCCCCCCTGATTTTGCCCCCGAGGTTGCGTGCGCCACTTGACCAAGGGTAAGGGCAATTCGGAGAGGGCACATAAACCCGCATCGAATGGGGTGTTTCCTCATGTGGCCTCTCCTCTCGAAGGGAGAGTTGTGAGTCACCCAATTTGGGGTATGTTGCCATTCTGCCCCATTTGTGTATCACTTTCCCTCCAATGGGGAAAATTGCTAGAGGCGACCATGAGGGTTGGCAAGTGGCATATATTGGTGTAATAGGCTGGCCTGGGCAACTAGGACAGGGCTGCAGGCCCTGGCGCGATTGCGCCTTTGGCGCGTCGCCATGGTAAACGCCAGAGTGGCAGAGATCGAGATTTGTAGTGAGTCTGTGGATTTCGATGATTGTCTGGTTGGGTTTTTGATTATTAAATATAGATTGCAGTGTTTGATTGTTGCTGCGGTTATATCCCATTCTTGAGTGCATCATTTGCGATGTTGTGTTTGTTTCCAGTTCCCCTCTCCATGTAAATATGGGTATAACAAGGCTGCCGTCGAAGTACAATGCTGCATGCGACGCCAGCTGGCATGCAGAGCCCAGCGTCAAGGACATGATGGCCCGTGCAGTGCACCGGCAGTGAACAGGACCCAGAATCAAGTACGTGTTGAGCGTTGTGCAGGTGTGCAAGGGTGAACAAGGAGGGAGACATCACAGTGGGGTCAACGCAGCAAGCAGAAGGAAGGAGCGGTAAAAGAGTTTGAAGATTTGGGCAAGCCAAGGCCTTAGGCAAAATGACGCTTTGTGGATTTTGTGGGTTTTGGAAAAGTTGAAAGAGACCGAGTACAGCACAAACAAAAGTGTTATACAAAATCTTCAATCAAGAAGAAGGCCGCGAGGAGTGCGCCAGCAACGGCGCTGAAGACTTGCGCCCGCAGGCGCTATAACGCCGCGCCAGAGGGCGCTGAAGGCCAGCCTGCAGAGGGGGCGTTCAAGAACGGCGCCAGCGAGCGTCCTGAGGTCTTATGGTGCTGGCGGTGAGGCCAGCGAACGTCTGGATGACCTATGGGCCTGGCACTGAAGCCAGCGAGCATTGGGGAAAGCGTGCGCCAGTGAGGGCGCTCTGGGACAGCGTGGACGCGTCAAGGAGTGCACCGGTGAGGGTGCAGTACATGCGCCAGCGAAGGCGCTGAAGACTTGTGCCCGCAGGCGCTAGGGAGTCGTGCCACTGAGGGCACTGAAGACCAGCCTGCACCAGGGGGCGCCAAGAACAGTGCCAGCGCGAATGGAGGGCGCTCCATTTAGAATGATGAGAATGTAAATTTTGAGTTTGTAATTGAGGCGCCGACAGCGCCAGAAAGTATGCTGTTTGGCATGTATGCATGGAATATATATGCACCTTTGCCCTGGTTTGTCGCTGTGGAGCCTTTTTTGTTCAGTACCACAGGCGTCAGCACAACAGGGCGAGGGTGCTTACAGTGGCTTGGTGTGAAGTAGATGGGCGGGTGGTAAGCTGCAGTGTGTGTGTGTGATTGCCTAGTTGAGGCCCCACCCACTGGCGGGCGAGTGCATGGCTGGTGGGGTGCTGTGTGTGGTTGTGGGTACGCGTAAGGGTCAGCCTCTACGACAGGGGTGGTGGGGGAAGTGGTCCAGGTAGGACGTATGCAAGGGGCGTGGTCGAGCAAGAGTAGCTCCCTTCCAGCCCCAATAAGTATCCCCCAGAAGCCGGACGCCTTTGGTGCCCAGGCCAGCAAAGACTCCATTATCTAGACTGCAGCTCTGCAAGCAAGCATGCAGCCGCAGCCCGCCCCAACGCGCCTAGTTATGCCTTTTGTAGGTTTTGTTGCCCAGGCCAACCATTGAGTTTTTACTTGTTTTACAGACTCTCCACGCTCCGTGTCGTGTCTTAGGAGGGGAGTGTAATAGGCTGGCCTGGGCAACTAGGAAAGGGCTGCAGGCCCTGGCGCGATTGCGCCTTTGGCGCGTCGCCATGGTAAACGCCAGAGTGGCAGAGATCGAGATTTGTAGTGAGTCTGTGGATTTCGATGATTGTCTGGTTGGGTTTTTTATTATTAAATATAGATTGCAGTGTTTGATTGTTGCTGCGGTTATATCCCATTCTTGAGTGCATCATTTGCGATGTTGTGTTTGTTTCCAGTTCCCCTCTCCATGTAAATATGGGTATAACAAGGCTGCCGTCGAAGTACAATGCTGCATGCGACGCCAGCTGGCATGCAGAGCCCAGCGTCAAGGACATGATGGCCCGTGCAGTGCACCGGCAGTGAACAGGACCCAGAATTAAGTACGTGTTGAGCGTTGTGCAAGTGTGCAAGGGTGAACAAGGAGGGAGACATCACAGTGGGGTCAACGCAGCAAGCAGAACCAAGGAGCGGTAAAAGAGTTTGAAGATTTGGGCAAGCCAAGGCCTTAGGCAAAATGACGCTTTGTGGATTTTGTGGGTTTTGGAAAAGTTGAAAGAGACCGAGTACAGCACAAACAAAAGTGTTATACAATTGGGATCTAAGTCCCATGTGTCTCTAGCATCCTTGGTTGAAAGGATCCTCGCCGTGGCCATGGAGATATTGAATCATGAGTGTGGGCCATTTTGGCCATATTTCGCTGTTTTTGCCATTGTATGCCATATTGGAACTACCATATCTCCATGGGGCACAAGATCTAGCCAGGAAGAAAGTGCGATTATTGTAGCTTATGACCAAGGGTTGAAAGCCATTGAGTTTCGTATTTGCTCCTCCGGGTCATCCGGAGTTATTCATCTTTTGGTGCGATCCATGATACCCACGTTTGCACCGCATGCTGCTTTCTGCCCCATCCGCGTGTTCATCCCCTTGGTGAACTGTAAGCAGCCAGCGTGACAACAAGCGATAACCCAGGGCATGGGACCAAAGGGGATATCAAGGGTCGTGAATCAAGGCTTGGCGCGACAAAATCGCCAAGGTTTCCTACCCTGGATGGTCGCCCGAGACGGCCAATTTTGCCATTTTGGCAATTATGACCCCACTTGATGACCCCGTGGTGCCCTGATGCCGGGACCTCAGAGGGAACCAGGTTGGGTGAGGGCTCCAGGGAGTTGGTAAGCGAAGGGCATAGGGTCAGTTGCCTCGTCCCTACCTCTGCCGGGTCCGGACGAGGCGTCAAATTTGGAGATTTTTGAGCTAATATCAGTTTGGGCTGAAACAGCCCATTTTCAGCTACCAACTCCTAGGGGATAATGGTGGGGCCATATCTCTGGCTCAGAGAGGAGTTGGGACCTGCCGTTAAGCGAGCATAGGGAGCCACTGTTGGTTGGCCTCGGAGCGCCTTGGTTCCGAGGAACTCACCTGTGGCTGGGCGGGACACCTCCCCTATTGGCAGGGTTTCAGGGTCCGGACTGAGTAGGGCATGGGTTGTGTTTGAGCCCCCGCCCCTGCCAGCCACTGAGAGGGATGGACCTGGGATTGGGATACGAGTTGGGACTGAGTGTCTATTGTCCTGTGATGCCCTTACCCCAGTCCAGTCTTAACCCCATGTGTACATATCCTAATGTGTTGCTGTACATACTTTTGTTCCCTTGTTTCAGAGTGGCAAGGATCCTGAAACGCTTTGTCACATGACACGAGCGTAATGATGCCCCTGTGAGCGCAGTGCTTTGCCTGCCTGCTTGCTTGTGCGTGTCAACCGCAGCGCCCCGTGGCCAGGCCCCCCACGGGAACGCGTCACCTGTAACCGCTGCATAGTGGTTGATCTTTTTTGTGATTGCGAAGCCTGCAGCCTTGATGCCCAAGGGGTCGTAACGCCCGACACTGCCCCTGATATCTCCGAACCCAACTGACCCTCTTCAGACCCATATCCAGCCTCTTGGAGCGACATATGCGAAGCACTTGTAAGTCCTTTGAACTCCATGGTGAGATATGAAGAGTACGAAAACCCGGTCTACAAAAAAGGAGCAGACATAGAATCTCAATGCGCATTCATCGCAATTAATGACACGACGTGAAACCATTCGAAATAATTTAAATAAATCCGATTGGGAAATCACGAAAGACAAATGCGACTCGACGCGCGCTCACAGGCGACATCTGGCGGCGAACGGAAAACATGAAACAGAACGGAAAATTTACTGCACTAATGTACATCTGAGAATCATTGAAATTCTGATCACATCAGTGTATAATTGAGTGCTGTCACTGCTGCCGTTACACTCCCCCTCTGGAAACATACGCCAGTATGTCAGGCTGGGTCAAGTGAAGTGAACGAAACGGCGAAAGTGACCAAAAACTGCCTAATCTAAGGCAAAATGTGTGAAATTGAGCTAAATTGAGCAAAATTGTGCTGAGATCTGTGCTTCGCGATGGCCATCAACTTGAATGAAACGTATAGGTACCTCAGGGCACACAGAAAAAGCTTCGTTCAAGCTCAAAAATTCGAAAATTGAAAGTCTGAGTGAAGAATGTACATGATGATCCATGATCCATGATTCATGATGAAATCAGGATCTGACATCCCACTGCCAGAAAACAGAAAACGAGCGTCGCCATGTCGTCGAGCGTCAAAAAAATAGGGTATCCCTTCATGGAGTCCAAGATGTGTGAAACTGGCTGGTGTCATTTGCAGTGATGAGACCAGATGCCAGATTATGGTACAAAATCGTGTCTGAATTGAGACCAAAATCAGTGAATCGCACACGGATTCAGGGTGGCGAAACTCACCGCAAGCCAAAATAGGTCCAATTCAATGTCGATAGACACTGTGTGTAGTGTTGAACGGAAATCCAGTTCTCATTCATAGCCAATCCAGGTCAAATCCTCATGATGATGATGAATCCCATGATGGAAATCCAATCATTTAAAGTAATGATAGCCAAGAAAACCCAGTGGGGATTCCCACACTGTCAGTATTGTTCCCAGGGCTTCATGTTTAATCCAGTATGAGCCAGAAGGGGTAATTGACTCGTTATAGTCCCAGAATGTATAAGCATCCAATGCTTGGTACTGGGAATTTGCCAAAATTGAGCTGATTCTGAGGGGGATTCCAACACAATCCACAGATGAATAGCGAGTCGACACAAGTAAGAACACCATCGTCGTCACTTGGTCTATATAAGCCCTTTGACAGTGGTCGTTTGGAAGAGAAACCAACTGTCTCAATGTAAGAGCTGATGGAAATCACATTCTGAGCAGATCCGTCAAACACATGAAATGGATCAGACTCAGTAATGTGCCAGAATGTCTGAAATGAGCACGAACTCGAACGAGTCCTTCCCAAGGCGAGTAGGGGGGGTGCAGCCGACAGCAAAAGGCGATAGTGTCGTCGTGGTTGAGGACAATGGCCTTTCGGAACTTCCGATCGGAATCATCTGAGACGAAGCACATGATTCACATGATGGCCATGATGGGAATGATGGATGGAATGACCAGGATGACCCCAGAATGTCCCATCATCTGTTTGTCGAACCACATAGACGATGCGTCTGGACTGTTATGTCCCCATGCCAAGGGTATATGTCGACCGTAAACTTCTTCGAAAGTTTCGGCGACTCAAATTCTGATCAGATCTTGTCTGGAATGGATGATGCCACAATTGGAGCTTCTTCTTGTGCTTGTAAGTCTTCCTTGGTGACACAATCCTTGATCAGCGAGAGCCCTTTGTCAATCTCAGGGTGTTTCTTCAGGAACTTGATGAAAGTATCCGTATACCCATGGATAAAACTTGAAGCTGGCTCCCATTTGTCTTCTTCTGGACCGAATCCTTTCCATCTGCACAGAAAGTACCACTTGCCTCGAGCATTCTTCTTGTACTCAAGAATCTTCTCCAACTCGAAACTGCTTGTGACCATCTTCCTGTCGCTCAGGTACTTCGAAGTCCAATAGAGAGGCTTGAACCTTCCTTTGGGGCAGGGTACTTCGGCCTTCAAACGATCTCGATGTACTTCTTGATGCCTGCCTGGCTCAATCTCAATGTTGAATGTAGTCTCACTTAGTTGACTTTTGACTTGGAATGGGCCATCCCACAAAGGTAACAATTTGTTGTCGTCCTTCAGGGTCTCGTCTGACTTACGAAGCCGAACTTGCTGGCCTTTCTCGAAGGGTTTTCCTTGCGTTCTTGACTTATTTTTGAAATTCAACCAATCTGCTTGACTTTCCACTTTGGCTTGGATCCACTTGGACTCTAGATCCTTGATCTTCTCAAACCATTGCGAGGCGTCGTAGCACAGCCTTGGATGATACATCACTGGTCCTGGACCCATCTTCTCACGACCAAAAACCAGCTCATTCGGACTTAATCCAGTGTAATTCTTGGTGCGATGGTATCTTCTCAAGACACAGTAAATTGTCTCCAAGCAATTGTAGTCTTTTTCAGTCGCCAGGAATTTTCTCAGAATGGAGATAAGAATCCTTCCAGCGCGTTCAGCAGGGAGAGCTCGATGGTCGTAGACTCGGGCACGAAGGTGATGAACTCCCAATAGGGCACACATGTTCTCCCACCAAATCCCAATGAACTCTTTCCCACTGTCCGTCAGAATTCCACTGGGCACATCCCAGTTACTCATCCACTGACTTGCAGTCCACTTGGCAGCCATTTCAGAGGTGAGATGCTTCGTGTTGCAAGGGAGGACTTGGATGTAGCCACTGTGGCGGTCTTGAATTAACAAAACCCCATCGATAGGCTTCCTCGTGTAGAGACATTCCTCTTGGATTTGTCCCAACTCGAAGACATCCGCCGTCACCTTGTCGAACAGCCTCTCAGGAATTGGTAATCCCTTCAGTAGTCCTTCTGCCTTTTGATTCTTGGGATGGTCGCCTGACATTGCTTGCATCCCTTGGCAACTCGTTCACAGGCACCCTTGAGGTCCCTTGTGTACACTCTGTGGCGTAGCTCCTGTTCCAGCACACGAGAATGTGTGTGGGCTGTCTCATTCCGATGCCAATGTTTGACATATTGGTCAATCAGACAATCAGGAACACAAATCCGTCCTTGCCAAAATAACTTGTCGCCTTGGATTTTGAAATCAGACGTCTCTTCAGAGTCGTAAGGCTTGTCCCCTTTCAACTTGTGGTATACAGACCCAAAGAACCTGTCCTCCTTGTACATCTTCGTCCAATCCACATAGAGGAAGGAAGTTTCCTTGTCCCTTTGTTGTGGAGGGAGCGTGGATTTCGCTTTGGATCTTGTCGTTGGAAACACATTTAGGAGTGGCAGCGACGACTCAGAGTCAGAGTTAACTCTTGCAGTCTGATCTGCCTTGGTAATCTCCTTGCATCTGACCAAATCCACCTTCATCCGATTTTTAATCGAACATTGGAGACAATGTTTCTTGATCAGTGCTTGTTCCTCCTTGTCGAACTCGATCACTTCAGCTTTATCCGTCGCTGTCCCATGAAAACTCACTTCAGAGTAAGCCTCTGAGGCTGGGTAGGCCCAGCGACTCAGGGCGTCCGCCACTGTGTTGTAGCGACCCGGAATGTAAGTCACATGGAGGTCAAATCTGCTGAGAGTTTCATGCCATCGGCCTCTTCTCCCAGCTGGTCCACCAGGGGTATCCACATGTTCTGTCCTCCAGCTCTCCAGTGACTTGTGGTCAGTCAGAACCTCAACGCGGTGGCCCAAGATCCACCCTTCATAGCGCCGTAAGGCACAAAGGATTGCGTAGGCTTCTTGTTCCCTTGGACTCCAATTTCGCTGTCTTGTAGTAAGCTTGCGAGACCAGAAAGCCAGAGGATGATGGTGACCTTCGTCATCGACTTGTTCGATCGTAGCACCAAGGGCGTAACGACTGGCGTCTGTACGAATATAAAAAGGTCTTCCATCCAACCACGGAGTCTTTAGTGTAACCACATTCGCCAGTGCTTCCTTGAGACCAGTAAAAGCCTCTTCACATTCTGGCGTCCACTTGAGCTTGACTTGAGATCCCTTCTTTCCTTCTATTTTGCCAACCTTCAGTAACTCTGTCAATGGACCAGAGAACTTGGCGTAGAGAGGAAGGAACTCGTGGTAGTAATTGCAGCAGCCTAAAAAGGCACGAAGCTGCGTGATGGTTTTAGGCCTTTCCCAGAGCTGCAGGGCAGCCATTTTTCCTGGGGCTGGTCTTCTTGTCCCATCTTCCAAGACAGAGCCACAAAATTCCACACTCTGGAGGAACATCTTGCCCTTCTTGGGTCCACACACGAGCTTCTCTTGTCGAAGGACTTCGAGAACTTTTCGAACTTGTTCTTCGTGCAACTTCAGGCACTCATCAAAGTTTTTTCCCAACGGCGTGGCAACCAGAAGGTCGTCAATGTAGATGCTGCAGAATTCTTGTAAATCCAGAGACTTGTGCTTCTGAAATAAAATAGTCTCCATCATCTTCTGGAACATCGACGGCGCATTCTTCAGACCCATCGGCAGTACAGTCCACTGGACAGTGCCACAGGGCGTGCACATTGCCGTCAAATGCCTATCCTCCTTTCGAAGGGGCATCTGATGAAAGCCATGGCGCAAATCCAACACAGTAAAGAGCTTGCCTTTGGCTCTCGCGGCGATCTCCTTCTCGATTAGAGGAAGAGGATGCGCGTCTGGTACTGTGGCGGCATTCAGGGCTCTGTAATCCACCACTAGACGCCAAGCATCTATGCTGGATTGGTCAGCAGGTGGGGGTTTTGGCACAGTAAATGGTGCTGAACACCACTCAGAACTCATGCAGCCCTCCAACCAAGCGAACTCATAGAGATTGCGCTCAATAATCTTTTGTAGGGCATCTGCTTTGGTGCCGTGGAGATAGAATGGACGTTGTTTGTGCACCTTTGAGCCTTCGATTATGTCAATCTTGGCTTCCCCATTTTCACATCGAATTGGGGGGTTTTTCCACAACTTCCCACTCAGCACGTCATCTTGATAATCTTCGAACACTGCGTCCCTTCTTGCAGATATCTTGTCTCCGTCGACCTGATTCCCACATTTAATCACCGACATTATGTCCACCAATTTGCGAATTGTTGGTCGTGGTCTCATATTTTTGGCCACTTCATTCCAAACTTCTTCGTCGCATTGCTGGCGGATGAAGCTCACCTGAGCTCGCTCCTCCGTGGGATCCCGCCAATGAAAGGGGTCCACGAATGTCTTGAAGGGATGGTCGGACGAATTCAGCTTCATTCCTGTCAATTCAGGCGAGATTCTTGGAGATTTGTCTTCATTCTTGCTTGAAATCTTGACTTTTTTGGCTTGATTCTTGTCTGATGGGGACGAATTGTAATGGATGGAGGCGTTCTCTTGAGGGACGCCGATTGTCCTTCCCTCCTTCCGCGACGATACGTCGGGATTCTGCTCTCGATCGTCTTCATCCACCGCAATTTCGTCGATTCTTGAGGAATTTGAGATCACCTCTTGTGTTCCCATTTCACTGCCATCTTGCCAATAATCTCTCAGATTCCCGTCAACTAAGCACGCCAACGTGCTCCACGAACGCTGTGGTAAAGGCTTGCCATTGTCTTCGCAATACAGCTTCACTCCCTTGTGAGGTAGCTCGACAATGTCGATTGAAATGTCCATAATGTCCTTGAACCACTCTTGTCTTGGCCAATTGGGGACAATTAAAATCGCCTTTGCTCCGGATTGCTTCAGCTTCTGCACTACACGAGGGAAAACGCCGAAGGGCGGATTGATCCAAAGAGGTTCAGACCAGTCCTCACTCCAGGCATCGTCGTAGAACTTCGGAAATCTTTTATTCTTTTTGTTTGCAAAAGCATCAACTTCAGGACGAAAATTGTGGTTCTTTTCGAAACAATCCACCAGAATGTCCCGCCATTTGTCGACTACACGATAGCAAACTGACTTCCACTTCTTGCTGTTCAACGAATCCACCTTTCCTTCGTCGAAATCTTCTTGATTCCTTGTCCATTCCTGCCCATCTTGCTGAAAATGCAGCTTATTTCTCTCCTTGAATTGGTGGATACTCTTGGTATAGGGGTGCAGATAATACAGTTCGGACGGGTCGTTGGTCGACGGATCTTGGAGGAAGCACGTCCTGTGTCCCATGGGCGACACACGGTGAGCGTGAAGCCATGGTTGACCCAAGAATAAATCGTACTTTATGCTGGCTTCATAGAATTTTCCAGCAAACCACTCCTCAGTGACCGTCTCTTCCACACTCCAGACTGATTGTTTCACCAATCTGACCGCCAATTCTGCTTCTCTGTCGCCACCGTCAAGGCGATGTCCGCTGACTCCCTCTAGCTGGACAGGGGTGGAGGACATCTTCGTCTCATCCTCCTGCAGAAAGCCTTTCCTCACCAGGTTCACCTCTGAACCATTGTCGATCAGACATCTGGCAAGTTTAACCTTACCATCCGTCGATCTGACCTGGATCCAGCAGACAAACTGGCGCTGCTTGCCTCGCCGGACAGCGCTGAGGACCCAGGCAGGGTACAGGAGGCCGGAGGAGCGCGCCAGCCGGTCCCAGCAGCGTCCATCCACCGCCCCAACTACCCTGATGGGTTTTGTCTCCTGCCACTCAACCCCAGTGTTGGGATTTGGGTCAAGTTGGCTTCCCTATTGCCATTCTTCGTCTTCGTTCGGCTGTACGTCCTGTACTTGTCCTTCGTCAACCCATTCTTCTCCTGCTTCGACAGCATTCACTCCTTTTCCACGTCCACGACCTCCAAATGATTTCCCCGCACCACCTTTCTTACCTCCTTGACCTTTGTTGTTGGAGGTGTTGGAATTGGGGTTGGATTCGTTGGATCTGCCCTTGCCTCGACCTCCAGTATCCTTGTTGTTGCCGAAGGTCTTGTTCGCTGGCGTCTCCGCGTACAGGGGGTTGCCATTCACCTTGGAATCATCTTGATTCCCGGACTTTCCCTTGCCATGTCCACCTTTTTGGCCATTTTTTCCACCATTTTTTCCACCAGCATCGGTCCATCTTGAGTTGCTTGGATCTCCGCCTTGCTGCGAGTAATCTTTTGGTGTCCAGTCTCTGTTCTTTCCTTTGGGCTGCCCTTTACCCTTTCCCCTTCCATGCTGGTCAGCATCTCGTGCTCCATCCTGCTGGGGATTTTTGGGAGAATTTCCTTTTCCATCCATTTTGGACTGAATTGTCTTGAGATCTGAGGGCGTCCATCTGTGATCTGCGGTCGTGTGAGTCGCCGCTCGACCTTCTTTTCCAAGGGCAATGCACACAGAGCATCCCTTCTCACCAACGGCGTTGACCTTGCCTCCGAAGCCATGTGCATCCTGGGACTTCTGGCGTTCTAAGTTTGCATACTTTTCAAGTTGGTCCCAGATCTGCTCGACTCCATACGAGAAGATCCACGGTCGTACCCTCAAAACTGTTCCCTTATACTTCACCTTTCCATCCACCATGCTGCAGAAAAACTCCGACTGTTCAGAATCGTGGAAACCAACTCTCCATCTGCCCTCACGAATAGTGATGTCCTTCAATCCAGTAGCACTGATAGAGTGTAGTAACTCACGAACAGCCATTTTTCCCATAGTTTCTGGTAATCCTCGGACTTCAACCCAATTGCCCAGGACTTTTTGGTCCGCCTGAGAGTCCCTGATCTTCTGCTTGGTCTCCGGCGTGAGCTTGCTCAGGAGGATCTTCTTCATTTCGCCTTCGGAAAGTCCTTCTCCAGAGTTCTCCGCCTCTTGCACCAAAAACTCCCAATCTTGCCTTGCAATTTGGATCTCTTCCAGAAATAATTTCTTGATCGCCCTGAAGTTCTCCAGACGGTTCCTGTAATGATCTTCAGGTAGTCGAGAGCCTTTCTTCTTCAGACTGCGGTACAGCTCCTCATACGTCAGGGGATTCCCCTGATTTTGCCTCTCCACATACAGATTGTATGTGCTTTCTCGGAGCTTGCCAGTCAAGCAATCCATCAACCCAAGGATCCAGAGTTCCTTGTCCAGCTTCTCCATCTGCAGCCACACCACGAACTGCCTCTCGAAGGACGCCCAGTAATTTGGGTGCCCTGAGAACTTCGGCTGCTTCATCACGGAGCCCCGGAGCCTCATGTGCAACGGGTTGAGCAGGTGGTTGAGGTTGAAATTTGAGGCTGTGCCGACCGGATTGACGAACACAGGGTTGACTGCGGCGCCTCCCATGGCCTGTGCCTGCGCAATTGCGGCCGCCAGCAACGACTGGTCCACAGTAGGCTGCACGAACGTCGTCTGCGGTGCTTGATGCAGCCTCATCTCCTTCAATTTCTTCTGCTTTTCTTTGATCTTGGCCTCGTTTTCTTTCGCCTGCCGGTCCTTCTTCTTCAAGGCCATTGATCGCTCCTTCACGGTGGTCCTTGCTTCTCCATCAATATCTCCGACAGTACCCACGGACAGTACAGACTTCCCTGACGAAGATTCTCCTCCTTCGGTACCCAGATTGAACCCAATAGGACTTGTAATTCCAGTAGGGGGGATACCAGAAATTCCAGTAAAAGCTGGATGGTGGCCAGTAAAAGCTGGGGGTGCTGGAGAATGTGGAACGCCGTAAGGCGTGGATGTGGGTGCGCTGAGGAGGTAGGTGCTGGGTGGCTTGCCATGGTAGGCGCTGGTCCAGAGAGCCCACTAGTGCTCAGATTTTGTACCAGATTTGTAAGCTTCTCCAGCTTCTGCTCCATCTCCTTCCACTTGCTGTCATCATCCCTCTTTTTCTCCTTGGCGGCCTTCTTCAGCTCCTTCACCCTTGATTCCAGCGACGAAATCTGTCTCCGACAGGAGCAGTCCTTGGCGCACTCGCCACAGGAAGGGCATCTTGTCCCCTTTCCTTTGCTTCTGACCTCGTCGACCCAAGTGTCAACACTTGAGGCAGAGCTGGGGAGTTTGGACAGTTGCTCCCTGGAGAGGTGCGAATGTGTCGAATCACACCTCATTTCGTCGACCTCGTCGTCCTTCGGACCCCAGGCGCCAGACGGACCAGCGTGCGGATGCACATTCTGGCGTCTCTCCTCGGCAATGATGGCCATCTGCACCATCACGGCTGCCTGGTGGTCGAACTGGTCCAGCAGCTCTTCCCAGTCCTCTTGCTCCTGCAATGTGGCGTCAAATCTCGACCGGCCGCTGTCCCTGAGGAACTGGCACGACGCCCGGAACCAGTCCCTCAGGCGGCCACGGTAGCCCGCCTCCGCCAGCAGCCAATTCTGCCTGTGCAGGAATTCCTCATTCCAGATCTGCTGGAAGTGGTTTTCCCAGTAATCACCACTAATTCCAGTGTCAGACTGCTCTCCTTCGCTGCTGCTGTCTTCAAGATCAGGCAAAGCGTGAGAGGAGGAACCAGATTCACTCAAGGAGGGAGATTCTCGACCGGGTTTAAGGTTGGGTGGGGCGTTCATGCAACACTCAGCACAAGTATGAACACCAGGCCAATGTTTATGGCCACAGTAAGGGCACTCTGATGGTTGGACCTCGGCTTGTTGGGGAGATGCTACGAATGTAACCTCAGGGGGAACACGCAGCGACCCAGAAGGAGTAATAGCCCCGCTAAAGTCCGATGATCTAAGAGTGTCCGTGGAGATTCCAGAAGCAGAGTCATGATTTCCTCTGCTACCATGTAACCGCTGCATAGTGGTTGATCTTTCTTGTGATTGCGAAGCCTGCAGCCTTGATGCCCCAGGGGTCGTAACGCCCGACACTGCCCCTGATATCTCCGAACCCAACTGACCCTCTTCAGACCCATATCCAGCCTCTTGGAGCGACATATTTGAAGCACTTGTAAGTCCTTTGAACTCCATGGTGAGATATGAAGAGTACGAAAACCCGGTCTACAAAAATGGAGCAGACATAGAATCTCAATGCGCATTCATCGCAATTAATGACACGACGTGAAACCATTCGAAAAAATTTAAATAAATCCGATTGGGAAATCACGAAAGACAAATGCGACTCGACGCGCGCTCACAGGCGACATCTGGCGGCGAACGGAAAACATGAAACAGAACGGAAAATTTACTGCACTAATGTACATCTGAGAATCATTGAAATTCTGATCACATCTGTGTATAATTGAGTGCTGTCACTGCTGCCGTTACATCACCACTACTGACGCGTTCCCGTGGGGGGGCCGGCCACGGGACGCTGCGGTGACACGCACAAGTGAGCAGGCAGGCAAGGCACTACGCTCACAAGGGCATCAATACGCCTGTGTCATGTGACAAAGCGTTTCAGAATCCTTGCCACTCTGCAAAGAGGGAACGAAAGTATGTACAGCAACACATCAGGATATGTACACATGGGGTTAAGACTGGACTGGGGTAAGGGCATCCCGGGACAATAGACACTCAGTCCCGACTCATATCCCAATCCCAGGTCCGACCCTCTCAGTGGCTGATGGGGGCGGGGGCTCAAACACAACCCATGCCCTGCTCAGTCCGGACCCTGAAACCCTGCCAATGGGAGAGGTGTCCCGCACAGCCACAGGCAAGTTCCTGGGAGCCAATGGGCTCCGAGGCCAACCGACAGTGGCTCCCTATGCTCCCTTATCGGCAGGTCCCAACTCCACTCTGAGCCAGAGATATGGCCCCGCCATTATCACCCAGGAGTTGGTAGCTGAAAATGGGCTGTTTCAGCCCAAACTGAAATTAGCTTGAAAAACTCCAAAATTGACCCCTCGTCCGGACCCGCCAGAGGTAGGGACGAGGCAACTGACCCTATGCCCTTTGAGTACGAACTCCCTGGAGCCCTCACCCAACCTGGTTCCCTCTGAGGTCCTGGCATCAGGGCAACACGGATGAGTCATGTGGGGTCATGATGCCAAAATCACCAAAATTGGCGTCATTCCCACGCGTGGCTCGCCCGGCCAAGGTAAGGCCAATGGCTCACAGGGTAGGAGGCAGGACCTAGGACTTATATCTGAGTGCACAACTTAGATTTAGGTCCGGGCTCCCTATGGGCTTAGAGAAATGGGGCCGCCAATTGACCACACGGAAGGGGGAAATTGGGGTCCCAAAATTGGGTCATTTTGGCTGCTTGAAATGAGTAAAAATTCAGTGTGCTCCCAATGGTATATCTCCACGCCGGCTTGGAGATCGGATCCGGCATTCCATACGTGATCTACCGGGAGTCCAACGGAGACTCCCATGCCCTTGGCTCTCAAAGATCTCCATGCTGCTTGGCGTGGTGACGATCCCAATTGGGTCCACAAATGCAAAAATGGCAAAATTGCCCATACTCAATTTGGCCCAGCGCCTTAACGAAGGCGGCTCCGCTTCGCCCACGTGGTGTGTGGACCATGGGGACCATTACCCATAACACCCATGTCATATATGGTCCATTGGTCCATGCGTCCGGCGTGCACGATGGTTAGAACATGGGGCACGGCGGGCAGCGAAAGTGGAAAAATGCTCAAAATGGCCAAAACTGCGCACACTCATGGTTAGGGCAAATGAGGCACATGCCCGACTCGGACCGGAGTGTGCCATAGGATTGGTATCAAGTCATATATGTCCAACATATCTTTGGGGCGTCGCCCAACTCCTCCGGTATTGGGAATGGCAGGGTCGCCAAGTGAGCCCATGATTTGGGATAGTCCCAAATCGCCAACATGGCGGCCACGGTATGCCAAGCCTAAGAGGAGTTATTCGCCGGGTCCAAGATATGTTGGCTACCGAAGTATGTACCCTCATAACATACTTGGGTCATGATGTCAATTGAGCGCAATGTTGAGATATACGTTCGCCACTTGACATCATGACGAGCCAAAAATGGCAAAATTGGCACAAAGACACACAAAAGTGCATTAAAAGGTGCACAATTATATTATAATATCTTTGGCTTGGTTCGTGCAATCAACTAATCCTTCTAAACACGATGACTTGACACCAATGACCTTCGATCCCACGTATGTGCTCCACTTGGGGCGCCTTGAAAGGTTACGAGCGCTGCTTCCCAAGTGGGCACATGAAAATATGGAAAAATGTAAAATACACACCTTGCTCCCAACGCATCGCTTCGGGATCACCACACAAGCTTCCCTTCACGAAGGTTAGGCTTGCAATTGACCGTAGGGAGTACGGAGAAGGGGCTTGCACAATATGAGGTCCATTGGCGGGCTTGTCTTGGAGCAATGGGCCCGCCAAATGGGCACGCAACACAACACATGGCACATACCAAATATTGCCCAAAAATGTAGCTCCCACCACGATATGTCATGCCCCTCCAAGGGCATAACTTTGTGTCAATCGCTCATAGGAACTCAAGGAGAGTTCCTATGCAACACCAACACTTGCGCGCTACACTCGAAAGTTATCTTAACGCACGCAATATCATGGTCATAGAGTTATAACGCAAACTCTACCCTCTTGACCATGATCCATTACACTAGCGCGCATGTGTAGAAACGCAAGGCATATGAAGCTTCCTAAATTACGTCGGGAGTATTGTGAATACATCCCACGTTTCCTTATCGTCAATACTCGCAAGCGGCACGAGATATGACCTTCACGAGTGGCCTCACGAATCAACTTTGTTTTGCCCATATCTTTAAGACAAATGGAGGGCAGGATAAAAGGGAAGTTGATTCGTGCATACGGAAGCACGTAGGTCCACTCGAAAGAGGTCAAATCAAGTGCGGGGATGTCGAAGTCGAAAATCCGATTTCGACATCCTGAAAAATTCGGATTAAGGTTGCGAGTATTAATTATGAAAATTGCGGAAGCATCCATGCAGTTCCTGGCGACTTTGGAGCCTTCGTGACGGATAACGTTAAAATTTCCATTATAAACAGTTAAACTGGCGGTTACGGTAAAGTCGCGAACCAACCGCCAGCAGTCAAAACAGTGAGTATCGGAACGGAAGCGTAAAAATTGACGGAAACAATATGAAAATAAAACCCTGTTGATTCCTGATATTCTGATACACAAATCTCCGCTGGCGGTGCATCGGTTGCCGATGCGGGGCTTCACGGCACGGAACACGCCGTGCATGGGGTTAGTGGACCGGAGACCGGTTGTATGCCGTAACCTGGCCATGGGGTTCTGGGTACCGCTTCACCCCCCTCCTTAGAGCAAACCCTGGGGGGGCTCGATAACACCCACGCATGGCAGCGGGTACCCAGGACCACTCCCTGAAAGGGGGGGTGTTGTCACATCCTCACTTCCGTAAGTCACAGTAAGATAGGTATCCCACAGTGGGATAGGTATGCTGCTGTAACAGCTCGTAGCACATGTATAGTATCAAGTATCAACTCCCGGGTCCTGGCGGCGATTGTTCGGCATCCAAAGGACCCGTTAACCCATACCAGGCGCACCGGGTGCCGGCTGCTACGGTCACCACCACAGTGGCAGTGGCATACACGGCCAACATAGGCGACACACGACGGCCGAGGTGGCCCCACAAGTCGAGAGCGACCACAAAGATCCATCAGGCTACCCCAAGCTTCCCAAGGCCCGCCGACTGGGGAGAGTCCCCACGGGTCCTTCCTCGGGCGCACCATGTCCATATCCATACGACGCGAGTCCAGAGTGCCATAGTCGAACTCCTTACGAACCCCAAATCGTAAGGGAACTCCTCCTGAAGGGATCGGGCATCAAGGCCGTCTTTTCCCTCGCCCTACTACCACGAAGCGTGGCCATACATGAGGGAGTCCTCACGCAGTGTGGGCGGAGGCGTCGACTCCTCAAACCACCAGTTTCCCAGGCAGACTGACCGAGGTCAGGAGCACCGGAGGCCGCCATCCGAATGCAAGTGCGTCTGCAAATCGGTAGGCTCACACTGGGACTGACAGTGGCGGACCGCTGGGAGTGTAGTCAGGCAACTGGGCTTCCCGCCTGGCGCCATCAGGATCTCTACACATCACAGCGAATAGGGCAACACGGTATTAGGGCACTCAAACAGTAGAATCTGTAATCAAGTACTGGTCCAGGCTGGACCAGGCTGTAAGGATATGTACACGGCGACTCAAGGCGCATCTGTATCCCGATTCGTGGTGAAAAACAGTCCATACCTCAGCGATGGGCTGATGACACTTTACATACAGATGCACATATCCTGGAGGGCAGAAAAACAAGCAACAATTCGGGTAAATAGGCGTGTAAACACACTCAGAACAGAGTGCCAAACCACGCCACGGTCAGGATAAGGCAAATGCAGGAGGATGGACAGGATAACGCCTGAGTTCAGGCATATATAGTCTCGAGACACACGTCGACTGGTCTGGATTCCGCAAATGCCATGGAAACAGACCACACACCAAAAAAATCGCAATGCCGATGACAGCGGCATCCGTTGCGCAACGTCGTATGGGCTTCAAGGCCCCAAGAGCTCAGAATTATGAAGGTCAGTCGCCCTACCTGGTTTCCCAAGGATTCAGCAGGGGGGGGAGTGACGAGTAGAAGAAGGGAGGGGCCATCCTCCTCTGGATACAGCAGGGGGGGGTATATGGCCACTCTGTCACCAAAGATGGAAGAGAGCAAGCAAGTAAGGGACGATTCGTCGGCCTCACAAGCGCTCATAACACATCAGGGGAGAGCTCAGGGCGCTGATCAGGCACCCCTGGCTGCAATCGCCCGGGTGAGTGCTGCCAAGTCCGAAACGTGGATCTTGGTCTTGTGCTTGCGGATGTACTCCATGAAGGGAGTATTGACCCGCGGCACAAACGAGGAGACTGGTTCCCAGGTGTCGTGGGACGGCCCATAGCCTCGCCAACGAACCTTGAACTCCAGACCTCCAGGTGCCGAGGCCTTCGGACGCTGAGCCAGGATTTTCTCGACAGTATAGTCGTCCTGCTCAGCATAGTCGTCGTCCGAATCGGCCTCATGCTTGGCGTAGTCCAGGGACACATGTCGGCCACGGAGGTCGGGTTCCCGCACACGGAGTTGACTCTCGTGGCGCTCCCGGAACTGTCCGTGACCCACCTTGATGCGGTAGGTGTCCTCACCAATCCTGCGGACCACCTCGCCGGGTGTGAACCAGGTTTTGGTGCGGTGGGTGCCCATGGGGCGGGGTCTGATCACCCACACCGGGTCTCCCACCCTGAACTTCTGCGCTGTCGAGCTCGGGGCGGACTTCTGACGCTCAGCATGCTCCATTTCAAGCTGCTGGCGGATGTCCCGCGCCGTTTGCTCTTGCCGCGCGAAGAACTCCTTGGCATCCATAGCCATGCCATCACCAGACAAGGGAAGTCCCCTACCCAGGGGGTCCCTGCCGAAGAGAATCTGGTGAGGGGACAAACCGCCCGGAGTGGGGGTGTCATGATGGGCCTTCAGAGCAGGCCACATCTCCTCGAACCAGTTCCGCCGTGGATTGGTGATGTGGATCTTGCGCAGCTTCTCGAACAGCTGCCGTCCAGCCACTTCAGCACGGCCGTTAGACCGGCTGAGATAGGCGACGCTCTTGGCATGACGTATCCCCATGAGGGAACACATAGCCTTGAACCAGCCACCAGTAAACTGGGGCCCTCGGTCACTGCAAATGGTGCGGGGGATGTCAAAGACGGTCAGCCAATGACGAATCATCATGACTGCCACTTCCTTGGCAAGCAACCCCTTTTTGCGTGCCGGAACGGCTACAACGTAGCCGCTGTGGCGGTCCACACAGAGAACCACACAGTCAAAGGTCTCCTTGCCAATGTGCACTTCGGGCATGGAGAAGACGTCCATGGCCACGCTCTCCATGGGCTGGTCAGGAACCGGGGTCCATTGGGGTTCCCCCTTGACGTTCCGGTTATCGGGATTGCAGGCCTGACAGACCGAGCAACCCTTCCTGACCTTCTTGATGGCGGTGTAGAGGGCGATATGGTCGATCTCGAACCGACGCTGCATGTCAAGAGCTTGCTTCTTGACCCCTGGGTGCAGCATGTGGTGGTGCCAAGCTTCACACAGCTCGAGCACCCGGGACTCTGGGACTAGCAGCTTACCATTCCGGTAGAGCTTGCCATCTTCCTCAGTCAGCCCCTTTGGCCACTTCTGCCCGTCGTCAGGGTCGGTCACAGCCCTATACTCGGCCGCAAAGGCCTCAGACTTGGCGTAATCGTCGGTCCAGTCGTCCTGGAGGCAAGACTCTGGGAAGAGGTGCTTGTCTGACTCCACTCCCACAGGGGGTGCCGGACCGGGCCTTCCGCCCGCGGCACCCACAGGGGCGAGTACACTGACCGTTCTGCTCACCCTCGAAGCGAGGGGGGCATCTGCGGCCATGACGACGAAGCATTTGGCACCCTTCTCCTCCATCAGGCGCTCCATTTCAATGATCCTCTTGGCTTCAGCGGTCTCAGCCTCATCGCCATGGGCAGAGATATCCTGCATGCCCTTGCTGGCGGGATAGGCCCACCTACTGAGACAGTCCGCCACGGTGTTATCCTTTCCAGGAATATAAACAACCGTAAGGTCGAACTTGGCCAAGGTCTCGTGCCATCTTGCCCGTCGGGAGGCGGGACCCGAGGGGGTGTCCACGTGCTCCTTGTGCCACGACTGCAGACTCTGATGGTCGGTGCAGACGGTGACGGGATGGAGGGCTATGTACCCAGCCCATTTCCTGAGAGCCATGACGATGGCATACGCCTCCTTTTCACGGGGCGTCCACGTCCGTCTCTGGCCTTCCGCCAGGACTCGGCTCCAGAAGGCCACGGGCACGTGCCTCCCATCGTCAAGCACTTGCTCCAACACAGCCCCAATGGCGTAGTCGGAAGCGTCGGTGCGCAGGACGAACCCTCGGTCGGGATCCACGAGGTGCAGACCCACTGCGGATAGCAGCGCCTGCTTCATCCCCTCAAAGGCACGGTCAGACTCTTCAGTCCAGACCAAAGCCTTCTTGGACCCCTTCTTGGTCTCCTCTCGGTTGCCCTTGAGCATGGTCGTCATGGGGGCTGCATACTCGGCATACATTTTGATATACCCCGAGTAGTAGTTGCAGAACCCCAGATACGCCCGTAGCTCAGAGACCGTTTTGGGCTTTTCCCAGTGCTCAATCGCAGCCACCTTGCCAGGTATGGGCTTTCGCTGCCCGTTCCCGACTACGTGGCCAGCGAAGACCACTTCGCTTACCGCAATGGTGGCCTTGTCACTGCTGCCCGTGAGTTTGTGCCGAACCAGAAGGTCCAGCACTCGAGTGACGTCCCTTTCGCGTGCCTCCAGGAGCTCCTCGTAGCTCATGCTGGGGTCCCCGGACGCGATGATCACGTCGTCCACGAAGGGGTCCGCACAGTCGCGCACCGGCTCAAGCAGGTTCTCCAGCATCCGCTGAAAAGCCGCATTGCCGTTGGTAACGCCCATAGGCATCACCTTCCACTGGAGAGGTCCAAGTGGGGTGCTCATGGCTGTGCAGGCACGGGACTCCTCGGCGAGAGGCATCTGATGATAACCATGTTTCAGGTCAATCACCGTGAAGATCCTCCGCCGGTGTTGCTTTTGCAGCATGTCCTCAATGAGGGGCAGCGTATAGCTGTCATGCTGCGTTTGGGCGTTCAGGCCGCGGTAATCGACCACGAGCCGCCACTCACCGGCAACCTTCTTGGGGACGACGAAACAGGGAGAGGCCCACTCGGAGTGGCACGGCTCAAGCCAGCCTCTCTGGATGAAGTCACGGAGGATCTTCTCCATGGCCTCTTTCCTCTCGCCCCTCAGGGCAAACTCCCGGTGTCGATACACACGGGGGTCCTGCTTCAGTCGTATCTTGGCCTCGCCATACGGTCCACGCACCGGTGGGGGGAACACAGGCTTGCCGCTGAAGAAGGTCTCGCCATACTTCTGCTTCAGCCTGGCCCTTAACGCCTGAATCTTGGGGCAGTCATCGGACTCCGCCTTGGCTTTTCCGGGCACTTGAACCACGGAGCTTACTTGAGGGGTAGCTACTCCGCTCGCTTTCGGCTCAGGTGGTCTTCCCAGGTGGCCCAAAGGGCCATCTCTGGTCTTGCCTCGGAATAGATCGCCGTAGGTGGGTGGGTTACCGCCAGGCGGCTCGTCTTGGCTGGACATGTGATCCAGCACCCTCTGTACGAAGGTATTCCCGTCATAGGAACCGGAGACGATTGAGTCCACTTCCCACCAGGCTTTGTCCTGGCCCTTGCCCTCACGCTGGTTTCCCCAGTCGTGAAAGGGCTGATCCATATACCCCTGAACCAGATCCCACTCCTCTTCAGTGAGGGGGTCTTCGGAGTCCGATTCTTCGATGTCAACAGGGGGAACCGCAAAGCATTGCCGCCAGGGCTCTGCTATGATGCGGTTGACACACACGAAGTCCGTGGTGTCGGCCTGATCAAGGCCCCCATCCACATAGTGGAATTCTGTTGGCCATCTCTGGGGTGGCATGGGCTGTCCCTTAGCGTCCTGATAGACACTCTCTCCAGCCGGTAGGACGACCTTGTTCAAGGTCATGTTGGTCAATGAGGCTACCCAATGTCGGGTACTTTCCTCCTCGGTGCATCCCATAGGAACAACCAGCACTGCCTTGGAGCGGTCCTTGCGAATCTTCGCTATCGCTCTGGGAATGTCCCAACGGGGGCAATGGATCCACATCAATCCCTGATGCGGACCCCAGTGCTTCTTCCACGCGGAGTCCTGGGCGCTCCAGTACTTCTCACAAACCCGAAGATGGGCGGAGGTTCCTGAAGAGAACGCATCCAGGGCCAGATCCGAAGCTCCCAAGTCCGCGACAACTCGGCTCGCCACTTCCGGCCTTACGCCGTACTCCTGGTTTGCAGAACCAGTTGGCTCAGTGTCCAGCGCGGCCACTTCGAGCTGATTGCGTTCGGGGTGGATCCATTGGCATTCCACATGGTGCTCAGGTGACGAAAGCCACGAGAGTTGGTCGTCCTGGTACAGGGTCATGGAAGCCTGGGCCGGGAGGACGCCGGAGTCCGTCTCCATCATGAAGTCGTACCCGACGATCATGTCCCAGTCCATCTCGGCCTCGTAGAAGCTACCGTGCAGGAGGATTTCCTTGCCGAGGTCTGGGCGGCTCAGTTCACGATGGTTCACGAACTGCAGCCCAATGGCCGCTTCCTTCGTGCCTCCCACCATGTACTGGCCGTTCGCCACCTTCAGCCTGACAGGTTTCCGACTGTCGGTAAGACACTCTGGCGGAAGCAGGCCAGCCTTGACCAAGCTGACTTGAGCTCCCGTGTCGACCAACACGTCGAAAACCTTTTCCACTTCCCCGCATAGGGCACGGACCTTAAGATGCAACTGCCGCTCGCGACCGACACGGCGCACGGCGTGCAAACTCAGGATCTCCGGCCGCTCCAGAAGCTCAACAAGCGACTGGTGCAGGTCGTGGACAATGGGCTCAGGCTGCCCATCTGCAGCATCCAGCTGCGGTCCGGGTGATCCTCCGATACTCTCGGACAGATCCTGTAGTACATCAAACACGTTCTTGGTCGCGAAGGACGGACGGGTGCAAGGGTTCGTGCCTTCACTTGCCCTCACCCCGCCTCCGCGACTGGGCGCCAGACCGGGCCTTCCGCCCGCGGCAGTCCCCTTGTGCTTATCGACTCCCGACTGGGATGGATCGGCGCTTCCCACGTCACCATCCTGCGACCGCCCTAGCTGGGGCCCTTGGCTGCAGGGGCTCCGCTAGGGGGCGTCGGTTGTGGAAGAGGGGGTGTGCTCCTCGGCCTCAACGTCGTTGACGCCCTTCTTTCTTCCCCCTTTACCTCCTCCTTTACCCTTCTTGTCCTTGTCCTTGTTCTGGTCATTCTGGTTGTTCTCCTTGTTCTTGTTGTCCGACCTGGGGACCCAGTTCCGCTTGATCTCCTGGATCTCCTTGGCCAACTCGGTTCCCACCGACGACATCAGCTTGGCCAGCTCGTCCTTGTCCACCTCCATCTTGGTTTCCCGGATACCCGCGGACGCACGCTTCTTCGACCCGTGCGCCTTCTTGTAAGCCTCCGTGTCGGCCTTGTGGACGGGGCATGTTCGGTGGTCATGGTTGAAGCCTTTCTTCCTCCCATAACACACGAAACAGCCCTGCGGGTGAGCTCGTACGAACTCCCCAAAGGACAGCGGAGGGTCGCCAATACGGCGAGGGTCCCTCTTCTCCTGCTTCTTCCAACCTGGCTGCAGGGGCTTCCAGTTTGCTGGCTTGGTCCCCGCGCTCAGGTTCTTGGCCACGAAGGCACACACGGCCATTTCGGCGGGCTCATCGTCGTCGTCATCGTCGACGAGAGTCTCATCGCCGCCGGCTCCCGCTGGGTCCATGGCAGATTCCCCGCCAGGCCCCTCGCCAACGTAGTTGACGTCGCGGTCGCCGGGCCTCAACCCGCGGGTGTGGTGGAGGTTTCGGTACTCCTTGAGTACTTCCTCGCCAACCCACTCCAGGATCTCGTCGCAGCTCATCCGCGCCGGGATGGGCTGCAGACGGATGGTCTGGCCGCTCAACTCACAATCGTCAAGGCGCCAAATCGCGGTCTTCTCGCGATCGCCCGAGACGGTGATGAGAAGAGCGTTCCGCAGGGAGTGCCGTTTGACATCCCGGGCCACGTTCTTCTTCGCCCAACTCACCACGTTCGTATGATACTCCTTGGGGAGCATCATCTTGACCGTGTGGTTGGACTTGACCCTCTTGGATTCCTCCTTGGTGACCCTCTTGATCCATGCTTCCGGTAGCATGGAGAGCAGGCGAGCCTGCTCGTCACCCTCGTTCCAATCCTCCACGTTGCGGCGGAAGAGGGTGTATTTCCCTCGGAAGTCCCGCCACTCTCGTAGGCGGATCTCCCGTCCATCATGCTCAAGCTTGATGGACTTCCAGCGCTTGGCAGCCACCTGCGGAGCGTCCACCCGCTCCTGCTCGTTGAGCCACTTCTTGGCGTCCTTGAGGGTCTTGATCTTCCCCTCCTTGGTCGCCACGAAGTATAGCTCGCCGAGCACTTCCGGCAGGCGGTACCTGAACCGTTTGAAGACATATCTCTCCGCATCCGCGGGAGGTTGGTCTTCAGTGACGGCCAGCCCCCAATCGTCCAGCTTCTCCAAGAAGCGGTCGAGGTTGAGGGGGTTGCCATCGTACATGGGGGGCTTGATGTCCTTCAAGTCTTCCCACACGGCGGCGTCCGCGGCCTTAGAGACCATGAACGCCGGCCGCGAGGTCGACCGAGGTTCCCATCGGCCTCGCCCACGGACTCCCACGGCCGCCACGTCCATCTCCTCCATGGAATCCCTGTGGCTACGCCGCGGTTCCTCCACGTACGCTGAACCGAAATGTTCACGCCGTACTGCATCCATGTACGCATCCTCATCACGGCGCCGGCGGCTGCGTTCAGCGGCCTCCCGTCGTACACCACGCGGCGGGCTGATGTCGAACTCCTCCAGGTCCAGGTCCAGGTCCAGGTCCTCACCTTCGCCGACATCCCAATCCACGTCTCCTCTGGGGACCTCATCCCTGAGTCCACCATAACGTCCTCCAGCCCTGGGGATTGGCGCCGGGGCTGGTGGCGGGCGTCGGGGGCGTACAGGCGTCCGCGGTGGGGCACGGCGGTTGTGGTAGTCCGCGCTGAGCCACTCATCGCGCCATTCCTCACTGCCACTGCCACTGTGGTGAGAGGGGGCGGAGAGAGAGGGGGCACTGGCGCTGGGGCGACTCCTGGGGGCTCCGCCGGGGGCGTGGGGTCTGCCTGGACCTTGTCTGGGTCCCCAGTCGTCGTCCGACGAGCCTGACTCCAGGGGTGGGTGGTCGCTGCTGACTCTCCCACGGGCTTCCAGCGCATCCAGCCTCTCCTGCAGGCCGCTGACGACGTTGGTCAGCGACTTGGTCTCGGCTCTGGCGATGTCCAGGTCCTTCTGCGCGCGCGCGGCGACCGTGGAGATGCGAGCCATCTCGCTCTTGCCCGTGTCTACCTCCAGCTCGAGCAACTGGACTCTCCTGCGGAGGTAGACAATCCACCACCAGGTGGCATCCGGGTCGCCGTTCCCCGGTGGGTCGTCGGGGTCCCCAGGGGGTCCTCCAGGAGGGCCTCCGCCGGGTCCGCCCGGTCCAGGGGGTCCTCCCCCGCCCGGTGGTCCGCCTCCAGGGGGTCCACCTGGTGGGCGTCCTCCAGGGGGTCCTGAAGGTCCTCCGCCAGGGGGTCCCGGTGGGTCTCCGCCCGGTCGCCTCGGTGGGTCCGAGGATGGGCGCGTGATGCCGAACTCCATGTCGTCATCTTCGTCCATGTCGCCCCACCTGGGCGTCTCGGTCACGGAGGACTCGGAGCTCCGGTAGGGAGGAGGGGGATCCTCATCCTCACCTTCCATGGGGACGTCTCCGCCACCTTCGCCCGTCCAAGCCACCACTTGGCGATGTCGACGGCCTCGTTCATCCCCGTCACTGGCGGTGAAGAAGGGGTCACTGTCGTGGGGGTGCCCACCCGCTGGCCTCCGCGGCCTCTCGGGGGTCTTCCCCTTGCCCCTCCTCCGTCGACGGGCGGTGGTGCTACCGCTCCCACTGCTGCCCGTGTCCGCCTCATCCAGCTTCATCCTGGAGGAGGCGTCCCCTTCGAAAAGCCTTCGAAGGGTCTCCACTCGCGATCCTCCCGGGGGAGTCTCGTGGCGGAGTTTGGCCTCTGCCTCCTCCATTGCGGCGGCGGTGGCTGCGGCAGCTCGCGCTTCGGCCTCTTCCCGAGCACGAGCCGCCTCGGCTTCCCGGGCCTGCAGCAGCTGCGCCTTCTGCGCCTCCAACGCCGCCAGCTCCGCCTCCGTCTTGGCCTTCTCCTCAGCGACCTTCCGTCGCGCGGCTTCGATGGCTTCCTTCTTGGCGGCGTCCTCCTGGGCCTTAGCCGTCGCTGCGGCATGGGCCCTTTCCTCCGCCTCCTTCTTTGCCCTCTCTTGGGCAAGCGCCTCCCCCAGCGCCTTCACCTCGGCCTCCTTGCAGGCAATGGCCTCCTGCGTCAGGCGGGCTTCCTCGTCGGCTGCCGCCAACTCACCGTTGACCTGGGCAGTTGCTGCGCTGTGGGCGGCTACGGCCGTGAGACCAGCCGCGATGGCCGCCACGGTCTGGGTGTGGATGGCCATGCCATGTGCCCACTGCGCAGCTTCCTCCTGGGCGATGCCGGCGGCGCCCTCCACAGCAGCGCTGTACTGCTTGGCCCGTTGCCGGGCAACCCGACGGTTGCAGGGCACCCCACAGGCGCGCTCACAGGCGCGCGCCACGTCCCTTTCGGGAGCGACGCTGCTGCTGGAGCTGGCCTGGTCGGCCGGCGTCCTCCCGCGGTGGGCCGACTCGATGTCGCTGCTGGGGCCTGCTGAGGCCTGCCGGGCCTTCAGGAGCAGCGAACGGGGCTTGGCCTGGGTCTGCTTGGCGACTTGGATGTAGTCGCCAAGGGTGGTGGAGCCGGGGTGGCGTCCACCATTGGGCCGCTGGGGACTGGGGGCTGGGGTTCCGCCCTTGGCGCCTTGGGCGGCTTCGGCAGCCAGGGACTCCTGGTACTCCCGCCACCTCCGGTCCCTCTTCCTGTCCCCGGCGGACCGCTTCTCCGTCCCCGGAGACGCGCTGCTGCTGCCCTGCAGCCTGCGCTCGCTCCCCGGTTCCGGGAACTTCCTCTCGATCACGTCCCACAGGGAGACGTTGATCGAGGCGCCCGACGGGTAGGCGTTGGGGTCCTCGTCCTCCTCAATCCCGTCGGGGCGCAGCCCTTCCCCGGGCCTGTCCGGCCGGGTCCACGCCCTCCAGCGCCTCTGCTGGTGGCGGTACTCGTACCCCTCCGCCCGCAGCCAGTCCTCCACGGCCTGCAGGCGGTCGGGGGCGATGTCCGTGCGGAGCTCGAAGCTCCTGGGCATGCCCCCTTCGCACTGGGGGTTGCTGTGGCGGTAATGCTGGTCCCAAACCAACCCACGCAGCAGGCGTGCTGCATGGGGGTGGGGCCGCGGCCACGTCCTGCCCGCTTCCTGCCAATTCACCATGGCAGCGGGGGCGTAGATGATCTTGAAGTCCTTGATGTGCACTCGTTCAACTCAACGAACTGGTTGTGGTTGTTGAGGAGGGTGCTGCAGCACTGGATTGGAAGTGCGGCTGGTGCTGGTCAGCCGGTGGTTGTGGAGGTGGTTGACGAGGCCTTGCTGGTCGGCCGTTGGGACTCCGGGTCGGCCGATGGGGCTGATGCAGGAGTCCTGGTCTGTGCACCTCTTCCACGGGCGCTGCGCGGTCAGGACGATGCTCTGGACGGCGCTGCGGGCTCCGTGACGAACTCGGCGCTGTCGCTGAGTGGCGCTGCGAGCTGCTGCGCTGCGCTGCGAGACGCTGCGCCGCGCTGCGAGCTGCGAGCTGCGCCGCGCTGCTGCGACGCGCTGCTCGGGGTTGGTGGCCCCGAGTGGCATGCGAGGGTTGGGTAACCCCGCGGCGGTGAAACGCTTTTGACGCGTTCCCGTGGGGGGGCCGGCCACGGGACGCTGCGGTGACACGCACAAGTGAGCAGGCAGGCAAGGCACTACGCTCACAAGGGCATCAATACGCCTGTGTCATGTGACAAAGCGTTTCAGAATCCTTGCCACTCTGCAAAGAGGGAACGAAAGTATGTACAGCAACACATCAGGATATGTACACATGGGGTTGAGACTGGACTGGGGTAAGGGCATCCAGGGACAATAGACACTCAGTCCCGACTCATATCCCAATCCCAGGTCCGACCCTCTCAGTGGCTGATGGGGGCGGGGGCTCAAACACAACCCATGCCCTGCTCAGTCCGGACCCTGAAACCCTGCCAATGGGAGAGGTGTCCCGCACAGCCACAGGCGAGTTCCTGGGAGCCAATGGGCTCCGAGGCCAACCGACAGTGGCTCCCTATGCTCCCTTATCGGCAGGTCCCAACTCCACTCTGAGCCAGAGATATGGCCCCGCCATTATCACCCAGGAGTTGGTAGCTGAAAATGGGCTGTTTCAGCTGAACTGAAATTAGCTTGAAAAACTCCAAAATTGACCCCTCGTCCGGACCCGCCAGAGGTAGGGACGAGGCAACTGACCCTATGCCCTTCGAGTACGAACTCCCTGGAGCCCTCACCCAACCTGGTTCCCTCTGAGGTCCCGGCATCAGGGCAACACGGATGAGTCATGTGGGGTCATGATGCCAAAATCACCAAAATTGGCGTCATTCCCACGCGTGGCTCGCCCGGCCAAGGTAAGGCCAATGGCTCACAGGGTAGGAGGCAGGACCTAGGACTTATATCTGAGTGCACAACTTGAATTTAGGTCCGGGCTCCCTATGGGCTTAGAGAAATGGGGCCGCCAATTGACCACACGGAAGGGGGAAATTGGGGTCCCAAAATTGGGTCATTTTGGCTGCTTGAAATGAGCCAAAATTCAGTGTGCTCCCAATGGTATATCTCCACGCCGGCTTGGAGATCGGATCCGGCATTCCATACGTGATCTACCGGGAGTCCAACGGAGACTCCCATGCCCTTGGCTCTCAAAGATCTCCATGCTGCTTGGCGTGGTGACGATCCCAATTGGGTCCACAAATGCAAAAATGGCAAAATTGCCCATACTCAATTTGGCCCAGCGCCTTAACGAAGGCGGCTCCGCTTCGCCCACGTGGTGTGTGGACCATGGGGACCATTACCCATAACACCCATGTCATATATGGTCCATTGGTCCATGCGTCCGGCGTGCACGATGGTTAGAACATGGGGCACGGCGGGCAGCGAAAGTGGAAAAATGCTCAAAATGGCCAAAACTGCGCACACTCATGGTTAGGGCAAATGAGGCACATGCCCGACTCGGACCGGAGTGTGCCATAGGATTGGTATCAAGTCATATATGTCCAACATATCTTTGGGGCGTCGCCCAACTCCTCCGGTATTGGGAATGGCAGGGTCGCCAAGTGAGCCCATGATTTGGGATAGTCCCAAATCGCCAACATGGCGGCCACGGTATGCCAAGCCTAAGAGGAGTTATTCGCCGGGTCCAAGATATGTTGGCTACCGAAGTATGTACCCTCATAACATACTTGGGTCATGATGTCAATTGAGCGCAACGTTGAGATATACGTTCGCCACTTGACATCATGACGAGCCAAAAATGGCAAAATTGGCACAAAGACACACAAAAGTGCATTAAAAGGTGCACAATTATATTATAATATCTTTGGCTTGGTTCGTGCAATCAACTAATCCTTCTAAACACGATGACTTGACACCAATGACCTTCGATCCCACGTATGTGCTCCACTTGGGGCGCCTTGAAAGGTTACGAGCGCTGCTTCCCAAGTGGGCACATGAAAATATGGAAAAATGTAAAATACACACCTTGCTCCCAACGCATCGCTTCGGGATCACCACACAAGCTTCCCTTCACGAAGGTTAGGCTTGCAATTGACCGTAGGGAGTACGGAGAAGGGGCTTGCACAATATGAGGTCCATTGGCGGGCTTGTCTTGGAGCAATGGGCCCGCCAAATGGGCACGCAACACAACACATGGCACATACCAAATATTGCCCAAAAATGTAGCTCCCACCACGATATGTCATGCCCCTCCAAGGGCATAACTTTGTGTCAATCGCTCATAGGAACTCAAGGAGAGTTCCTATGCAACACCAACACTTGCGCGCTACACTCGAAAGTTATCTTAACGCACGCAATATCATGGTCATAGAGTTATAACGCAAACTCTACCCTCTTGACCATGATCCATTACACTAGCGCGCATGTGTAGAAACGCAAGGCATATGAAGCTTCCTAAATTACGTCGGGAGCATTGTGAATACATCCCACGTTTCCTTATCGTCAATACTCGCAAGCGGCACGAGATATGACCTTCACGAGTGGCCTCACGAATCAACTTTGTTTTGCCCATATCTTTAAGACAAATGGAGGGCAGGATAAAAGGGAAGTTGATTCGTGCATACGGAAGCACGTAGGTCCACTCGAAAGAGGTCAAATCAAGTGCGGGGATGTCGAAGTCGAAAATCCGATTTCGACATCCTGAAAAATTCGGATTAAGGTTGCGAGTATTAATTATGAAAATTGCGGAAGCATCCATGCAGTTCCTGGCGACTTTGGAGCCTTCGTGACGGATAACGTTAAAATTTCCATTATAAACAGTTAAACTGGCGGTTACGGTAAAGTCGCGAACCAACCGCCAGCAGTCAAAACAGTGAGTATCGGAACGGAAGCGTAAAAATTGACGGAAACAATATGAAAATAAAACCCTGTTGATTCCTGATATTCTGATACACAAATCTCCGCTGGCGGTGCATCGGTTGCCGATGCGGGGCTTCACGGCACGGAACACGCCGTGCATGGGGTTAGTGGACCGGAGACCGGTTGTATGCCGTAACCTGGCCATGGGGTTCTGGGTACCGCTTCACTACTGGCGAGCGAAGGTGCTATCAAAACCGCCTTTTTGATAAAATCCAAAATTTCCGAAATCCAGTCCTCACAGCGAACTCAGCATAAGCACAAGCAGAATCGATAATCTCTATACAGATCGTTAGACTCTTCCATAGTTCTAAAATACCCTGCAATAGCAATCACAATCAAAGCTATTTACAAATCGAGCTTTTGAACCAAATCAATAACACGAATTCCCACATCTCTGCACTCGCGCGACGCATCCTAATCTACAGGATCGCGCTCTGCGGCTGCGGGTGACCCAAGGATGGGCATAACCCGTCACACCCCCCGCCAAGCCCTTGCCGCAGCCACCAGGCCACCTGCTAGGGCTGACAAACCCAGGGGTATGCACAGCCTTATGCAAAAAAAGTTTCCAAAAATTGATTACCAATCGCGACAGAGATGCAAAACTGATTCAAGATAATGTACAATATCCCTCACAAGGCCCGAAGTCCTGAACTAAGGCCCCTCTACCTTTTTCCGGGTACCTCTACACACCATTCTGAGTGGGGGGGTTTCACTGCCACCTAAAAACCCAGCTGACTATGGGAAAAAATTCCTGAGAAAGCACTAAAAGTTTGCAAACAGAAATTCACCTTAGCAAAATCCTGCTCTAAACTCCTGGCCTAAAACTCAGGGGGGCAGTTCTCCAAAAAACTGAAATCCAAAACAGTTCTACTTGATTCTACTTATTGCCCATGCCATCTGTCTGGTCCAAAAAGATTTTCTGCCCCAAAAAAACCCTGCTCAGAAGTCTGAAAAAAAAAACTGACACACAGGCGCAAAAGCAGCAACAACAGGGCACAAAAAAAAAGACAGTGAATACACACTGTGCTGCCCCACAGGGTATAGAGACCCTTATTGCTAATATACAAAAAAATTCTGCTGCGGCCTTGTGAATAAATAAATTAATTTACTTCTGAGCATCTTGAGCAGCACTCTCTCCATCACTCTGAGGCAGAGGACAGAGAAACAAAATAGGAGCGCTGACGTATGGGGGGGGCTGGTGCAGAAACAAGAACACAGACCTGGCTTCATTGGGCGTCGCAAAAATAATTTGATCTGTCCACTTTTGAATCGACCCCACTTGACTCCGCCTGAGAACAAAGCAGCGGCAGAAAAATGGATAAGGGTTCAGAAAATCAGCGGGTCAGGGCAAACAAACTTGCATAGATACAACGCAACAATCACATGCGCAAGTGTGCACACGTGCATACATTAGTAATAAAATCCCTGAGCGTCCCCAGAAAAAAATGCAAGTAAACAGTACACGGGCCTGCAGCACATATGTTGCTGTGGCCTCTCCCCCCTCCCACTGTGGGGCGCCACCCGCAGGCAAAAAAACTGCACCCCAAAATTCCCTTGTAAAAAAACAAAGCAGAATTTTCCCTTACACTCTGGCCTAGACTGTAGGTGCCCACTGAGGCACGCATGCCCTCAGTGGGGGGGCTGGAGTCACTGCAGGAGCAGTGGCTCTGCAACGCAACTCTGCAGTGGCAGAGTATATGAGTCCCAAACTGGGACAGTAGGTGGGGAGGGTACAAAAAATATAAGAAGTTTACCCATAGATTAAATGTGGGAATGGAGCACCGGCAGATGCACAGCCGTGCCCCAGCTCCCAAACAGGAGCAAAGAGTTACAAAACAAGCAAGAGCCACACTGTGACTCTGAAAAAAATTCAGAAGTCTTTTGAAAAATATTCCTCTAGTCAGCAAATCATACCTACAACGGGCTGACATCTCCTGAGCAAAATGCTCAAAACCAGGCCAGCGCAAAACTGAAGCAAGGCTGCACATCAGTGTGAGCCACTGAGCACAGAAACAGTGCTTTTTGAGCGCCGAAGGCGCTTGACGTCAAACCCTTTTTTCCCATCAAGCTCATTTGAGCTAGATTCAGCCACAAAAAATAAAACTTGACGAACACTAAAAAACAAACACAAAAAGGCAAACGCGCTGACAGCCTTCCAGCCCAAGCACGAGGCTCAGGGGAGGCGCGCGTCAACCCAGAGAGCTGTCCAGTGCTACGCTGGTCCTAGCAGTGACTGTGGTAATGAATCTGACACGAACTGAGAATGAGCTGAGCCTGAAACCCGGTTATGCAGTGAAAACTGCCACCTCTGTGGCTTTCCACTGCGCAAGCGCGCACGAACACACGCAAGACACTACACAACCTTTATGTTTATCTTCCTTTGCCACAACCCGGCCCCTCTCTCCTTCACTGCTTTGACTTCAGCAGCGCTCTCCTGCAGCGCTCGTTGTGTGCGCTGTCATTCAGCGCTTGCACGCAGCGCTGTCCAAAAGCGCTTGCTGCAGCGCTGCACTGCGCATCAGCGCTCACTGTCAGCGCTCTTCTGCAGCGGCGCCAGCGATCAGCAATGCCGCGCTGCCTTTCTCGCCTTCGTGCACACCTTTAGCGCCCCGCCAGCGCGCTTGAGTGAACTGATCCTCTTGGGCACTCCTGAGGTGCACGCCCGGGCACTCACGAGGTGCACGTCTGGGCACTCTCAGGGTGCACTCTGAGACTCTGTTCTCTGGTAGTCTCACTTAGGGAGAGATACACTCACGCCCACTGGCAGCACAGGCGTGCTGCATCATGTTCTCTGACACCGGCGGGCTCCGTAGCCGCCGCGACGGATCTTCTTCTTCAGTTGGGCTTTGTGCCCTGCTGCGGCCGAGCAAGCAGACTCCTTTCCACTGTTGGCCGCACGAATGGCGGCCTCCTCGCTCTCTTCATCAGCCTGAATGGCCTGCGCCTGTTGAACACCTCCGTAACCGCATTCCCATTGTTCTTCCACACTCAGACCATGAACGTGAACACTTTTGTAATGTGGCGGCAGGAGATTTGCACACGCCCTTGCGTACCTCTCGTTGCGAAGTTTTTTGCGAGCTTGTTGTCTCTTCTCATGGTTCACGATTCGTCGAACTTCACACTTCTCCAAATACGTAGCGAGACCACGAGCATACACTGTAGCAGGCATCTCCGTCGGACTCTCACTGTCACAGCACTCCAGGACCTCCTCTTCCATTGGTACTGTCCTAGATGAACACCAAAACTCTTGTATTCTCTCTTGTAGACTCTGAAAAAATTTCTTCAACTAGCGCTGCCTTGAAAATTGACTTCTTCGGAAATGGTGCTGACACTGTCCAGCGACACGGAATGAAAGATAACGATCTTGCTATCAAAACTGCCTTTTTGATAAAATCCCAAATTTCCGAAAACCAGTCCTCACAGCGAAGTCAGCATCAGCACAAGCAGAATCGATAATCTCTATACAGATCGTTAGACTCTTCCATAGTTCTGAAATACCCTGCAATAGCAATCACAATCAAAGCCATTTACAAATCGAGCTTTTGAACCAAATCAAGGCCAGGTGGCGTCCGACGCGGTCCGAGGTGTCGCGCGATCGCAGCAGAAGAATAATACAAAACTAAGAAAACGACGCACCGCCAACAAAAATAAAGCGAAAAATCGTCTTTTCCGACCTCAGAAACCCCCCCAAAATTTTTACGCCGCTGTTTGGCGAAGTCGCAAAATTTAGGACACTCACAAAACAAAGACGAACAATAGAGTCGCGACGGCGAAGAAGCTGAGCGTTGCTTGCTCCAAAACACCTAGCAAAGTGCGTGTCCTAGGCGCTAGGGACTTGTGCGCGCTCCACCAACAAAGAAGAAGAAAAGAGGCGAACACCAAAAACAAGCGAGCCACGACGACGAAGACAAGAACAAAGCGAGCTCCGGACCACCTAGCAACGTGCGTGCCATAGGAGCTAGGCGACTTGTGCGCGTCAAAAAAAAAAAAAAAAAAAAAAGAGAGAAGGAAACGCAACAAAAGGAGAAACACCAAACCACAAACAAAAAAGACGCGACCACGGACCACGGGAAAACAAGGTATGACAACCAAGTATGTTACGGCCCCATGCGTCCTACATATCGTATCCACCGCTACACATGCGTAGATGAGAAAACCAAGTATGTTGCGAAGGAGGGCGCCCAAGGGACAACACCGCACGCAAAAAAGAACGACGAACCGCCACGCACGTCAAAAGGCATGCCCGCAAACACAAACCACAACCATATATCCCCCATATTATTTATTCCTCGATAGGCTCCGACCACCGCGAGATACACGACGAAAAAAAAAAAAACAACAAAAGCGCAAAAGGTATGGGGCGGCCACGGACAAAGGGGAAACAATGAAAAGGCGAACAAGCGAAGCCCACCAACCACGGAGAAGCAATGGTATGGCGAGCAAGTATGTTAACAATGCGAGGGAGGGCGCCAAAGGGACGGACCACGCACACACGCACACACATAAACAAGACCGCAAGGTGCGAGAAGACGGAGACAAGAGCAAGGAGAAACAAGGTATGAAACCCCACACCGCCCCGCCCGCAAACACGCACACGCTCTCGCCATAGGGGATGGCCACGTACCACGGGGAAACAATGGTATGGAGGTATGACGAACAAGTATGTCAAAAATGCGAGGGAAGGCGCCAAGGGGACGGACCGCACACGAAAACACAAACGTACACAAAGCCGCAAGATGCAAGAAGACGGAGACAAGACAAAGGAAAAACATGGTATGCAACCCCACCCCCGCCCCACCCACAAACAAGCACACGCTTTCTCTATAGGGAACGGCAACAAGAAGCGGCACAAGGTATGACAAGTATGTTACAAAAAAAAAAACACGAAAGCGCCTTCCACGCCCTCTCTATAGGGGAAACGCAACGCGGAGAGGTATGTTATCGAAGACGCAATGAAAAAGAAAAAAAAAAGGGAGGAAACACAAAACACAACACCCAAAAAAAAAAAAAAAAAAGGACCTGCGCACGCCCTTTCTCTACAGGGGAAGAAAACATGGTGGAACAAAAGGAAAGGTACGTGCTACGCATCAAGCATGCCACGCATTTCTGCTACGCATCTACAGGACCTCTTCTTCTCTGCTTTTTGAACCATGCCGACGACCGACGACGAGAACCAGCCAAGGTATGACACACCCCACCCCACCAAACACACACCGCAAGCACACACACGCGCACGCACGGCAGCCACACCGCGCACGACCCCCCCCCCCCACGCCACCCACACCAACACGAAGGGCCACACAGCGCACACACACACACCAGGACCAAGGAGAAGGGCACCCGGAAGACACACCCACCGCACCGCCACACCACACCACCAAAAACACAGACACCACAAACACGCAACACACAACACAACACGGCCACCGCGCACACCCACAAACACCACAAACACACACAACAAAGGACACCCCCGCCCGCGAAACACACCACCACAACCGGCGGGCCCCAGCCAGGAGTGGCGGGGAGCCCCACACCACCACCGGCAGCGAAACCCAGCCAGGAGTGGCGGGGAGTAGCACACAGGAACCTCCGCCAGGAGTGACGAGGGACCAACCACACCACACACCAGCCACAAACCCACCACACACGCCACCGCCGCACGCCACACGCCACACACCACACACCACACACCACACACCACCGCCGACAGCGAAACCCAGCCAGGAGTGGCGGGGAACCGCGCCCGGGACCCTCCGCCAGGAGTGGCGAGGAACGCCCACCACCGCCGGCAGCGAAACCCAGCCAGGAGTGGCGGGGAGTAGCACACAGGAACCTCCGCCGGGAGTGGGGAGGAACCAACCACACCACACACCAGCCGCAACCCCACCAGCACACCACCGCCGCACACCACACACCACACACCACACACCACACACCACACACCACACACCACACACCACCGCCGCCAGCAGACCCCAGCCAGGAGAGGCGGGGGACCACACACCACCACCGGCACCGAAACCCAGCCAGGAGTGGCGGGGAGTAGCACGCAGGAACCTCCGCCAGGAGTGGCCAGGGACCGACCACGCCACACAACGCCGGCAACGGACCCCAGCCAGGAGTGGCGGGGAACCGCGCCCGGGACCCTTAGCCAGGAGTGGCGAGGACCGCCCACCACCACCGGCAGCGAAACCCAGCCAGGAGTGGCGGGGAGTAGCACACAGGAACCTCCGCCAGGAGTGGCGAGGGCCCAACCACACCACACACCAGCCACAACCCCGCGAACACACCACCTCCGCACACCACACACCACACACCACACACCACACACCACGCACCACCGCCGCCAGCAGGCCCCAGCCAGGAGTGGCGGGGAACCGCACACCACCACCGGCAGCGAAACCCAGCCAGGAGTGGCGGGGAGTAGCACACAGGAACCTCCGCCAGGAGTGGCGAGGGACCAACCACACCACACACCAGCCACACCCCCACCACACACCACCGCCGCCAGCAGACCCCAGCCAGGAGTGGCGGGGAACCGCGCCCGGGGCCCTCAGCCAGGAGTGGCGAGGACCGCCCACCACCACCGGCAGCGAAACCCAGCCAGGAGTGGCGGGGAGTAGCACACAGGAACCTCCGCCAGGAGTGGCGAGGGACCAACCACACCACACACCAGCCACAACCCCACCAACACACCGACGCCGCACACCACACACCACACACCACACACCACACACCACGCACCGGCGCCGCCAGCAGGCCCCAGCCAGGAGTGGCGGGAAACCGCACACCACCACCGGCAGCGAAACCCAGCCAGGAGTGGCGGGGAGTAGCACACAGGAACCTCCGCCAGGAGTGGCGAGGGACCAACCACACCACACACCAGCCACAATCCCACCACACACCACCGCCGCCCGGAGACCTCAGCCAGGAGTGGCGAGGACCGCCCACCACCACCGGCAGCGAGACCCAACCAGGAGTGGCGGGGAGTAGCACACAGGAACCTCCGCCAGGAGTGGCGAGGGACCAACCACACCACACACCAGCCACAACCCCACCAACACACCACCGCCGCTCACCACACACCACACACCACACACCACACACCACACGCCACTGCCGGCAGCGGAACCCCAGCCAGGAGTGGCGGGGAACCGCACACCACCACAGGCAGCGAAACCCAGCCAGGAGTGGCGGGGAGTAGCACACAGGAACCTCCGCCAGGAGTGGCGAGGGACCAACCACACCACACACCAGCCACAACCCCACCACACACCACCGCCGCCCGGAGACCTCAGCCAGGAGTGGCGAGGACCGCCCACCACCACCAGCAGCGAAACCCAACCAGGAGTGGCGGGGAGTAGCACACGGGAAACTCCGCCAGGAGTGGCGAGGGACCAACCACACCACACACCAGCCACAACCCCACCAACACACCACCGCCGCTTACCACACACCACACACCACACACCACACACCACACGCCACTGCCGGCAGCGGAACCCCAGCCAGGATTGGCGGGGAACCGCACACCACCACAGGCAGCGAAACCCAGCCAGGAGTGGCGGGGAGTAGCACACAGGAACCTCCGCCAGGAGTGGCGAGGGACCAACCACACCACACACCAGCCACAACCCCACCAACACACCACCGCCGCTTACCACACACCACACACCACACACCACACACCACACGCCACTGCCGGCAGCGGAACCCCAGCCAGGATTGGCGGGGAACCGCACACCACCACAGGCAGCGAAACCCAGCCAGGAGTGGCGGGGAGTAGCACACAGGAACCTCCGCCAGGAGTGGCGAGGGACCAACCACACCACACACCAGCCACAACCCCACCAACACACCACCGCCGCACACGACACACCACAAACCACGCACCACACACCAACACAGACACCACGCGCGCACGCACCGCGCCACAAACACACACACCGACGGCGAACCACGACCAGAGGAGGGGGCGACACGCACACAAGCAACACGGCCAGGAACAGCGAAAACCCCCCCCCCCCACCACCACCACCCCACCCCGGAGAGACGGGACACCAACCACCGCAAACCGCACAGCGAAATGGGGGGCGGGACGAAAAGGGCCCACGGGAGACGCAGGCGAGGGACCCAACCTCAGGGGTTTGGGGGCCCCCCCGGTGACCGTATCGGCCCCACCTGAGCACACGCAATAAGGTGGGATACGCCCGGGACCGTTGGTCAGCGGCCCGCGGTGGCACCGGCCTGGGGGGGTGACCAATGGGCCTGACCAAGAGCACTCCCCACGGCACGTACTGCGGTTCGGGCCCAGCGAGGGGCTGCGGGTAGGGCACACCGTCCATCGGGGCAGGCAAGAGACACGCCTATCCCGCAAGGACTCCCCAGCGACCCACAGTGTACCCGACCCCGGTGTGGGGAACGGCTGGAGTACCTGGCTACGGAGCAGGTCCATTTGTACCGAGCGAGTACAAATGGACGGCCCGTACAACAGAGTTACACCCTGACGGGGAGTGCAAGCATCTGCCCCCCCACGGGGAAACACCAGGGGAAGGGACCCGAGCCGGCGACAAGGACCCCCCCCCACCCACCACAGCCGGGAAGGCCCGGGCACGACACCAGAGAAACACCGCCCCAAGCGACACGGGAAAGAGACAGAAGGAGGAGGGCACGCAAAGGGGACGGCAGGGGGACACACCACCAACAGACCCCAGCCAGGGGGGGCGGGGAACCACACAGCCGAGACAGGGGGGGGGGCACGACACACAGCCCCCACACCAAACAGGGCCGCCAAACCACGCCCAGAAAGGGGAGGACAGGCACCCAAACGCACCACCGACACACCGCACACACGCCCGAGTGTGCACACAACACACACCCCCACAACCGCCACCGACACGAGCCCCACAAACGCACACCACACACCAAAGCGCAGGCGCCGCCCGCACCACACACGCAACACACACAAACCCAAACAACAGGAACCCAGCAACCCCCCCCGCCAGGGGGGCTGCAGGGCCGCCAGAAACCGCTAGGACACAAAGGAGGACCCACCAAGCCCGCAGCCAGGAGTGGCGAACGGCCACACCCAGTAACACCCGAACGGCCACGCCCAACACCAGGACCAGGCACTACGACACCCACACCAGCACCGCCACCAACGCCCAAACCGGACGCCAGAACACCCTCACCAGCGGACACACCCGAAACCAACGGAGGCACCATCGGCAACACCAGCGACCCCAGCACCTACCAAAGCACTAGGACATAGGACACCCTCACCAACAACAGACCAACACAAAAAGCCACCCAACACTGACCAACGACCGCACCCAGCCGATCCGGTCCCCCACCGACCCGCACCCAGAACCACCGCCACCAGCATCCACGCCATCGGAAACACCAACACCACCAAAAATCAAGCCAGCACAACACCCTCACCAACACCGTCACCGCCGGCACCATCGCCTACGAAACCTACGCACAGCACCGCCGGTTCCAGCACCTACATCACCCAGGCCAACGGCATCAAGCACACCATCGCCGGCAACACCCCACCATCAGCGTCGCCACCAGCAACCCCCGCCACCGGAAGACACCAAAGCCACCACAGCCGGTGAGCCAACAAACCACCAAGCCCCGGCCAGGGGAAGCGAGGGCACACGCCCGGAACCATCCACAGCAACACCCTCGCCACCAAAGCGACCGCAGGGCGCCATCGACCATGCAATCCCCGGCGGCACCCACACCAACGGCACCACCAACACCACCCTCACCCACGACACCACCCGGAGCATCGCCTGCACCACCTACACCAACAGCATCACCAGCAGACCACATCACCTACTGCACACCCTCCCAGACAGAGCCACAGAAACCGGCCACCGCCCTGAACACAAGCCGCTGACCACTCACACACAGACCCACGCCAACCACCAGCAGCATCAGCAACGTCCGAGACGCCGTGAACCATAGCGGCGCCCACAACGACCTCACCACCGACATCACCGACACCGACACTGGCAGTGCGGCCTCAGCAACAACAAACCAGAGCGTCAACGGCAACCGCCACGGCGACACCGCCCGGTACAACACCATCGGCATCAACGACACCAAGGGAGCCAGCACGCGGGCCAGCGACACCCATGGGTACCTCCACCAGGAGTGGCGAGGTCCCACCCCCGCCGTCAGAACACCACCATCCACCAGGGCAACACCTGCAGCGCCCTCGCCTTCGACATCGCCCACAGCTCCGCCGGCGGCGCCCTCGCCAGCACCGTCACCAACACCGCGACGACCAGCCACGAGTGGCACGCCCGGAACCGCCGACCACCCAAACGCAGGCCGCGCCCAGCACCAACACCAACAACACCCACGCCTACAGACCACCACGACACACGCCAACCACCAAGTAACACCTATGGCACCCTCGCCATCCGCAACACCAACGCCACCAACACCCACGGCACTATCCACACCACCACCAACCCCACCAACGACGGGCCGAGGTCCCGTCACCTACAGCGCCCCCACCCCTACCGCCACCACCACGGCCCCGCCACCTAGGGCACCCCCACCAACCGCGTCACCAAGGACGCCAGCACGGCTGGCGAACGCACGCCACCGAGCCCTCAGCCAGGAGTGGCGAACGCCCACACCCAGCAACACCCAAACGGCCACGCCCAGACCCAGGGCCGGGAACTGCGACACCCACACCTGCACCGCCGCCAACACCCAAACCGAACACCACAACACCCTCACCAGCGGAGACACCCGGAACCAACGGGGACGCCGTCGGCAACACCAGCAACCCCAACACCCTGCACGACGCCTGAGACACCCTCGCCAACAACGGACCAACACAAGAAACCACCCAACGGCCAAGTTACACCCAAGGCGTTCCAACCGCGCCACCCACCGACCCGTTCCCAGAACCACCACCACCAGCAGCAGCAGCCACTGACAACCCACACACAGACCCACACCAACCACCAGCGGCATCAACAACATCAGAGACACCGTGAACCATAGCAACGCCCGCAACGACCTCACCACCGGCATCACCGACGGCACCACCGGCAGTGCGACCTCACCGACAGCAACTCGGAGCATCCCGCATCCCGCATCCCGGTAGGACGCCATCGGCAGCAAGGACACCGAGGGGGCCAAGGCCCACCCACCAGGCAACGACGCGCATGGGAACCTCCGCCAGGAGTGACGAGGTCCCCCCTCCGCCGTCAGAACACCGCCAGGGCAACACCTACAACACCCTAAAACGCCAACACACACAGCTCCCTTGGCGGCGCCCCCACCAACACCAACACCGGCACCACCGACAGGGGCAGCACGGCGACACCGCCACCCAACCGCAGCATTGACACCCTAAACCGCAACCGAAGCAACACCTGTCACTACAGACCCAAGGACAGTCGAAGGGAATATCCCTACACTAGGGACAACCGACACCACCAGGACCACAAGCCGGCCAAACACCAGCCACGAACGGCACGCCCGAACCACCGAACACCAACACGCAGGCCACCCAGCACCAACACCAAAAACACCCACGCCACCAGACCACCACGAGACACACCACCGCCAACCCCACCAACGACGAACCGAGGTACCGTCACCCACAACACCCCTATCACTACCACCACGACCCCGGCACAGAGTAACACCTAGGGCGCCCCCATCGACGACAACACCAAGGACGCCACCACGGCTGGCGAACAAACGCCACCAGCGCCACCCACCAGGCCCCCAGCCAAGGGTAGAAACAGCAACGCCACACACCATCACACCCACCGCATCGAAATCACCCAGAGCATCGTCAACATCAACCAGGGGTCCCCACCACCCACCCAAGCAGCACAAAACACCACAGCAACACCACCACACCCTCGCCACCAGCGACACCGGCAGCACCCTCCGCCAGGAATGGCGAGGAGAAGGCCCAACAACGCGGACCCACCCAACGTCCCCGGCACCCTCACCATCGGACCGCCACCACCGGCGCCGACCCCCAACACAGCACCGTCACCAATGCCACCGGCCCCTGACGCAAAAACCACACAGCCCGCACAAACGGCACAAGCCAGAGCATCGCCGACAACACTCCCGGCCAACTCACAAGAACACCACCGAAAGCACCACCGTCGACCGAACGCCACGACGACCCCAGGGTACGGGTCCCCCTACCCACCCCCCACCATCTGCACAACCAGCGACACCATCACCAGCACCAACCGGAACCGACAACGACAGCCTCACCAACAACCGACACCCCCCTACCGCTGCCACCCACCAGTCGCGCCACCCACCGTCGATGCCACCCACCAATGACGCACCCCAAACCACACTTACACCCGAAACCGGCACCAGCACGCCCGGCCGAGCCGTCAATGGCACCGCCGCCCATGGCGCCGCCTACACTCACCAACGCCACCACCACCCCGCGCGAGGCCAGGAACCCCCGGCGTCGCCAACGGCCTCAACGAGCACCGACACCACCAACACCACCACCGCCGGACGGGGACTACCCACAATCCAGAAACATCTACACCACCAACAACCAATACACCACCCGCGGCACCCCACCATCGCCAACACCACCACGGCACCCATCACACCTCCACCACCGGAGGCGACGTGGGCCACACCACCCGTCAACTACAGCACCCTCGCCACCACCGCCACATCCGGCCCACAAACGTTACGCCCCAACGACCAGAAACAACACCCTCACTATCGACACCACCGACAACACCACATACGCCCATACGTCACCCGCGCCATGCTCACCAACCATCACCTCGTCATCAGAGACACCAACACCACCGGCGACGACGACAGGGACAACAGCTGACCCACCAGCTAACCACCATCAACCATAGCCCAGCACCAACTTCATCTACGCTAACGCCCATACCACCCTCGCCAACAGCGCCGCCACTGACACAATCATCCACTCCGACGCCCACACCACCCTCACCACCAACATCACCACCCACCCCCCAGGGTCAGGGCCCGCGGGAAACAGAACGGCAGAGCGAGCACGCCACCACCCGCACGCGTCGCTCACCCTATCGTACACCGCTCCGCAACACGCCCCCCCCCCGCTTCCCCTGACAGGGCGTGCGCTCCAGCCCACTGCTGGGAAGACGACTACGACATCCTCCCGGCCATCCGACACCTACTGGCAGCCACGGCCCCGCGCCCACAAGCCCACCAGCAACCCACGGAACCGCAGGAGCCCGACCACCCCATGCCACCACGCTCCATATCCCCCGCGTCCACCGCAGACCGGAACGCGGAACACCAGCGAGAGGAGCCCGACCCCGGCCGCGCCGCCACGCCCCCACCGCCCCCCCCCCCCCAAAGGACATCTACGCCACGCTGGCCAGCACCCTAGCCCCCATGGACGCCGAGCAGTACTACCAGTCCGTCCAACGAGACCTCCCCGAGGACCACGCGACCCTCCAGGGGTGGAAGCAGGAGAAAAGGAACGACAACGAGTGGGGCACAGAGGAAGACCTTCTCTGGGAAGACACCTGGAAAGGCACCGCGGACGCCTTCCTGGAGGCAGCAACCGAAACCTACCCCCGCCCGCCCGGAGACACTAGACACGGCCTCCACGCCCTCCTAGCGTTCCACAGCTGGAAACACAGCCACACCGTCACCCTCCACCCCCTCGACCACAATCCACACCGATGGACACCTGAAGACAACGCCACAGCCGCCATCACCGTACAGCAAAGCCCCGAGAACCCGGAGGAATACCACATCACCTGGAACAATCCGGCACCCCACCCCCTCGCCTCCCCCACCCTCCCAGATGTCTTCGCCACCATCAGTGCAGAGCTCCAGGAGGCAAAAGCCCCACAGCAACTGGACGAAGAGATGCCCCAGGCACCATCACCATCAACCACACAAGACCAACCCCGCACAGAGCCCCTCACCCACCCCATCACCACAATGGAGCCCCCCCCCCAACACCGCACCACCCCAGACCGAAACGGGTTTCGAGACCTGCCGCGGGAATGGGCGGTCCACAACGGCACACTCCGATGGGACGAAATCACACCGGGCCTCCAGGCCATCCGCCTCCACTCGATCACAGAGCCCACCACCACCTGGGCACTACCGACGGACCGCCACCACCTCCTCCTCACCGTCCAATACGATGCCACGATCACACCCACGGAAGGAGACCCCGTAACAGCAGCCCCCGCCCACGCCGTCCACATACCCCCGCAAGCATCGTCGGCACCTATGACGGTGCATCCAGGCCCCACCCCATGGCAAGCCATCGTCATCACCTACCCCGCCCCCAATGACCACACGCACACCTGGCAGCAACGGTGGGAGGACATTCGGGGGGACCTCCTCCAAGAACACCTAGGGCTCACACGCACCCACCACACCCTACACCCGATACGAGGAGTAGGCCAAGCACCACACGGCATACACGCCCCGGGAGTACGGGCGTACGCCACACCCATAAACCCACAAGCAGCGGAGGACATCAAGACCGCCCTATCCATCCAGCAAGCCCAGACCCAAACCCCGCACCGCAACACCCAACGAGGCTACACCATTTGGTGGGCATACCAAGACCATGACACCCTCACCCCCCAACCGGGGGCCCCCCCTCTAGACACCAACACCACCGCCCTCCTCCAAGCCGCAACAGCGGCAGCCACACAGGTAGGGGCCCCGGAAACCTGGATCCCACAATACCTGGTCGAAACCAAAGTGGCGCCCCACGCGAAGGGCCAAGACAAGCCCCCAACACCGAAGCCGCTCCACCCCCCACTCAAGCTAGACCCGACGGAACACACCCCCCAGGACGAATGGGCGACCCACTACATCATCCCCCACACCACCACCCGCAAAAACGACGCCGCCAAGATCACCGTCACCCGCCACCTCCCCGACACCACACAGGTGTATGAGCTGACGGCCCCCAACGTCTTCGTCACCCGTCGCCGACACGACGAGCGATACACCATACAGGCGGAAGGGGCCGCCGCGACCACCCTGTACACATGGGCAACACGGGGGGACCTCCCACACCCCACCCTCCACCACGCCCCCTCCTGGCCCACCCCCTTCCACACAGCGGACCGCCCCAACAAGAAGCCCAAACACACGGGTGTGCACACCCCCACCCAGGAGGCACGGCACCGACACGATGCGAGGCGCAAGGCCCGCGCCCTCCACGACGACCACACCATCCCCGGCATCGGCGCCCCCCCCGCCAGGGTATCAGATACCACCCACAACCGCACAATCACAGGCATCACCACGGACTGCCTGAACCCAGCGGCGTCGCGGGCAGACGCCGTGTGGATCAGCAAGGGCGCTCCCACACACGGGCGGTGGCGCGCCTCCACAACATCCAACCCCACAAACTCCAGCGCGCCGTTGGACCCTTCGCCGTACACGTCACCCCGTACGGCATCGACCACCCCCGGTGTGAGCACCATGACCCGCCCTGCTCCACCCCATGCACCTCGCCCCTGCGCCAACCGCTGCCGGCCCCCACCATCACGGGCAACATGTACCTGGGCACCGTACCGGGAGACCCGGGCATATACATCCTGCCGAACAGGTCCAGGGTACACGCCATCCCCCTCCACGGTGTAGAGTCCCTCACCCTGGGACCACCCCCACCAAAACACCAACACCAGCACATCCCGGGGGACAAACGGACACAGGCGCCAGACGGGGGAAAAAAGGCACACCAACGCGCCCCGGCCCACATCACCGTCCACCCCGCAGCCCACCTGCCAAAGGACTTCGGCACGGAGCGCCACATCGTCCTGGAGGGGCAAGCCCAGCACATCATCACCGCTGCCCTGTACACCCTCGCCGCCCACGAACGCCACTGGGACCCCACAACCATCCCAGCAATGCCCCCACCACCCCAAGGCCTCAAAGATCCCGTCACCCCCTTCCACATCGATCAACTCCTAAGCCGCAAGGCCCCCCCACACCTCCACCCCTCCAGGATACCACTAGCCATCGCATCGTGGGACACCCTGGACACGCCCCCCCAACAACCCGCCATCCACATCCTCAAAGCAGACGCCCAATGGTGGGTCCTCCACTGGGCACACGGAGTCCTCATGGCGGCCCAGGCCTATACCCCGGAAATCGACCCGGAAGACCCCCCACGGGGCCAGCAGCGACTCGTCCAAGCCAACACACTCACAGGCCGCGAAGGCGCCCCCTGGGAAGCCCTCCACACAGCACTCTACTGGGCTCAAGGCTCCCCCAACGGCCCGGACACACCGGAACCCACAGAGGCCTGGGTCATGCAGGCCAAGGCCATGAGGAACTACCACCTACACCACCCCTTCGACGACAGCCCCGCCGCACTGCCATGGCCAACAGATCCCCCGGAGACCGTGCGCAAGCTCGCCGACATCATACGCAGCCACGCGAAAGCGAAAATGCAAACACCGGCAGAACCCCCACTGAGGGATCCAGACCAGCAAGCAACGCACCCCTTCTTCAAACCCCATGCCCCCCCAGCCCCGCTACCTCCAGTCCCACCCAAGCGAACGAGACGACAAAGGGGCGCACCCGCCCCCAGCCAAGCCGGAAAAGCAGCGACCTCCCGACCCCCCGCATCCCACCCGACCCACCCGGCGAACCCAGACCGAGCATCCTCGTCATGCTCCCTCCCACCAATACTACCGCCCCACCCGGACCAAGCATCCTCGTCATCCTCCCTCCCACCACTACCACCGCCCCACCCGGACCAGTCATCCTCATCATCCTCCCTCCCGCTACCAGCACAGCCCCCGCCCAAAGCGTACCCAGGATTCGAAAAAGGTGCGAAGGTCCAACAGCCCTTCCGCAACGACCACACAGGCGACTGGATCTGGTGTGAGGGCACGATCCAGTATCGCCTCAAGGAACCGGGGGACAACGGGGGGCCACAGATCCGGGTGATCTGGCACCGCCAAAAGGAGCTAGACCAAGGCAGCAGCGCCCCGGACAAACCAGTCGGCTACACCCTGGAGCTCACCAGCGCCCACCCCATCCGGCTCCGCACCGAAGAGAACAAGGCCCACACAGGCACCAAATACACTGGGGAGCTCCCCCCGGAGTGGAGCCACGGCCTCCACCCGCCGCGCCTACCCAAACGCCCACAAACCGGCAAAAAGTCCCCGAGCCCCAGTCCCCCTCCCTGACGGGGCAAGGGCCGAGGGCACAAGCCTCCACAGCCCCGGCCCGCCCCCACCGAGGCCACCGTCAACCTCCTCGACCTCAACCACCCGGCCGTCACATACTCCAAGGACGCCACAACCGCCCTCCAAGAGCTCCCGATGGCACAGGGGCCGGGGTGGGTTCCCCACCTCCTCACCTTCGGGGAACAAGGCCTACAGCGCGACGACCCCCCAGAAACCACCCCCATATATACCCCGGACCAGAAAGCGTACAAATGCTACTGGCACAAGGGGACCCCCCTATACGCCCAAACCGGCATCCACGTCCACCTCGTCCACCACCTCAGCGTCCCAGGGAGGCTAGGTGTCTATGAGGTCGTCGGGGACGGATGGCAACTCAACGTCATCAACACCCACGTCCCCTTCGGCGAAGCCACGGAACCCTTCCTCCAAGCCCTGGCCGAGGCATACCGCCAGATGGCCATGCTCGCCCCCACAGTCATCATCGGCGACATGAACGCCGCCCCCACCCCAGCGGACCGAGGGGGACAGGCCGCACCCCAGGACCAAGCAGTCCGCGACACCATCGAAATGCTGGGGCTCGTGGACCTGACTGCCAACCTCGAAGGCCAACCATCCCACTTCCCCCACCAAACGGATGCCGCCCCATCCCGCATTGACGTATGCTATGGCGACCCCACCACCATCATCCGAGCGGAGGCCCGATATGGACCCCTCCCGCTGGGACCCACAGGCCATAGCCCCCTGCACATCCGCCTCACCATCCCCAACCTTCCCCCCAGCCCCCCAGAGGATGCGGACCAAGGCCTACCACCCCCCCTGAAGATGCCCCCGCTGCATGACAAGCATGCCTGGTCCCAATATCATAGGGCCATAGACCGCGCCCGGCGCATCCAACCAGACCCCACCGACCTACTCACAGCCATGCGCACGGCCGCCGTCGCCTGCGGCTGCCAACAACACACCCACGCAGACAACGACCAACCACCCACGGCCCTGGGGGACATGCTCCATAACCTCTGGCATGCGAAGCAACAACTGGCGACCCTCCTCCACACCGACACCCCCCAAACTCGCCGCCAGATACACCACTGCAGGACACGGATAGCCCACATCAGGGCGGACCTGCAGCGGTGGCACATCCACAGGCAACAGCGCATCGCCCAGGAACACGAACGGTATGCGCAACATGAACTCCCCTACAAGGCCATCCGCCACCTCAACGACGCCATGACCGACACCGGCCACCGCACCATCACCACGGTCCGGCAGGAGGACGGCTCCCTCACCAACGACCCAGCCACAGTGCTCCAAGCCACCCAAGACAGCTTCCTCCGGCAACACACCCCCACCCAAGACACACTGGACCCAGACACCCAGGCCAAAATCAACCGCCTCCCTCGGATCTTCAACCACGCCCAGAGGAGGCACCTGGAAAAACGCCCCTTCACCATCCACGAAGTCCGGAAGGCCATCCACAATCTCCGGCAACACAAAACCCCAGGCTACGACGGCCTCTCTGCAGAGGCATACTACCACCTCCCCGCCCACCTCCTCCGCGTCCTCGCCCACCGCCTCTGGGACATCGTCACGGGGCGGACCCCCCTGCCATCAGACTGGGCAAACGTTGTCCGCCCCCTCTACAAAAAAGGGGACTGGGCAAACCCGGACAACTGGCGCCCCATAGTCTGTGCGGTCACGGAGGTCAAAATCGTCTGGACCATCCTCCTGTGCCGCATCCGCCCACACCTGGACCCCCACATACCAGCGAGCCTTTGGGGGGCCATCCCAGGCCGGTCCCCACACGAGGCCATCTTCCTCCAGGACACCATCGCGGACATGGACCCGGTGGACCTCATCATCGCCTCCCTCGACGTCAAGGGAGCCTTCCCGAACACCCCCTGGCTCCTTCTGGAAGCGGTGTGGAAACGCCTAGGTCTCCCCTTCTACAACTTCACCTCCGACTACATCCGCACCCGCAAATACACGATCCGCACAGGAGCAGGCCTCACCCCCTTCCTGGAGCCAGGCAGCGGGGTCCCCCAAGGGGGAGCAGAGGGCCCCTTCCTGTACCTTCTAGTGACGCTCCCCCTGGCCCTCGCAATCGAGCAGGATTACCCGGCCTACGCACCCTACCCCCTCCTCTCCCCCCTGGTCCGCTTCGCGGACGACACCAACCTCACCGTCGCGCACACCCCACACGACCCCCATGCCCCGGACCCCGGGCCAACGGTCACCCAACAGGCGAACGACTTACTGGACGTGACCGTCTCCTACCTCTCCCACAACAACCTCATCGTCCACCCCACAAAGTCAGTGGCCATGATCAAGGGGTCTGCCATACCTCCCACCCTAGGGCCACAAGGGCCCCCCATGCACGTCGTGACAACCACCACCCACCTGGGGGTAGTCCAGGCCGCCAACCCTGAGGACGCCACCCTCCCTCCCAAGTTGCAATCACACCTCGCCCATCTCCCCAGATATGCGTCCCCGACCACCAAGGCCCTCTCCCTGTCCCACCAGAGCCTGGCGTACTACCTCACCGGTGTCTTGAACGCCTCCATAGGCTTCCAAGCACTCCACCTGACACACCCCAACACCGCCCTCCAGCCGGCCACACGCGCCGTGACCAAGGCATGGGCAGCACACGGGGGCTGGCCCACCTCCATACCCACCCGCGCCATCCGAGCGGCATGGCCCCACTATGGAGACGCCATAGGGGACGAGGTGAAAGCGGCCTACACCAGACACACCGCCCTCCTCCTTCACCGCATGACCCACAACCACTCACCGGAGGTCCGCGAGGTCACCGCCATCCGCCTCCAAGCCGCACAACGGGCCCGCAACACATGCCCGCGCTGGGTACTCCACCAGACGGGCATGCCCACCAACATGAACACGCGCCTGTGGAACAACCTGCAGCTTCTCCTCCCATCCCCACACCACGCCATACTCACCAACCACACGTGCCCAGAGGAAGGGCCACTAGCGGTCCTCTGCGGGGACCTCCACCATCACCCCAAGGGCACCGTCCACACCATAGACCTTGTCGGGGCCTCCATCACCGTAGTATACGCCACCCTCCCCCAAATGCGGGTCCTGCACCACAGCGGGGCACACCACACCCCCTTTCTACAGCTTCCCGAATGGCCACAATACCGCCTCTTGCACCAGTACCTCACGCAGACGGCACGAGCAGCGGGACACACTCTACCGGGCAGCAAAGACATGCGCACAGCCTACCGAGAATTCACAAAGCAACACCCGCGACCCATCCCAGCGACACCGCCCTACGCACCCACCGGATCGAAACACGAACCCGTCCCCCCAGTGACGGGCCCAGTCCCACCACTAACCCTACTACTGGCCCCGAATGAAGCCAAACCCACGCAGACCACCGTCATCCACCACGGGGCAAAATGGCGCATACCGAAACACCACATGACCGCCCGAGACCTACCAAAGGTCCCCCAAGATTCCCAGAGCATGCCACGCACATGTTGGGCCTGTGACCCCGAGGCACCAACCACACCATGGCCCGTACTACACCTCATAGCACGCCACCACAACCACCCCACAACCCACCTACCACCACAGGCCTACGCATGGATAGCCCCATGGTTCCACCGCACCGACACTAACCCCACGGTAGCATGGAACCCCGACCACGCGCCCAAATGGCTCTTCACCACTACACCCACATGCCCCCGCCCCGACCCGGCAGGGGTCGCCATCCGTTACAGCATGTACGAGCCGGGCAGAACGGGCAAGCACGAGCACCCCTACTATCCGCTCCACCACTCCTGCCACACACCGGAGCACCGAACACAAACCCTCACATGCCACGTCCTAAACCCCGACACAGCCTACATCCTCCACTACATCTACTCCTACCTCACACAAGGACAGCCGGAGCAGGGACTCATAGCCCTGTCCCCCCAAGCGAAGCACATCATCTCCAAAGGAATAGGGGTGTACGCCACCCCCATCCTGCAGCCCACAACCCCAGTAGCCCACCTCGCCACGGGCCTTGCCATATACGCCTACCTGCCCATGAACCCATGCCGCCTCCCACAACCATCACCGGCGGACCGGCTCTTCTTCACCGACGCCTCAGGCGAATCCGCCCTCACGCCCATCACCGGGGGGGCCACCCTGCAGCTAACCCACACCGGGGGACACTACCACATGGACCACCACACGGGCCACACCACCTATGGGGCCTCTTCCCACGGGGAGCTAGGGGCCATGGCCGACGCCATCACCGAGGTCGCGGCCCACCTACCCGCCCACTCCCCGCACATCGTCCGGGTTTGGTTCGTGGTAGACGCCACTGTCGACACACACCTGCTCCTCCGCATAGCAAGGCAACCACTTCACAAAGCAACCGCGACGAGCCTCGGCACCCAGGCACTGCTACTCTGGAAAGCCCTACGCAGCCTTCCCCCCTACGTCCAACTCCACATCGTGAAACAAGAGTCCCACAGACACCAATACGGAAATGGTAAGGTCGACAACCAGGCAGTACACCAGCGCACAACACACCTACCAGCCCTCCAGATCCCTGACCTCGGCAGCAACCACACACACCTCCAACACGTGCCCCCTGTACCCGAGCACCATCAGACCCCGGACTGGGTACCAGAGGACGCCCCCTATTCCTCCCACGACAGAGCATACCACTACCCCAACCCCATCCAACATCTCGCCCGCGTGCTCGGCAACGCAGACAGCCGGGCGCACATCCAGGAGCTCCAGGACAGACTGCAAGTCCCCCTCTACCACTCAGCGCTCCGCCCAGCAAACGTCCCAGCCCACCTCCAAAAACGACGCATCCAGCTCCTCAGGGAGCAACTGCCATTCCTCACCAGGGTCGCCAGATGGCTCGCCCGCAAGCACATCCACGTCCCCGACGAACACACCCGTTGCCCATGCGACCACACCACCCCGGAGGACTGGGAACACTTCAAGAAATGCCCCCTTCATACAGACAGGGACACCCTAGTGGGCTGGTCCCCGGCGGAAACCCTGCGACAACACGAAGGATGGCCAACCCACAGCCACGCACACCAGGCCACCGAACACCTCTTCCGGGACCCCCTGATCAAAGAAGCCACCATGAGAGGGGCAGTTACACAGGCCCTGCACCGACACCTCACCAAACACACGGAAAGCCCCATGGAGGCAGCAGCACACCTCCAGCTAGAAGCAGTCCGCAGAGCAGCGGCCCAAATGGTACACCGCAAACACCTCCTGCTAACACACGCGGAGCAACTCACCGACCCCACCGCGGGGGAAAACATGCAGCGTCTCATCCATTACCATGCCGTGCAAGACCCAGACGTCCACTAACCCGCTCCGCGCCCCAGACGCGCCCCCTGTCTCCATCCACAGGTCTCCAAGGCACCACCACAGCGCCCCGAGACCCGTCTCACACCCAGGAAGCCACCCGGCACCGCCCAGTCCGGCCGAGCCCAACCAGGGCCAACCATCCATCGACGTAGACGCGCAAGACCCCGGCAGCCCATCCAGCCCACCCCCCCCGGACCCGGGGCACCCCCCCCTCACACCGGCCACCATCCGCGACCCCGACCTCCTCCGAGCAACCCTCCAAGACAGGGCCCCGACCACCCCCCTGGGCTGGTACCGCCTACAAGAGGACTGGACCAAGCTCACCGTCAAAGCCCTCCGGGACCTGACCACCCCAGGCAGCGGCCTCCACGAGACCATCGTAGACCTCGTGCTCAGGCGAGCCCGCAAACACACCCGGGGCCAGCACATCTGGATCCCCCCCATCGAGTGGGGCCAGGCCCTGACGCACGACACCGGCATCAACGTCACGCGTCAAGGGACCGTACGCCTACGACGGGCCCCAGCGGAGACGGACCACCCAGCGGACCCGAACCACCCGGAGCAGTGGGAACAGGCCACCGCGCCCAACCGCGACACCGCCCTCCGCGCCGTCGGCCTCCGCACCCCGGACGACGACCTCCCCCCCCCACCTACAGACAGTGACCACCCCCCGCCGGAGGTCTGGGTTACAGTCCTGGAGCGCGGCCACTAGTACGTGATAGCCGCTACGGCTACGTCCCCCGGCCCGCAATGGATCATCCAGGGGACAGACACCATGTTTGCCCCGGAGACCGCCCCACCAGGGGCAGTGGGGGACCCCACCACCCAGCACAGGATCCTCAGGGGCGTCCTCCAGCCAGGGGACATGCCCCCAGCCCGCGCCCTGGCCCAAATCACCTCAGGGAAGGCGGGCTACCACCTGGGATTGGCCATGCTCTGCCTAACCCACTGGATCCAGCGCCGCTGGCCACCCACAGGGACCGTGCCCTGGGTTTGGGCCATCCCCACCGCCCACACACAAGTCGAGGCAGGCCCGGACACACGACCAAACCCCCCCCAGACCGCAGCAGTCCCTCACCTGCGGGTACCACGCCATCCACAGGGTCCTCAACCGCGCGGGTCTTAGCCCAAAGCTAGCATGCCCCCTTCCCACCACTGACCAAGAGGTCCACCAGATACGAAAGCTCGTCTGCGAAATCCTTGCCGCGGCAGCAGAAGACGGCAAGCTTCTCCTCCAAACCGCCCGGCCTACAACTGCCCACGCAAGCGCGCGGCAAGCGGACACACACACCGACACAGCACACCCCGCCGCAAAATCCCCGCCCATGCCCCCCCCCCTCTCGCTGCTCAACCGGAGACCCACACACGCCCACCATCGCGCGCACCCCCGGGCCCCGCGACACGGGCCTCCCCCACCCGCCCGAACACCAGCACACGCCCGCCACACACCCACCCGCCGGACACCCTTCACCGCCCCCCACACTCGACAACCCACACACACCCGCCGAGGGGAGCCCCGCGCCCCGCGGCACGCCCACCCCACCCAGTGGCCCGCCCACGCCCCCCACACACACCCCAGAAGACCCAGGCCCAACCCCCCCGGCCCCTGAATGCAGCCCACGCGAACTGTTCCCCCCCGCGGACACCAACCCACACGACCTCACACATTGCAGGACCCGGGCCCAGCCGAACCCAGAAGGAGAAGGCCACAGCCCCGCGCCTCCCTCCCCCGCCGCTGCCGACCAGATCGGCCCGCCGGGCCGCCAGGTCACGACCGGGCCCCCCCAGCCGCCCGCCCCCAACCTACAGCCCGAGGACATGCCCTCCATCCTCCCCGCCGTGGCCGCAGCAGAAGCCGCCGCCCACAAGCCCGCCCGCATCACAGCCCAACCCGCGTCCACCACCTCCTCCTCATCCTCAGCCTCGTCCACCTCCCCCACCTCATCCTCCGACCCCCCCCTCCCCGCCAAACTCATCCTCAAGGCCACGGCGAAAGCCAAAGCCGCGGCCGCACGCACCGACCCCCCAACCCCCACACAGGCGACTCAGGCACCCCGGCTACCCACCGGGACGACCCCCGACCCGACATCGGCGCCCTCACACCTCCGGACAGAGGTACTCCTTAACCTGGAACCGGACCCCAACCCCAAACCCGACCCGAGACCCAAACCGGACCCCAACCCCAAACCCGAATCAAACCCAAGCCGGCGCCCACGCGAGCACACACAACACCGCAGACGCAACGACACAAACCCACCCGACACCATCCCCGCCCGGGCCCTCGCTCAAGCCAGGACCCCCCACCCACCGCAACCCGCGCCCCCCTCCCGCCGGCACCCACCACAACCGCAGAGACGGCCACCCAGCACGACCCCGTCCAAGCCCTCGTCCGCATCCCCGTCACCAAGGGCCCGTCATCCATCCCCCACAAACCACCACCACCGCCGGCCAAACGGACCCAGGGACGTGGGACCCCTCGACCACCGTCACCGTCAAGCCCGGCCCCCAACCCTTCCCCCATGCCCACCACATAGTGCAGCCCCGGGGACTGCCCACGATGCCCAACCCCCCACCCCCACAAGGGGGACCGGAAAACCCACAAGGAGTCCATGGGCCATACCCGCAACACCAACCCCACCACTACCCACACCACCACCACCAGCGGCCCCACAACCACCACTACCAACACCACCCCCACCACTACCACTGCCCACCGCCCTACCCCACCGGGCCACAACCCCCCGTGCACGAACAGCACCAGCGGACGGGATGGCAGCCACCGAGCGCTCCACCCGCATACCCCACCTACCACCAGGAGCCACCCCCCCCGTACCAGCCTCCACCCGCGTACCAGGAACCGTATCCGTACCCCCCCGGCCACCATCCGATGGCGGAAGGGGCCCCCCGGGCCCAACCCCGCCAAGGACAGCCACTCGACCCATACCACCAGCCACTGCCGCCACCACACCCCTACGTGGCGGATCCATGGACGACGGGGGACCTTCCCCCCCCCCCCCCAGTACCAGGCGGCACCGCGCGAGGCCCCCCAGGGGCCGCCGACGCCTCCGGACTGGCCCGACTCGAGCGATGAGGCCCGGTCCCGCAAACGGCGGCGCTCCCGCTCCCCCCCCGCACGGCACACTCGCCCAGGGCGCCCACACTCCCACCGCGCCTCAACCACCCACTCGCGCCGCTCCCGCTCCCCAAGGTGCCACCACGACCCCCCGGGACCCCGCTCCCGTCGCTCCCGCTCCCCCGGGCACCACCACGAGCGCCACCGCCGCCCCATGTCCCCCTCCCCCTCCCCCCACCGGCCAAACAAGACCCCCACCCCCAGCCCCCGCCACCACCACTCCCGCTCCCCCCGACGCAGCCAGGCACGCCACTGCCGCCCCACGTCCACCTCCCCCTCCCCCCACACGCCCCGCCGGGCTCCCCGTTCCCCCCGCCACCCGTACCCATCCACCACCCCCAGCCCCCGCCACCACCACTTCCGCTCCCCCGGACGCCACCGAGCGCGCCACCGCCGCCCCATGTCCACCTCCCCCTCCCGCTCCCCCCTCCGCCCGTACCCGTCCTCCACCCCCAGCCCCCGCCGCCGCCGCTCCCGCTCCCCCAGGCACCGCCACCCCCGCCACCACCGCAGGTCCACGTCCTCCCCCCGCCGCACCACGACCACGGGCACGGACCCCTCCCCCCCCCGGGCCCCCGCCCACCTCGCCTGGTGGTCTCCCCCCGCTCTGCAGGAGCTCCGCCGCTGGGTGAAGTGGGCCGGAGGAGCGGGAAGGCACGAAGGGGTGCACATGGTGCATACCTTCGAGGAGGTGCGCACCCGCACCCCCGCAAACCCCAACGAGGCCGCCCCGGAGGCCATCATGCCGCAAGCGGCATGGGAGGCCCTCCTCCGCGATGCGGTCCAGGGCCTCCGCCCCCCCTACACCCCCCAAGCCCTCCGCCAGTGGCTCCAGGCCACCCACCCCCAGGCCTGGGCCGCCGGCGCCCCCTCCCCACCCGGCCCCTCCCGCCACCACCACAACAGGAAGGGGCAGGACAAGGGAAAGGGAAGGGCAAGGAGCACCAAGGAGCACTCAGGCAAGAGGGCACGGAAGGGCCCCAAGTGAGGGCAGGCACACGCAGGGACAGGACGCCGGAAGCGACACCACATGGGGGCAGGAAACCACCCAAGAACCAGGAAGGGGCGGGAACGGGGACCAAGACACGGAGGAAAAGGGCACCACGGCAGGCACCACGACCCACACCCAGGAAGGGCACACCACGACGGGGGGACCAGCGCCGCCCCAGCCCCACCAAACACCCTAACACACACCACCGAAGCAAACATCGGACGCCATGCGGAACACACCAGCGCACGCCCACCGGCCACCGGAAACCACACGGAGAACGGAGGGCACACCTACACGGGGAGAACGGGCCACACCCACAGAGGAAGCCGCAGGGAACGCCGCCGCACGGCGCACCACCACGCCCTCACCGCCAGGCGACGACCTCGGCCACCACAAAGGCCACCTCACAGGCACCAGAAGAGGACGAAGGCACGGCCGCGGCACCCACGACTAGGGACCGAAACCCCCAGAGGACACGGGACCAAGGCACAGGCCCCCAGGGAGGGCAACCCCATGGACCGTCACGCGACCACGCTTTTGGCTATGAGGGCCGGGCTGCGTTACCGTCGCGGTTCGACGCACAGTATTGCTATGCACTTGGATTGACGGCCAGGGGCTTGATCTCAGCTGGTCTCACGTCCGTGAGGGCGTCCGTCACCAACCTGTTGCGTCCAGTGGAGGAATGGCACTGCGGCGGCACGCCGATCCCGTCCATGATGAATTTCGAGCGCCGCAAGGGGAAGTGAAAGGCTGTGATCGCGAAGGCCTTGCTGCTGCTGGACGGTGCCCCCTTCAAGGCCTTCTCCGAGCGCCGTGAAGACTGGAAGTGCCAAGATTACTACCGGTGCCCCGGACCCCTGCAGTTCAGCACCGGAGATATGGACATCCCCCTGACCCTGAAGTATGAGCTCATGCCTGCCGGCGGCACCGACCCGGACCCTCATGTCCCTGCCAGCGCAGCCGAGCTGCAGTGCAAGCCTTTCGCCACTCAAACGGCGTTCGGAAGCCACCTCCACCGTCCGACTCCTGATTTCTGTTTGTCTGCCTTGGAGAAGGAACGCCTTTCCTACACCCCGAGTACACCTGCCTGTCTGCGAGGCCCGGTGAAGATTGAGTCCATGGGTGAGAGTCAGTGTGCACGCCCCAAGGACACCGTGATCATTCAGCAGAATTTCCCGAAGACCTACCCGACCCACCAGCCCGAGCGGCACGCCCAAGCCCCCACAGCGCGGACCCAGCGAGCCACCCACACCTAACCGCACCCCCCAACCACCAGCTGGTCACACTCCGGCCCGCACTCCGCACCACGACACAGGCCAGGCTGACCTCCACTGACCCACCGCGGCACCATCTGAGACCACGGCACACCGCACCACAGCGCGCCACAGTGCAACGCACCACAGCACGACGCGACGCGACGCGGCACAGAGCGGCACAGCACGACACAACTGACCCTAACCTGAGGGACTAACCGAAGCCAGCCACCGCACACCCTGGAAGGCGCCGCGCCAGCACGCCACACACCAGCACTGCAGGCCACACACGGGGCCACAGCACGCCAGGCGACAACGGTGGCGGACCACCCAGAAGAATACAGCCGGCACCGCAGAGGGGAAAGGACACGGACAACCCCAGCCCCCTAACCAAAAACCACAAGCACCCGCCTGGCGCAGCCGCCCAGCCGGCAGAGCCAGGACCAAACCCGGCAAGAAGGGGCGCCGAGCCCACCGTGTACATAGCCCACCCGACCCATGGGGCCGGAGCGCGGCCACACAGAACGCAACTGAAGACAACAGCCCGGAAGACAACAATGAATGCAGGCCAGTGCGTGCGCCAGCCCAGGGAAGGCAGAGGGAGGAACAGGCAAGCCCCCCCCCCCCAAAAAAAAAGGAGGGGGGAGGGGGAAAAGGCACGAAAACAGCCCACAGCCGCCAAACCGCCCGCCAACACCACCACAGGCGGCCAAACCCCCCCCCAGAATGCACCGAAGACAGGACCCCCACAGAGGCACAGGGGGACCACCCACCCAAAACCGGCAACACCAAGCCAGTAACAGCGGCCCACGGGGAAAAGGGACACCGAAACGGAAAAAAAAAAAACAAAAAAAAAGGAGAACCACCAGCCCAGCCCGAAAGAAAGGGTATGGAGGGACAGGGACCACAAAGCCCGCAAAAAAAAAAAAAAAAACAAAAGAAAAAACAAAAGCGCAAAAAACACACCCCGACAACCCAGCCAAGAAGGGCTGGGCACAGCCGAGACCCGGGCCCAACACACACGCCCACACCGCACGCCGGAACCGGAAACGGCGGGGGGCAAGCGGGGCGCCCACGAAACCACACACGTCCCAAAAGCAGGCCGAAACCGAAGCCCAACCACGAACACCACAAACAGCCGACACTAGAGGGACAACGCCACAAACCGTGCCCAAACACACCCACCCAAGACCCCAGCCAGGACTGGCGAGGTTAACAAAACCCACACCCAACCGCCAACCGGACCCAAACACAAACGCCGCACAACAGTAGGAAACCCAGTGCCCACAGCCCGGGCACTGAGGCAGCCCGTGCCATGCAGGTGACCCGGCCAAACGAGATCCGCAGACCGGGGGTAAGGCTGCATCCTAAGGCCTGCGCTGCTTTGGGACTCGAGGCGGAGCGTGCGACACCCAAGCACCTCGGAACCCTAGTACCAAGAACGTGCATGCATGCCTTGGGAACGGGATACGCCAGGAAGTCTGGTGAACCCCTAGGGTTCCGCCCAAAGGAGGGGACGTGCGCAAGCACGGGGGCACACCCTCCCGGCGAGACAAGCATGTCACGCTGGCGGCGATCAGCCCTCCCAGCGTTGCCCGGGGCCGCTTTGTTGGGGGCCAACAGTCAGGTCTAGCGGGAAGTAAGCCGCCTCCCCTCTTCACGCGCGGAGCCTCTTCCTGTTCGTCACAGGGGCGACGCCAGGGGGAACCATGAGGCGCCTCTCCACGACCGAGTGCACCTACCTACCTACCTTGAACCAAATCAATAACACGAATTCCTACATCTCTGCACTCGCGCGACGCATCCTAATCTACAGGATCGCGCTCTGCGGCTGCGGGTGACCCAAGTATGGGCATAACGCGTCACAAAGGAAGCTATGAGCGAAGCCTACACCAGGTATGTTCAACGTATAGCCGCAGTGGATGCTTTTCTAAGAGAGCAAGAAGCGCCAGAGGAACTGCAACTACGTGTCATTCAAGTGCAGCGATGTGCGAGCGTGTGAAGGCAGATACGCGTGATTGAGGCAGCCGCGCAGGTCGGCAACCAAACCCTCCAACGGCTGCGGCGGAACACGGACGCCAACGTCAAGACAGCCAACGATGTTCAAGTGCGTGCGTTGGTGCGTGCAAGTCACAAGCGGCCACAAGGGCTTCAAGGGAGTGAGCCGCAGGAGTTCAACATGGTTTGGGACAACGGGTATTCGCCAGAGCGTGCTCAGTGGGTCTACAAACAATTTGGTAGACCAGTACCAAGAATGTGGCACTACTGCCAATTCTGCAAGCAATGGTTTTCTAGTGCGGCGAAGCACGACAAGCATGTGTGTGAAGGGCGTGCGAAGTATCAGTCAGAGAAGTGCAAGTACGTGCCAGGGCATACAAGTAAGGGGCCAGTGGATTACGAGACACACATCAAGATCCTCAGGAGCCTTGGGTATGTGCCTGTGCAGCGACCTACGCGTGAGTACCAAGCCGAGATTGATTCTGATGAAGAAAGGCCTCTTGCGCTACGTGCTGAAACACACAGAGAGAACCCAGACATTGCCCAAGGCCAGCTCGACAAGTTGCTGGATGAAACAATACAAGCGTTGCAAGAGCTGCGATCTCAAGGGAGGAAAGGCTGTGTCAAGCAGCAGCAGGAGTCTGAGCGAACAAAGCGTCGGTATAGACCAAGAGGAAAGGGCAAGAACAAGTCAACGAAGCAAGAATCACATAATGAACACGACGATGACGATGATTGTGGTAAAGCAAGCCGGATGAATGCAACGGACGACTTCGAAGACTGACTTCGCTGGGTGTGCCGCTGTATTGGTTGCTGGCTCTGCCGCCTGGTGCAACGCTGGTTATTCCGCAGTTTGGACGACCGTTGTCAGGCCAACTGAGGGCCAACTGCAGGGACCTGAGGGTCTACTAGCTAACTTGTAGCCCAAGGCACCCGGGGCCGGAAAACACGCAAAGCAGGACACAACGGGGGCGCAACAAGGGGGGGGAAGGGGAAAAGAAAAAAAAGAAGAAGAAAAAACCCAACAACAACCACAAACGGCGCACCCCCAGCCCGGGAGGGGGCCGAACAAGCAAAGAGCGCACCAAGAACGGCCAAAGGAAAGGTGAGGCGCACCAAAACACGCCCGGGAGGCCGGCCCGCCCGACTCGGCCAAGAAGAGCACGCACACACACGCGCGCGGGACCCGGGCGTGGCGTCCTCCGACCCAAAAGGGGCGGTGTCGGCGTCCACACAAAACAGCCCTGGTGCACCGGCCGAGTCCCCCGTCAAAAGACGGACAGTACGGGAAACCAGACGCGTCAGTGACCGGGTCCACGCACGCCAAACCACCGCAGCGCACGCAGCCCAAGGCGGAAGCCGGAGGGACCCGCCAGGGACAACCCCATCGCGGGGCCCCGAACGGGTACGACGCGGAGCGCGCCCAGCGCCCTTGCCTCGGCAGGGGCCAGCGGCAGGCACAATGAGCCCGGTTCTCGGCCGGCCTCCACGTGCCCCGCGCAGCCACCCAGTAAAGCCGGGGGCGACAGCCCCCGGGGTGGGGGAAGGCACCACGGCGACGGGAAAGCCGACCGGAGCACCGAGAGCGACCGGACCGGACGAGGAGTGGCGCACCAACGCGGGGCCACGAGGCACGCCAGAGAGGCACGCCGCCGGCCACAACCACGGCACAAGGACAGGTGCCAAGCCACAACGGCCACCGGGTGCCGCGAACCCGGGAAGCGCGCACAACACACGACGAGCCGCGGCACGGGACAAGGTGCCAAGGACAGCCGGGCCCCCACGCCCGCACACCGCACCCACAGCCAGCGGGAAGCGGGCCCCGGCCGCACGCCGGAAAGGACGAGTGGTCGGGGGTGGGAGAGCGCCCGACCCCGGACGCCCCACACCCAGGCAAGAGGCGCCCCCCCCGGGCGCCCTCGTGCCGCCCCCACAGCGCGCAAAGCCAGCTCGCAAGAGCGCGCGCTGTGGGGTCGGTGAGCCGAAGACAGCAAAGAGAGTAAGATACATGACGCCCCGGATTGGAGCATCCGGGGCGGAGAGGAGCTCGGCCCGAGCCCCCGGACTGGATCGTCCGGGGGAGAACCCGGTGCCACGGACTGGAGCGTCCGAGGCAACGGAGAGAATACGTCAAAAAGACGCCCCGGATTGGAGCATCCGGGGCGGAGTGGTGCACGGCCCAAGCCCCCGGACTGGATCGTCCGGGGGAGAACCCGGTGCCACGGACCGGAGCATCCGAGGCAACGGGAAGAAAACGTTAAGTAGACGCCCCGGATTGGAGCATCCGGGGCGGAATGAAGCACGGCACTAGCCCCCGGACTGGATCGTCCGGGGGTGAACCAGGTGCCACGGACTGAAGCATCCGAGGCAACGGAGAGAATACAAAAAAATGACGCCCCGGATTGGAGCATCCGGGGCGGAATGAAGCACGGCACTAGCCCCCGGACTGGATCGTCCGGGGGTGAACCCGGTGCCACGGACTGGAGCGTCCCAGGCAAGGGAGAGAATACGACAAAAAGACGCCCCGGATCGGAGCATCCGGGGCGGAGTGGAGCACGGCCCAAGCCCCCGGACTGGATCGTCCGGGGGAGAACCGGGTGCCACGGATTGGAGCGTCCGAGGCAACGGAGAGAATACGACAAAAAGACGCCCCGGATTGGAGCATCCGGGGCGGAGTGGAGCACGGCACAAGCCCCCGGACTGGATCGTCCGGGGGGGAACCCGGGGCCACGGACTGGAACATCCGAGGCAACGGAGAGAATACGGCAAAAAGACGCCCCGGATTGGAGCATCCGGGGCGGACAGGAGCAAGGCCCAAACCCCCGGACTGGATCGTCCCGGGGTGCACCCGGTGCCGCAGACTGGAACATCCGGGGACGCAATGCACCCGGACTGGAACGTCCGGGGACGAAGTGGCCCGGGAATGCGATGTCCGGGGCAACAAACAAGGAGAAGGAGACGGCGGCAGAGAGACACGGAGAGGAGAACAAGAACAAGAGCAAGGAACGGATGGGGGAGGACAAGAAGGAGAGAAGACGCGAAGCGGGAGGAGAAAGAGAAGAAGGTGAAGCAGCCAAACACATGGAGCCCAGATGGGAACAACCGGGGAAGCAACGCAACCAGTCAGGATCAACCGGGAGCGGGGCGGCACATGAGATCGTCAAGCGAGAGCGGCCCAGGCTCCGTGAGGAAGTAGCAGCGGCGGCGGCAAGAACCGAAAAGGAGTGCATGAACAGGAGTCAGGAAAGGTGGAGAGAGAGGACGAGAAAACTGAGAGACGGGGCGGGGGAGGAGAAGGGGAGGCAGGCGCACGGAACCCGGACTGGAACATCCGGGGAAACAATGCGCCGGGACTTGAACATCCGGGGGGCGGAAGCCCTGGACTGGAACGTCCGGGGAGGCAACGGCCCGGGAGTGGAACGTCCGGGACCTCAGAAGGAGGAGGAAATGGCGGCGGAGAGAAGCGACGAGGAGCACGTGAACAGCATGGACTGAAGCGGTACCCAGAACCCCATGGCTAGGTTACGGTCTCCGGTCCACTAACCCCATGCACGGAAGGGAAGACGCCCGTTGACGCTCCGTTCCGTGCCGTAAAGCCCCGCATCGGCAACCGATGCACCGCCAGCGGAGATTTGTATATCAGAACATCAGGAACCAACAGGGTTTTATTTTCATATTGTTTCCGTCAAGTTTTACGCTTCCGTTCCGATATTCACTATTTTGACTGCTGGCGGTTGGATCGCCACTTTACCGTAACCGCCAGTTTAACTGTTTATAATGGAAATTTTAACGCAATCCGTCACGAAGGCTCCAAAGCCTTCAGGAACTGCATGGACGCTTCCGCAATTTTCACATCTTACACTCGCAACCTTAATCCGAATTTTTCAGGATGTCGAAATCGGATTTTCGACTTCGACATCCCCGCACTTGATTTGACCTCTTTCGAGTGGACCTACGTGCTTCCCTACGCACGAATCAACTTTCCTTTTATCTTGCCCTCCATTTGACTCAGAGATATGGGCAAAACAAAGTTGATTCGTGAGGCCACTTGTAAGGGTCATATCTCGTGCCGCTTGCGAGTATTGACGATAAGGAAACGTGGGATGTATTCACAATACTCCCGACGTAATTTAGGAAGCATTATATGCCTTGCGTTTCCACACGTGCGCGCTAGTGTAATGGATCATGGTCAAGAGGGTAGAGTTTGCGTTATAACTCTTTGGCCATGACATTGCGTGCGTTAGGATAACTTTCGAGTGTAGCGCGCAAGCGTTGGTGTTGCATAGGAACTCTCCTTGAGTTCCTATGAGCGATTGACACAAAGTTATGCCCTTGGAGGGGCATGACATATCGTGGTGGGAGCTACCTTTTTGGGCAATATGGAGTATGTGCCTTGTGTTGTGTTGCGTGCCCATTTGGCGGGTCCATCGCTCCAAGACAAACCCGCCAATGGACCTCATATTGTGCAAGCCCCTTCTCCATACTCCCCACGATCAATTGCAAGCCTAACCTTCGTGAAGGGAAGCTTGTGTGGTGATCCCGAAGCGATGCGTTGGGAGCAGGGTGTGTGTTTTGCAATTTTCCATATTTTCATGTGCCCACTTGGGAAGTAGCGCTCGTAACCTTTCAAGGCGCCCCAAGTGGAGCACATATGTGGGATCGAAGGTCATTGGTGTCAAGTCATTGTGTGTAGAAGGATTAAGTGATTGCACGATCCAAGCCGAAGATATTATAATATAATTATGCACCTTTCAAGGCACTTTTGTGTGTGCTTGTGCCAATTTTGCCATTTTTTGCCCGTCATGATGTCAAGTGGCGACTGTGTATCTCAACGTTGCGCTCAATTGACATCATGACCCAAGTATGATATGAGGGTACATACTTCGGTGCCCAACATATCTTGGACCCGGCGAATAACTCCTCTTAGGCTTGGCATACCGTGGCCGCCATGTTGGCGATTTGGGACTATCCCAAATCATGGGCTCACTTGGCGACCCTGCCATACCCAATATCGGAGGAGTTGGGCGACGCCCAAAAGATATGTTGGACCAACATGACTTGATACCAATCCTATGGCACACTCCGGTCCAAGTCGGGCATGTGCCTCATTTGCCCCAACCATGAGTGTGCGCATTTTTGGCCATTTTGAGCAATTTTCCACCTTTGCTGCCCGCCGTGCACTATGTTCTAACCCTCGTGCCCGCCGGACGCATGGACCAATGGACCATATATGACATGGGTGTTATGGGTAATGGTCCCCATGGTCCACACACCACGTGGGCGAAGCAGAGCCACCTTTGTTAAGGCGCTAGCCCAAAGTGAGTGTGGGCAAGTTTGCAATTTTGGCATTTGTGGACCCAATTGGGATCGTCACCACGCCGAGTGGCATGGAGATCTTTGAGAGCCAAGGGCATGGGAGTCTCCATTGGACTCCCGGTGGATCGCGTATGGGATGGCGGATCCGATCTCCAAGCCGGCGTGGAGATATACTATTGAAAGCACACCAAATTTTGGCTCATTTCAAGCAGCCAAAATGACCCCATTTTGGGACCCCAATTTCCCCCTTCCGTGTGGTCAATTGGCGGCCCCATTTCTCTAAGCCCATAGGGAGCCCGGACCTAATTCCAAGTTGTACACTCAGATATAAGTCCTAGATCCTGCCTCCTACCCTGTGAGCCATTGGCCTTACCTTGGCCGGGCGAGCCACGCGTGGGAATGACGCCAATTTTGGTGATTTTGGCATCATGACCCCACTTGACTCATCCGTGTTGCCCTGATGCCGGAACCTCAGAGGGAACCAGGTTGGGTGAGGGCTCCAGGGGGGGCATAGGGTCAGTTGCCTCGTCCCTACCTCTGGCGGGTCCAGACGAGGGGTCAACTTTGGGGATTTTTGAGTTAATTTCAGTTTGGGCTGAAACAGCCCATTTTCAGCTACCAACTCCTGGGTGATAATGGCGGGGCCGTATCTCTGGCTCAGAGAGGAGTTGGGACCTGCCGCTAAGGGAGCATAGGGAGTGACCGTCGGTTGAACTTGGACCCACTTAGTTCCGAGGAACTCGCCTGTGGCTAGGCGGGATACCTCTCCCATTGGCAGGGTTTCAGGGTCCGGACTGAGCAGGGCATGGGTTGTGTTTGAGCCCCCGCCCCCACCAGCCACTGAGAGGGTCGGACCTGGGATTGGGATACAAGTTAGAATAGAGTGTCTATTGTCCTGTGATGCCCTTACCCCAGTCCAGTCTTAACCCCATGTGTACATATCCTGATGTGTTGCTGTACATACTTTCGTTCCTTCATTTCAGAGTGGCAAGGATTCTGAAACGCTTTGTCACATGACATGAGCGCATTGATGCCCCTGTGAGCGTAGTGCTTTGCCTGCCTGCTCACTTGCGCGTGTCCCGCAGCGTCCCGTGGCCGGCCCCCCACGGGAACGCGTCAAAAGCGTTTCACCGCCGCCGGGTTACCCAGCCCTCGCGTGCCACTCGGGGCCACCCACCCCGAGCAGCGCGGCGCAGCCCGCAGCTCGCAGCGCAGCGCAGCAACTCGCAGCGCAGCGCAGCAGCTCGTAGCGCCGCCCAGCGACAGCGCCGAGCTCGTCACGGAGCCAGCAGCGCCGTCCAGAGCATCGCCCTGACCGCGCAGCAACCGTGAGAGAGGTGCACAGACCAGGACTCCTGCATCAGCCCCATCGGCCGACCCGGAGTCCCATCGGCCGACCAGCAAGGCCGCGTCAACCACCTCCACAACCACCGGCTGACCAGCACCAGCCGCACTTCCAATCCAGTGCTGCAGCACCCTCCTCAACAACCACAACCAGTTCGTTGAGTTGAACGAGTGCACATCAAGGACCTCAAGACCAACTACGCCCCCGCTGCCATGGTGAATTGGCAAGAAGCGGGTAGGAGGTGGCCGCAGCCCCACCCCCATGTGGCGCGCCTGCTGCGCGGATTGCTGTGGGACCAGCAGTACCGCTACAGCAATCCCCAGTGCGAAGGCGGCATGCCCGGGAGCTTCGAGCTCCGCGAGGACATGGGGGAGGACCGCCTGCGGGCAGTGGAGGAGTGGCTGCGGGCGGAAGGGTACGAGTACCGCTTCCGCCGCAAGCGCTGGAGGACGTGGACCCGGCCGGACAGGCCCGGCGAAGGGCTGCGCCCCGACGGGATTGAGGAGGACGAGGACCCCAACGCCTACCCGTCGGGCGCCTCGATCAACGTCTCCCTGTGGGACGTGATCGAGAAGAACTTCCCGGAACCGAGGAGCGAGCGCAGGCTGCAGGGCAGCAGCAGCGCGTCTCCGGCGACGGAGAAGCGGTCCGCCGGGGACAGGAGGCGGGACCGGAGGTGGCGGGAGTACCAGGAGTCCCTGGCCGCCGAAGCCGCCCAAGGCGCCAAGGGCGGAACCCCAGCCCCCACTCCCCAACGGGCCAATGGTGGTCATCACCCCGGCTCCACCACCCTTGGCGACTACATCAAAGTCGCCAGGCAGACCAAGGCCAAGCCCCGTCCGCTGCTCCTGAAGCCCCCGCAGGCCTCAGCAGGCCCCAGCAGCGACGTGGAGTCGGCCCACCGCGGGAGGATGCCCGCCGACCAGGCCAGCTCCAGCAGCAGCGCCGCTCCCGCCCAAAGGGACGTGGCGCGCGCCTGTGAGCGCGTCTGCAGGGTGCCCTGCAACCTTCGGGTTGCCCAGCAACGGGCCAAGCAGCAGAACGCTGCCGTGGAGGGCGCCGTCGGCATCGCCCGTGAGGAGGCCACCGAGTGGGGCACAGGCATGGGCTACCACGCCTCGAAAGTGGCTGCCATCGCGGCCGGTCTCACGGCTGCGGCCGCCCATGAGGCAGTGGCTGCCCGGATCAGGGCAACCGACGAGGAAGCCCGCCGGACGCAGGAGGCCATTGCCTGTAAGGAGGCCGAGGTGAAGGCGCTGGAAGAGGCGCTTGCCCAAGAGAGGGCAAAGGAGGAGGCGGAGGAAAGGGCCCACGCCGAAGCGACGGCTAAGGCCCAGGAGGACGCCGCCAAGAAGGAAGCCATCGAGGCTGCGCGACGGAAGGTCGCTGAGGAGAAGGCCAAGACGGAGGCGGAGCTGGCAGCGTTGGAAGCGCAGAAGGCGCGGCTGCAGCAGGCCCGGGAAGCCGAGGCGGCTCGTGCTCGGGAAGAAGCCAAAGCGCGAGCTGCCGCAGCCACCGCCGCCGCAATGGAGGAGGCAGAGGCCAAACTCCGCCGCGAGACTCCCCCGGGAGTATCACGAGTGGAGACCCTTCGAAAGCTTTTCGAAGGGGACGCCTCCTCCAGGATGACGCTGGATGCGGCGGACACGGGCAGCAGTGGGAGCAGTGGCACCACCGCCCATCGACGGAGGAAGGGCAAGGGGAAGACCCCCGAGAGGCCGCGGAGGCCAGCGGGTGGACACCCCCATGACAGTGACCCCTTCTTCACCGCCAGTGACGGGGACGAACGAGGCCGCCGGCATCGCCAAGTGGTGGCTTGGACGGGCGGAGACGTCCCCATGGAACCGGTAGGTGAGGATGAGGATCTCCCTCCTCCCTACCGGAGCTCGGAGTCTTCAGAGACCGAGACGCCCAGGTGGGGCGACATGGGCGAGGATGACGACATGGACTTCGGCATCACGAAGAGGCGCCCATCCTCGGACCCACCGAGGCGACCTGGCGGAGACCCACCGGGACCCCCTGGCGGAGGACCATCAGGACCCCCTGGAGGACGCCCACCGAGTGGACCCCCTGGAGGCGGACCACCGGGCGGGGGAGGACCCCCTGGACCGGGCGGACCCGGCGGAGGCCCTCCTGGAGGACCCCCTGGGGACCCCGACGACCCACCAGGGAATGGCGACCCGGATACCACCTGGTGGTGGATTGTCTACCTCCGCAGGAGAGTCCAGTTGCTCGAGCTGGAGGTAGACACGGGCAAGGGCGAGATGGCTCGCATCTCCACAGTCGCCGCGCGCGCGCAGAAGGAGCTGGACATCGCCAGGGCCGAGACCAAGTCGCTGACCAACGTCGTCAGCGGCCTGCAGGAGAGGCTGGACGCGCTGGAAGCCCGTGGGAGCGTCGGCAGCGACCACCCACCCCTGGAGTCTGGCTCGTCGGACGACGGCTGGGGACCCGGACCAGGTCCAGGCAGACCCCACGCCCCCGGCGGAGCCCCCAGGAGTCGCCCCAGCGCCAGTGCCCCCTCTCTCACCGCCCCCTCTCACCACAGCGCGGGCCGCCGCAACGAGCGCGTGCCGCCCGGCAGTGGCAGTGAGGAATGGCGTGATGAGTGGCTCAGCGCGGAGTACCGCAACCGCCGTGCTCCACCGCGGACGCCTGTACGCCCCCGACGCCCGGCACCAGCCCCGGTGCCAATCCCAACGGCTGGAGGACGTTATGGTGGACTCAGGGACGAGGTCCCCAGAGGAGACGTGGAGTGGAATGTCGGCGAAGGTGAGGACCTGGACCTGGACCTGGAGGAGTTCGACATCAGCCCGCCGCGTGGTGTACGACGGGAGGCCGCTGAACGCAGCCGCCGGCGCCGTGATGAGGATGCGTACATGGATGCAGTACGGCGTGAACATTTTGGTTCAGCGTACGTGGAGGAACCACGGTGTAGCCACAGGGATTCCATGGAGGAGATGGACGTGGCGGCCGTGGGAGTCCGTGGGCGAGGCCGATGGGAACCTCGGTCGACCTCGCGGCCGGCGTTCATGGTCTCTAAGGCCGCGGATGCCGCCGTGTGGGAAGACTTGAAGGACATCAAGCCCCCCATGTACGACGGCAACCCCCTCAACCTCGACCGCTTCTTGGAGAAGCTGGACGATTGGGGGCTGACCGTCACTGAAGACCTGCCTCCCGCTGATGCGGAGAAGTATGTCTTCAAACGGTTCAGGTACCGCCTGCCGGAAGTGCTTGGAGAGCTATACTTCTTGGCGACCAAGGAGGGGAAAATCAAGACCCTCAAGGAAGCCAAGAAGTGGCTCAACGAGCAGGAGCGGGTGGACGCTCCGCAGGTGGCGGCCAAGCGCTGGAAGTCCATCAAGCTTGAGCATGATGGACGGGAGATCCGCCTACGAGAGTGGCGAGACTTCCGAGGGAAATACACCCTCTTCCGCCGCAACGTGGAGGATTGGAACGAGGGTGACGAGCAGGCTCGCCTGCTCTCCATGCTGCCGGAAGCATGGATCAAGAGGGTCACCAAGGAGGAATCCAAGAGGGCCAAGTCCAACCACACGGTCAAGATGATGCTCCCCAAGGAGTATCATACGAACGTGGTGGCTTGGGCGAAGAAGAACGTGGCCCGGGATGTCAAACGGCACTCCCTGCGGAACGCTCTTCTCATCACCGTCTCGGGCGATCGCGAGAAGACCGCGATGTGGCGCCTTGACGATTGTGAGTTGAGCGGCCAGACCATCCGTCTGCAGCCCATCCCGGCGCGGATGAGCTGCGACGAGATCCTGGAGTGGGTTGGCGAGGAAGTACTCAAGGAGTACCGAAACCTCCACCACACCCGCGGGTTGAGGCCCGGCGACCGCGACGTCAACTACGTTGGCGAGGGACCTGGCGGGGAAGCTGCCATGGACCCAGCGGGAGCCGGCGGCGATGAGACTCTCGTCGACGATGACGACGACGATGAGCCCGCCGAGGCGGCCGTGTGTGCCTTCGTGGCCAAGAACCTGAACGCGGGGGGCAAGCCGGGAAACTGGAAGCCCCTGCAGCAGGGTTGGAGGAAGCAGGAGAAGAGGGACCCTCGCCGCATTGGCGACCCTCCGCTGTCCTTTGGGGAGTTCATACGAGCTCACCCTCAGGGCTGTTTCGTGTGTTATGGGAGGAAGCGAGGCTTCAACCATGACCACCGAACATGCCCTGTCCACAAGGCCGACACGGAGGCTTACAAGAAGGCGCACGGGTCGAAGAAGCGTGCGCCCGCGGGTATCCGGGAAGCCAAAATGGAGGTCGACAAGGACGAGCTGGCCAAGCTGATGTCGTCGGTGGGGACCGAGTTGGCCAAGGAGATCCAGGAGATCAAGAGGAACTGGGTCCCCAGGTCGGACAACAAGAACAAGGAGAACAACCAGAATGACCAGAACAAGGACAAGCACAAGAACAAGGGTAAGAAAGGGGGAAGGAAGAAGGGCATCAACGAGGTTGATGCGGAGGAGAACACCCCTTCCTCCACAACCGACGCCCCCTAGCGGAGCCCCTGCAGCCAAGGGCCCCAGCTAGGGCGGTCGCAGGATGGTGACGTGGGAAGCGCCGAACCATCCCAGTCGGGAGTCGATAAGCACAAGGGGACTGCCGCGGGCGGAAGGCCCGGTCCGGCACCCAGGCGCGGAGGCGGAGTGAGGGCAAGTGAAGGCACGAACCCTTGCACCCGTCCGTCCTTCGCGACCAAGAATGTGTTTGATGTACTACAGGATCTATCCGAGAGTATCGGAGGATCACCCGGACCGCAGCTGGATGCTGCAGATGGGCAGCCTGAGCCCATTGTCCACGACCTGCACCAGTCGCTTGTTGAGCTTCTGGAACGGCCGGAGATCCTGAGTTTGCACGCCGTGCGCCGTATCGGTCGCGAGCGGCAGTTGCATCTTAAGGTCCGTGCCTTATGCGGGGAAGTGGAAAAGGTATTCGACGTGTTGGTCGACACGGGAGCTCAGGTCAGCTTGGTCAAGGCTGGCCTACTTCCACCAGAGTGTCTGACCGACAGTCGGAAACCTGTCAGGCTGAAGGTGGCGAACGGCCAGTACATGGTGGGAGGCACGAAGAAAGCGGCCATTGGGCTGCAGTTCGTGAACCATCGTGAGCTGAGCCGCCCAGACCTCGGCAAGGAAATCCTCCTGCACGGTCGCTTCTACGAGGCCGAGATGGACTGGGACATGATCGTTGGGTACGACTTCATGATGCAGACGGACTCCGGCGTTCTCCCGGCCCAGGCCTCCATGACCCTGTACCAGGACGACCAACTCTCGTGGCTTTCGTCACCTGAGCACCATGTGGAATGCCAATGGATCCACCCCGAACGCAATCAGCTCGAAGTGGCCGCGCTGGACACTGAGCCAACTGGTCCTGCAAACCAGGAGTACGGCGTAAGGCCGGAAGTGACGAGCCGAGTTGTCGCGGACTTAAGAGCTTCGGATCTGGCCCTGGATGCGTTCTCTTCAGGAACCTCCGCCCATCTGCGGGTGTGTGAGAAGTACTGGAGCGCACAGGACTCCGCGTGGAAGAAGCACTGGGGTCCGCATCAGGGTTTGATGTGGATCCATTGCCCCCGTTGGGACATTCCAAGAGCGATAGCGAAGATTCGCAAGGACCGCTCCAAGGCAGTGCTGGTTGTTCCTATGGGATGCACCGAGGAGGAAGGTACCCGACATTGGGTAGCCTCATTGACCAACATGACCTTAAACAAGGTCGTCCTACCGGCTGGAGAGAGTGTCTATCAGGACGCTAAGGGACAGCCCATGCCGCCCCAAAGATGGCCAACAGAATTCCACTATGTGGATGGGGGCCTTGATCAGGCCGACACCACGGACTTCGTGTGTGTCAACCGCATCATAGCAGAGCCCTGGCGGCAATGCTTTGCCGTTCCCCCCGTTGACATCGAAGAATCGGATTCGGAAGACCCCCTCACTGAAGAGGAGTGGGATCTGGTTCAGGGGTATATGGATCAGCCCTTTCACGACTGGGGAAACCAGCGTGAGGGCAAAGGCCAGGACAAAGCCTGGTGGGAAGTGGATTCAATCGTCTCCGGTTCCTATGACGGGAATACCTTCGTACAGAGGGTGCTGGACCACATGTCCAGCCAAGACGAGCCGCCTGGCGGTAACCCACCCACCTACGGCGATCTGTTCCGAGGCAAGACCAGAGATGGCCCTTTGGGCCACCTGGGAAGACCACCTGAGCCGAAAGCGAGCGGGGTCGCTACCCCTCAAGTAAGCTCCGTGGTTCAAGTGCCCGGAAAAGCCAAGGCGGAGTCCGATGACTGCCCCAAGATCCAGGCGTTGAGGGCCAGGCTGAAGCAGAAGTATGGCGAGACCTTCTTCAGCGGAAAGCCTGTGTTTCCCCCACCGGTGCGTGGACCGTATGGCGAGGCCAAGATACGACTGAAGCAGGACCCCCGTGTGTATAGGCACCGGGAGTTTGCCCTGAGGGGCGAGAGGAAAGAGGCCATGGAGAAGATCCTCCGTGACTTCATCCAGAGAGGCTGGCTTGAGCCGTGCCACTCCGAGTGGGCCTCTCCGTGCTTCGTCGTCCCCAAGAAGGTTGCCGGTGAGTGGCGGCTCGTGGTCGACTACCGCGGCCTGAACGCCCAAACGCAGCACGACAGCTATACGCTGCCCCTCATTGAGGACATGCTGCAAAAGCAACACCGGCGGAGGATCTTCACGGTGATTGACCTGAAACATGGTTATCATCAGATGCCTCTCGCCGAAGAGTCCCGTGCCTGCACAGCCATGAGCACCCCACTTGGCACTCTCCAGTGGAAGGTGATGCCTATGGGCGTTACCAACGGCAATGCGGCTTTTCAGCGGATGCTGGAGAACCTGCTTGAGCCGGTGCGCGACTGTGCGGACCCCTTCGTGGACGACGTGATCATCGCGTCCGGGGACCCCAGCATGAGCTACGAGGAGCTCCTGGAGGCACACGAGAGGGACGTCACTCGAGTGCTGGACCTTCTGGTTCGGCACAAGCTCACGGGCAGCAGTGACAAGGCCACCATTGCGGTAAGCGAGGTGGTCTTCGCTGGCCACGTAGTCGGGAACGGGCAGCGAAAGCCCATACCTGGCAAGGTGGCCGCGATTGAGCACTGGGAAAAGCCCAAGACGGTCTCTGAGCTACGGGCGTATCTGGGGTTCTGCAACTACTACTCGGGGTATATCAAGATGTATGCCGAGCATGCAGCCCCCATGACGACCATGCTCAAGGGCAACCGAGAGGAGACCAAGAAGGGGTCCAAGAAGGCTCTGGTCTGGACTGAAGAGTCCGACCGTGCCTTTGAGGGGATGAAGCAGGCGCTGCTATCCGCAGTGGGTCTGCACCTCGTGGATCCCGACCGAGGGTTCGTCCTGCGCACCGACGCTTCCGACTACGCCATTGGCGCTGTGTTGGAGCAAGTGCTTGACGACGGGAGGCACGTGCCAGTGGCCTTCTGGAGCCGAGTCCTGGCGGAAGGCCAGAGACGGACGTGGACGCCCCGTGAAAAGGAGGCGTATGCCATCGTCATGGCTCTCAGGAAATTAGGCTGGGTACATAGCCCTCCATCCCGTCACCGTCTGCACCGACCATCAGAGTCTGCAGTCGTGGCACAAGGAGCACGTGGACACCCCCTCAGGTCCCGCCTCCCGACGGGCAAGATGGCATGAGACCTTGGCCAAGTTCGACCTTACGGTTGTGTATATTCCTGGCAAGGACAACACTGTGGCGGACTGTCTCAGTAGGTGGGCCTATCCCGCCAGCAAGGGCATGCAGGACATCTCTGCCCATGGCGATGAGGCTGAGACCGCTGAAGCCAAGAAGATCATTGAAATGGAGCGCCTGATGGAGGAAGAGGATGTTAAATGCTTCGTCGTCATGGCTGCGGATGCCCCCCTCGCGTCGAGGGTGAGCAGAGCGGTCAGTGTGCTCGCCCCTGAGGGAGCTGAGTCCGACAAGCACCTCTTCCCGGAGTCTTGCCTCCAGGACGACTGGACCGACGATTACCCCAAGTCTGAGGCCTTTGCGGCCGAGTATAGGGCTGTGACCGACCCTGACGACGGGCAGAAGTGGCCAAAGGGGCTGACTGAGGAAGATGGCAAGCTCTACCGGAATGGTAAGCTGCTAGTACCAGAGTCCCGGGTGCTCGAGCTGTGTGAAGCTTGGCACCACCACATGCTGCACCCAGGGGTCAAGAAGCAGGCTCTTGACATGCAGCGTCGGTTCGAGATCGACCATATCGTTCTCTACACCGCCATCAAGAAGGTCAGGAAGGGTTGCTCGGTCTGTCAGGCCTGCAATCCCGATAACCGGAACGTCAAGGGGGAACCCCAATGGACCCCGGTTCCTGACCAGCCCATGGAGAGCGTGGCCATGGACGTCTTCTCCATGCCCGAAGTGCACATTGGCAAGGAGACCTTTGACTGTGTGGTTCTCTGTGTGGACCGCCACAGCGGGTACGTTGTAGCCGTTCCGGCACGCAAAAAGGGGTTGCTTGCCAGAGAAGTGGCAGTCATGATGATTCGTCATTGGCTGACCGTCTTTGACATCCCCCGCACCATTTGCAGTGACCGAGGGCCCCAGTTTACTGGTGGCTGGTTCAAGGCTATGTGTTCCCTCATGGGAATACGTCATGCCAAGAGCGTCGCCTATCTCAGCCGGTCTAACGGCCGTGCTGAAGTGGCTGGACGGCAGCTGTTCGAGAAGCTGCGCAAGATCCACATCACCAATCCACGTCGGAACTGGTTTGAGGAGATGTGGCCTGCTCTGAAGGCCCATCATGACACCCCCACTCCGGGCGGTTTGTCCCCTCACCAGATTCTCTTCGGCAGGGACCCCCTGGGTAGGGGACTTCCCTTGTCTGGTGATGGCATGGCTATGGATGCCAAGGAGTTCTTCGCGCGGCAAGAGCAAACGGCGCGGGACATCCGCCAGCAGCTTGAGAAGGAGCATGCTGAGCGTCAGAAGTCCGCCCCGAGCTCGACAGCGCAGAAGTTCAGGGTGGGAGACCCGGTGTGGGTGATCAGACCCCGCCCCATGGGCACCCACCGCACCAAGACCTGGTTCACACCCCGCGAGGTGGTCCGCAGGATTGGTGGAGACACTTACCGCATCAAGGTGGGTCACGGACAGTTCCGGGAGCGCCACGAGAGTCAACTCCGTGTGCGGGAACCCGACCTCCGTGGCCAACATGTGTTCCTGAGCTATGCCGCACATGAGGCCGATTCGGACGACGACTATGCTGAGCAGGACGACTATACAGTCGAGAAGATCCTGGCTCAGCGTCCGAAGGCCTCGGCACCCGGAGGTCTGGAGTTCAAGGTTCGTTGGCGAGGCTATGGGCCTTCCCACGACACCTGGGAACCCGTCTCCTCGTTCGTGCCGCGGGTCAATACTCCCTTCATGGAGTACATCCGCAAGCACAAGACCAAGATCCACGTTTCGGACTTGGCAGCACTCACCCGGGCGATTGCAGCCAGGGGTGCCTGATCAGCGCCCTGGGCTCTCCCCTGATGTGTTGTGAGCGCTTGTGAGGCCGACGAATCGTCCCTTACTTGCTTGCTCTCTTCCATCTTTCGGTGACAGAGTGGCCATATACCCCCCCCTGCTGAATCCAGAGGAGGATGGCCCCTCCCTTCTTCTACTCGTCACTCCCCCCCCTGCTGAATCCTTGGGAAACCAGGTAGGGCGACTGACCTTCCTAATTCTGAGCTCTTGGGGCCTTGAAGCCCATACGACGTTGCGCAACGGATGCCGCTGTCATCGGCATTGCGATTTTTGAGTGTGTGGTCTGGTTCCATGGCATTTGCGGAATCCAGACCAGTCGACGTGTGTCTCGAGACTATATATGGCCTGAACTCAGGCGTTTTCCTGTCCACCCTCCTGCATTGCCTTATCCTGACCGTGGCGTGGTTTGGCGCTCTGTCCAGAGCGTGTTTACACGCCTATTTACCCAGATTATTGCTTGTTTTTCTGCCCTCCAGGATATGTACATCTGTATGTTAAGTGTCATCAGCCCATCGCTGAGGGATGGACTGCTTTTCACCACGAATCGGGATACAGAGGCGCCTTGAGTCGCCGTGTACATATTCTTACAGCCTGGTCCAGCCTGGACCAGTACTTGATTACATGTTCTTCTGTTTGAGTGCCTGTGATACCGTGTTGCCCTATTCGCTGTGATGTGTGGAGATCCTGATGGCGCCAGGCGGGAAGCCCAGTTGCCTGACTACACTCCCAGCGGTCCGCCACTGTCAGTCCCAGTGTGAGCCTACCGATTCGCAGACGCACTTGCATTCGGATGGCGGCCTCCGGTGCTCCTGACCTCGGTCAGTCTGCCTGGGAAACTGGTGGTTTGAGGAGTCGACGCCTCCGCCCACACTGCATGAGGACTCCCTCATGTATGGCCTTCGTGGCAGTAGGGCGAGGGAAAAGACGGCCTTGATGCCCGATCCCTTCAGGAGGAGTTCCCTTAAGATCTGGGGTTCTTAAGGAGTTCGACTATGGCACTCTGGACTCGCGTCGTATGGATATGGACATGGTGCGCCCGAGGAAGGACCCGTGGGGACTCTCCCCAGTCGGCGGGCCTTGGGAAGCTTGGGGTAGCCTGATGGATCTTTGTGGTCGCTCTCGACTTGTGGGACCACCTCGGTCGTCGTGTGTCGCCTATGTTGGCCGTGTATGCCACTGCCACTGTGGTGGTGACCGTAGCAGCCGGCACCCGGTGCGCCTGGTATGGGTTAACGGGTCCTTTGGATGCCGAACAATCGCCGCCAGGACCCGGGACTTGATACTTGATACTGTACATGTGCTACGAGCTTATACAGCATCATACCTATCTTACTGTGACTTACTGAAGTGAAGATGTGACACCCCCCCCCCATCAGGAAGTGGTGAAGCGGTACCCAGAACCCCATGGCCAGGTTACGGCATACAATCGGTCTCCGGTCCACTAACCCCATGCACGGCGTGCTCCGTGCCGTGAAGCCCCGCATCGGCAACCGATGCACCGCCAGCGGAGATTTGTGTATCAGAATATCAGGAATCAACAGGGTTTTATTTTCATATTGTTTCCGTCAATTTTTATGCTTCCGTTCCGATACTCACTGTTTTGACTGCTGGCGGTTGGTTCGCGACTTTACCGTAACCGCCAGTTTAACTGTTTATAATGGAAATTTTAACGCTATCCGTCACGAAGGCTCCAAAGTCGCCAGGAACTGCATGGATGCTTCCGCAATTTTCATAATTAATACTCGCAACCTTAATCCGAATTTTTCAGGATGTCGAAATCGGATTTTCGACTTCGACATCCCCGCACTTGATTTGACCTCTTTCGAGTGGACCTACGTGCTTCCATATGCACGAATCAACTTCCCTTTTATCCTGCCCTCCATTTGTCTTAAAGATATGGGCAAAACAAAGTTGATTCGTGAGGCCACTTGTGAAGGTCATATCTCGTGTTGCTTGCGAGTATTGACGATAAGGAAACGTGGGATGTATTCACAATACTCCCGACGTAATTTAGGAAGCATTATATGCCTTGCGTCTCCACACGTGCGCGCTCGTGTAATGGATCATGGTCAAGAGGGTAGAGTTTGCGTTACAACTCATTGGCCATGATATTGCGTGCGTTAAGATAACTTTCGAGTGTAGCGCGCAAGTGTTGGTGTTGCATAGGAACTCTCCTTGAGTTCCTATGAGCGATTGACACAAAGATATGCCCTTGGAGGGGCATGACATATCGTGGTGGGAGCTACATTTTTGGGCAATATGTGGTATGTGCCATGTGTTGTGTTGTGTGCCCATTTGGCGGGTCCATTACTCCAAGCCAAGCCCGCCAATGGACCTCATATTGTGCAAGCCCCTTCTCCATACTCCCTACGGTCAATTGCAAGCCTAACCTTCGTGAAGGGAAGCTTGTGTGGTGATCCCGAAGCGATGCGTTGGGAGCAAGGTGTGTGTTTTACAATTTTCCATATTTTCATGTGCTCACTTGGGAAGTAGCGCTCGTAACCTTTCAAGGCGCCCCAAGTGGAGCACATATGTGGGATCGAAGGTCATTGGTGTCAAGTCATTGTGTTTAGAAGGATTAAGTGATTGCACGATCCAAGCCGGAGATATTATAATATAATTGTAGACCTTTCAAGGCACTTTTGTGTGTCATTGTGCCAATTTTGCCATTTTTGGCTCGTCATGATGTCAAGTGGCGACCGTGTATCTCAACGTTGCGCTCAATTGACATCATGACCCAAGTATGTTATGAGGGTACATACTTCGGTAGCCAACATATCTTGGACCCGGCGAATAACTCCTCTTAGGCTTGGCATACCGTGGCCGCCATGTTGGCGATTTGGGACTATCCCAAATCATGGGCTCACTTGGCGACCCTGCCATTCCCAATACCGGAGGAGTTGGGCGACGCCCAAAAGATATGTTGGACCAACATGACTTGATACCAATCCTATGGCACACTCCGGTCCGAGTCGGGCATGTGCCTCATTTGCCTCAACCATGAGTGTGCGCATTTTTGGCCATTTTGAGCATTTTTCCACTCTTGCTGCCCGCCGTGCCCCATGTTCTAACCTTCGTGCATGCCGGACGCATGGACCAATGGACCATATATGACATGGGTGTTATGGGTAATGGTCCCCATGGTCCACACACCACGTGGGCGAAGCGGAGCCGCCTTCGTCAAGGCGCTAGGCCAAATTGAGTATGGGCAATTTTGCCATTTTTGCATTTGTGGACCCAATTGGGATCATCACCACGCCGAGTGGCATGGAGATCTTTGAGAGCCAAGGGCATGGGAGTCTCCATTGGACTCCCGCCAGATTGCGTATGGGATGGCAGATCGGATCTCCAAGCCGGCGTGGAGATATACTATTGGGAGCACACCGAATTTTGGCTCATTTCAGGCAGCCAAAATGACCCAATTTTGGGACCCCAATTTCCCCCTTCCGTGTGGTCAATTGGCGGCCCCATTTCTCTAAGCCCAGAGGGAGCCCCGACCTAAGTCCAAGTTGTACACTCAGATATAAGTCCTAGGTCCTGCCTCCTACCCTGTGAGCCATTGGCCTTACCTTGGCCGGGCGAGCCACGCGTGGGAATGACGCCAATTTTGGTGATTTTGGCATCATGACCCCACTTGACTCATCCGTGTTGCCCTGATGCCGGGACCTCAGAGGGAACCAGGTTGGGTGAGGGCTCCAGGGGGTTTGTACTCGAAGGGCATAGGGTCAGTTGCCTCGTCCCTACCTCTGGCGGGTCCGAACGAGGGGTCAATTATGGGGATTTTTGAGTTAGTTTCAGTTTGGGCTGAAACAGCCCATTTTCAGCTACCAACTCCTGGGTGATAATGGCGGGGCCATATCTCTGGCTCAGAGAGGAGTTGGGACCTGCCGTTAGGGGAGCATAGGGAGCCACTGTCGGTTGGCCTTGGAGCCCATTGGTTCCCAGGAACTCGCCTGTGGCTGTGCGGGACACCCCTCCCATTGGCAGGGTTTCAGGGTCCGGACTGAGCAGGGCATGGGTTGTGTTTTAGCCCCCGCCCCTACCAGCCACTGAGAGGGTCGGACCTGGGATTGGGATATGAGTTGGGACTGAGTGTCTATTGTCCCTTGATGCCCTTACCCCAGTCCAGTCTTAACCCCATGTGTACATATCCTGATGTGTTGCTGTACATACTTTCGTTCCCTCTTTGCAGAGTGGCAAGGATTCTGAAACGCTTTGTCACATGACAACGCATTGATGCCCTTGTGAGCGTAGTGCTTTGCCTGCCTGCTCACTTGCGTGTGTCCACCGCAGCGTCCCGTGGCCGGCCCCCCACGGGAACGCGTCAAAAGCATTTCACCGCCGCGGGGTTACCCAACCCTCGCGTGCAACTCGGGGCCACCAACCCCGAGCAGCGCGTCGCAGCAGCGCGGCGCAGCTCGCAGCTCGCAGCGCAGCGCAGCGTCTCGCAGCGCAGCGCAGCGGCTCGCAGCGCCACTCAGCGACAGCGCCGAGTTCGTCACGGAGCCCGCAGCGCCGTCCAGAGCACCGCCCTGACCGCGCAGCAGCCGTGAAAGAGGTGCACAGACCAGGACTCCTGCATCAGCCCCATCGGCCGACCCGGAGTCCCATCGGCCGACCAGCAAGGCCGCGTCAACCACCTCCACAACCACCGGCTGATCAGCACCAGCCGCACTTCCAATCCAGTGCTACAGCACCCTCCTCAACAACCACAACCAGTTCGTTGAGTTGAACAAGTGCACGTCAAGGACCTCAAGACCAACAACGCCCCCGCTGCCATGGTGAATTGGCAAGAAGCGGGTAGGAGGTGGCCGCAGCCCCACCCCCATGTGGCGCGCCTGCTGCGCGGATTGCTGTGGGACCAGCAATACCGCTACAGCAATCCCCAGTGCGAAGGCGGCATGCCCGGGAGCTTCGAGCTCCGGGAGGACATGGGGGAGGACCGCCTGCGGGCAGTGGAGGAGTGGCTGCGGGCGGAAGGGTACGAGTACCGCTTCCGCCGCAAGCGCTGGAGGACGTGGACCCGGCCGGACAGGCCCGGCGAAGGGCTGCGCCCCGACGGGATTGAGGAGGACGACGACCCCAATGCCTACCCGTCGGGCGCCTCGATCAACGTCTCCCTGTGGGACGTGATCGAGAAGAAGTTCCCGGAACCGGGAAGCGAGCGCAGGCTGCAGGGCAGCAGCAGCGCGTCTCCGGGGACAGAGAAGCGGTCCGCCGGGGACAAGAAGAGGGACCGGAGGTGGCGGGAGTACCAGGAGTCCCTGGCTGCCGAAGCCGCCCAAGGCGCCAAGGGCGGAACCCCAGCCCCCAGTCCCCAACGGCCCAATGGTGGACACCACCCCGGCTCCACCACCCTTGGCGACTACATCCAAGTCGCCAAGCAGACCCAGGCCAAGCCCCGTTCGCTGCTCCTGAAGGCCCGGCAGGCCTCAGCAGGCCCCAGCAGCGACATCGAGTCGGCCCACCGCGGGAGGACGCCGGCCGACCAGGCCAGCTCCAGCAGCAGCGTCGCTCCCGAAAGGGACGTGGCGCGCGCCTGTGAGCGCGCCTGTGGGGTGCCCTGCAACCGTCGGGTTGCCCGGCAACGGGCCCGGCAGTACAGCGCTGCCGTGGAGGGCGCCACCGGCATCGCTCAGGAGGAGGCTGCGCAGTGGGCGCATGGCATGGCCATCCACGCCCAGACCGTGGCGGCCATTGCGGCCGGACTCACGGCCGTGGCCGCCCACGGGGCAGCGACTGCCCAGGTCAACGGTGAGTTGGCGGCAGCCGACGAGGAAGCCCGCCTGACGCAGGAGGCCATTGCCTGCAAGGAGGCCGAGGTGAAGGCGCTGGAAGAGGCGCTTGCCCAAGGGAGGGCAAAGAAGGAGGCGGAGGAAAGGGCCCACGCCGAAGCGACGGCTAAAGCCCAGGAGGACGCCGCCAAGAAGGAAGCCATCGAGGCCGCGCGACGGAAGGTCGCTGAGGAGAAGGCCAAGACGGAGGCGGAGCTGGCAGCGTTGGAAGCGCAGAAGGCGCAGCTGCTGCAGGCTCGGGAAGCCGAGGCGGCTCGTGCTCGGGAAGAAGCCGAAGCGCGAGCTGCCGCAGCCACCGCCGCCGCAATGGAGGAGGCAGAGGCCAAACTCCGCCACGAGACTCCCCCGGGAGGATCGCGAGTGGAGACCCTTCGAAGGCTTTTCGAAGGGGACGCCTCCTCCAGGATGAAGCTGGATGAGGCGGACACGGGCAGCAGTGGGAGCGGCAGCACCACCGCCCGTCGACGGAGGAAGGGCAAGGGGAAGACCCCCGAGAGGCCGCGGAGGCCAGCGGGTGGGCACCCCCACGACAGTGACCCCTTCTTCACCGCCAGTGACGGGGATGAACGAGGCCGTCGACATCGCCAAGTGGTGGCTTGGACGGGCGGAGGCGGCGGAGACGTCCCCATGGAACCGGAAGGTGAGGATGAGGATCCCCCTCCTCCCTACCGGAGCTCCGAGTCCTCCGTGACCGAGACGCCCAGGTGGGGCGACATGGACGAGGATGACGACATGGACTTCGGCATCACGAGGAAGCGCCCATCCTCGGACCCACCGAGGCGACCCGGCGGAGACCCACCGGGACCCCCTGGCGGAGGACCTTCTGGACCCCCTGGAGGACGCCCACCAAGTGGACCCCCTGGAGGCGGACCACCGGGCGGGGGAGGACCCCCTGGACCGGGCGGACCCGGCGGAGGCCCTCCTGGAGGACCCCCTGGGGACCCCGACGACCCACCAGGGAACGGCGACCCGGACACCACCTGGCGGTGGATTGTCTACCTCCGCAGGAGGGTCTTTGCCCTCGAGTGCGAGGTAGACACGGGCAAGGTCGAGATGGCTCGCATCTCCGGGGTCGCCGCGCGCGCCCAGAAGGACCTGGACATCGCCAGGGCCGAGACCAAGTCGCTGACCAACGTCGTCAGCGGCCTGCAGGAGAGGCTGGATGCGCTGGAAGCCCGTGGGAGAGTCGGCAGCGACCACCCACCCCTGGAGTCTGGCTCGTCGGACGATGGCTGGGGACCCGGACCAGGTCCAGGCAGACCCCACGCCCCCGGCGGAGCCCCCAGGAGTCGCCCCAGCGCCAGTGCCCCCTCTCTCACCGCCCCCTCTCACCACAGCGCGGGCCGCCGCAACGAGCGCGTGCCGCCCGGCAGTGGCAGTGACGAATGGCGCGATGAGTGGCTCAGCGCGGACTACCACAACCGCCGTGCTCCACCGCGGACGCCTGTACGCCCCCGACGCCCGCCACCAGCCCCGGTGCCAATCCCCAGATCTGGAGGACGTTATGGTGGACTCAGGGATGAGGTCCCCAGAGGAGACGTGGAGTGGGATGTCGGCGAAGGTGAGGACCTGGACCTGGACCTGGACCTGGAGGAGTTCGACATCAGCCCGCCGCGTGGTGTACGACGGGAGGCCGCTGAACGCAGCCGCCGGCGCCGTGATGAGGATGCGTACATGGATGCAGTACGGCGTGAACATTTTGGTTCAGCGTACGTGGAGGAACCGCGGCGTAGCCACAGGGATTCCATGGAGGAGATGGACGTGGCGGCCGTGGGAGTCCGTGGGCGAGGCCGATGGGAACCTCGGTCGACCTCGCGGCCGGCGTTCATGGTCTCTAAGGCCGCGGACGCCGCCGTGTGGGAAGACTTGAAGGACATCAAGCCCCCCATGTACGATGGCAACCCCCTCAACCTCGACCGCTTCTTGGAGAAGCTGGACGATTGGGGGCTGACCGTCACTGAAGACCTACCTCCCGCGGATGCGGAGAGATATGTCTTCAAACGGTTCAGGTACCGCCTGCCGGAAGTGCTCGGCGAGCTATACTTCGTGGCGACCAAGGAGGGGAAAATCAAGACCCTCAAGGACGCCAAGAAGTGGCTCAACGAGCAGGAGCGGGTGGACGCTCCGCAGGTCGCTGCCAAGCGCTGGAAGTCCATCAAGCTTGAGCATGATGGACGGGAGATCCGCCTACGGGACTGGCGTGACTTCCGAGGGAAATACACCCTCTTCCGCCGCAATGTGGAGGATTGGAACGAGGGTGACGAGCAGGCTCGCCTGCTCTCCATGCTGCCGGAAGCATGGATCAAAAGGGTCACCAAGGAGGAATCCAAGCGGGCCAAGTCCAACCACACGGTCAAGATGATGCTCCCCAAGGAGTATCATACGAACGTGGTGTCTTGGGCGAAGAAGAACGTGGCCCGGGATGTCAAACGGCACTCCCTGCGGAACGCTCTTCTCATCACCGTCTCGGGCGATCGCGAGAAGACCGCGATGTGGCGCCTTGACGATTGTGAGTTGAGCGGCCAGACCATCCGTCTGCAGCCCATCCCGGCGCGGATGAGCTGCGACGAGATCCTGGAGTGGGTTGGCGAGGAAGTACTCAAGGAGTACCGAAACCTCCACCACACCCGCGGGTTGAGGCCCGGCGACCGCGACGTCAACTACGTTGGCGAGGGACCTGGCGGGGAATCTGCCATGGACCCAGCGGGAGCCGGCGGCGATGAGACTCTCGTCGACGATGACGACGACGATGAGCCCGCCGAAGTGGCCGTTTGCGCCTTCGTGGCCAACAACCTGAGCGCGGGAAGCAAACCGGGAAACTGGAAGCCCCTGCAGCAGGGTTGGAGGAAGAAGGAGAAGAGGGACCCTCGCCGCATTGGCGACCCTCCGCTGTCCTTTGGGGAGTTCATGCGAGCTCACCCTCAGGGCTGTTTCGTGTGTTATGGGAGGAAGAAAGGCTTCAACCATGACCACCGAACATGCCCCGTCCACAAGGCCGACACGGAGGCTTACAAGAAGGCGCACGGGTCGAAGAAGCGTGCGCCCGCGGGTATCCGGGAAGCCAAGATGGAGGTGGACAAGGACGAGCTGGCCAAGCTGATGTCGTCGGTGGGAACCGAGTTGGCCAAGGAGATCCAGGAGATCAAGCGGAACTGGGTCCCCAGGTCGGATAACAAGAACAAGGAGAACAACCAGAATGACCAGAACAAGGACAAGGACAAGAACAAGGGTAAGAAAGGGGGAAGGAAGAAGGGCATCAACGACGTTGAGGCCGAGGAGAACACCCCCTCTTCCACAACCGACGCCCCCTAGCGGAGCCCCTGCAGCCAAGGGCCCCAGCTAGGGCGGTCGCAGGATGGTGACGTGGGAAGCGCCGATCCATCCCAGTCGGGAGTCGATAAGCACAAGGGGACTGCCGCGGGCGGAAGGCCCGGTCTGGCGCCCAGTCGCGGAGGCGGGGTGAGGGCAAGTGAAGGCACGAACCCTTGCACCCGTCCGTCCTTCGCGACCAAGAATGTGTTTGATGTACTACAGGATCTATCCGAGAGTATCGGAGGATCACCCGGACCGCAGCTGGATGCTGCAGATGGGCAGCCTGAGCCCATTGTCCACGACCTGCACCAGTCGCTTGTGGAGCTTCTGGAACGGCCGGAGATCCTGAGTTTGCACGCCGTGCGCCGTGTCGGTCGCGAGCGGCAGTTGCATCTTAAGGTCCGTGCCTTATGCGGGGAAGTGGAAAAGGTTTTCGACGTGTTGGTCGACACGGGAGCTCAAGTCAGCTTGGTCAAGGCTGGCCTGCTTCCGCCAGAGTGTCTTACCGACAGTCGGAAACCTGTCAGGCTGAAGGTGGCGAACGGCCAGTACATGGTGGGAGGCACAAAGGAAGCGGCCATTGGGCTGCAGTTCGTGAACCATCGTGAGCTGAGCCGCCCAGACCTCGGCAAGGAAATCCTCCTGCACGGTAGCTTCTACGAGGCCGAGATGGACTGGGACATGATCGTCGGGTACGACTTCATGATGGAGACGGACTTCGGCGTCCTCCCGGCCCAGGCCTCCATGACCCTGTACCAGGACGACCAGCTCTCGTGGCTTTCGTCACCTGAGCACCATGTGGAATGCCAATGGATCCACCCCGAACGCAATCAGCTCGAAGTGGCCGCGCTGGACACTGAGCCTACTGGGCCAGCGAACCAGGAGTACGGCGTAAGGCCGGAAGTGGCGTACCGAGTGGTCGCGGACCTGGGAGCGTCGGATCTGGCCCTGGATGCGTTCTCTTCAGGAACCTCCGCCCATCTGCGGGTATGTGAGAAGTACTGGAGCGCCCAGGACTCCGCGTGGAAGAAGCACTGGGGTCCGCATCAGGGATTGATGTGGATCCATTGCCCCCGTTGGGACATTCCAAGAGCGATAGCGAAGATTCGCAAGGACCGCTCCAAGGCAGTGCTGGTTGTTCCTATGGGATGCACCGAGGAGGAAAGTACCCGACATTGGGTAGCCTCATTGACCAACATGACCTTGAACAAGGTCGTCCTACCGGCTGGAGAGAGTGTCTATCAGGACGCTAAGGGACAGCCCATGCCACCCCAGAGATGGCCAACAGAATTCCACTATGTGGATGGGGGCCTTGATCAGGCCGACACCACGGACTTCGTGTGTGTCAACCGTATCATAGCAGAGCCTTGGAGGCAATGCTTTGCGGTTCCCCCTGTTGACATCGAAGAATCCGACTCCGAAGACCCCCTCACTGAAGAGGAGTGGGATCTGGTTCAGGGGTATATGTATCAGCCCTTTCACGACTGGGGAAACCAGCGTGAGGGCAAAGGCCAGGACAAAGCCTGGTGGGAAGTGGACTCAATCGTCTCTGGTTCCTATGACGGGAATACCTTCGTACAGAGGGTGCTGGATCACATGTCCAGCCAAGACGAGCCGCCTGGCGGTAACCCACCCACCTACGGCGATCTGTTCCGAGGCAAGACCAGGGATGGCCCTTTGGGCCACCTGGGAAGACCACCTGAGCCGAAAGCGAGCGGGGTCGCTACCCCTCAAGTAAGCTCCGTGGTTCAAGTGCCCGGAAAAGCCAAGGCGGAGTCCGATGACTGCCCCAAGATCCAGGCGTTGAGGGCCAGGCTGAAGCAGAAGTATGGCGAGACCTTCTTCAGCGGCAAACCTGTGTTCCCCCCACCGGTGCGTGGACCGTATGGCGAGGCCAAGATACGACTGAAGCAGGACCCCCGTGTGTATCGGCACCGGGAGTTTGCCCTGAGGGGCGAGAGGAAAGAGGCCATGGAGAAGATCCTCCGTGACTTCATCCAGAGAGGCTGGCTTGAGCCGTGCCACTCCGAGTGGGCCTCTCCCTGCTTCGTCGTCCCCAAGAAGGTTGCCGGTGAGTGGCGGCTCGTGGTCGACTACCGCGGCCTGAACGCCCAAACGCAGCACGACAGCTATACGCTGCCCCTCATTGAGGATATGCTGCAAAAACAACACCGGCGGAGGATCTTCACGGTGATTGACCTGAAACATGGTTATCATCAGATGCCTCTCGCCGAGGAGTCCCGTGCCTGCACAGCCATGAGCACCCCACTTGGACCTCTCCAGTGGAAGGTGATGCCCATGGGCGTTACCAACGGCAATGCGGCTTTTCAGCGGATGCTGGAGAACCTGCTTGAGCCGGTGCGCGACTGTGCGGACCCCTTCGTGGACGACGTAATCATCGCGTCCGGGGACCCCAGCATGAGCTACGAGGAGCTCCTGGAGGCACACGAGAGGGACGTCACTCGAGTGCTGGACCTTCTGGTTCGGCACAAACTCACGGGCAGCAGTGACAAGGCCACCATTGCGGTAAGCGAAGTGGTCTTCGCTGGCCACGTAGTTGGGAACGGGCAGCGAAAGCCCATACCTGGCAAAGTGGCCGCGATTGAGCACTGGGAAAAGCCCAAAACGGTCTCTGAGCTACGGGCGTATCTGGGGTTCTGCAACTACTACTCGGGGTATATCAAAATGTATGCCGAGTATGCAGCCCCCATGACGACCATGCTCAAGGGCAACCGAGAGGAGACCAAGAAGGGGTCCAAGAAGGCTCTGGTCTGGACTGAAGAGTCCGACCGTGCCTTTGAGGGGATGAAGCAGGCGCTGCTATCCGCAGTGGGTCTGCACCTCGTGGATCCCGACCGAGGGTTCGTCCTGCGCACCGACGCTTCCGACTACGCCATTGGCGCTGTGTTGGAGCAAGTGCTTGACGACGGGAGGCACGTGCCCGTGGCCTTCTGGAGCCGAGTCCTGGCGGAAGGCCAGAGACGGACGTGGACGCCCCGTGAAAAGGAGGCGTATGCCATCGTCATGGCTCTCAGGAAATGGGCTGGGTACATAGCCCTCCATCCCGTCACCGTCTGCACCGACCATCAGAGTCTGCAGTCGTGGCACAAGGAGCACGTGGACACCCCCTCAGGTCCCGCCTCCCGACGGGCAAGATGGCACGAGACCTTGGCCAAGTTCGACCTTACGGTTGTTTATATTCCTGGAAAGGACAACACCGTGGCGGACTGTCTCAGTAGGTGGGCCTATCCCGCCAGCAAGGGCATGCAGGATATCTCTGCCCATGGCGATGAGGCTGAGACCGCTGAAGCCAAGAGGATCATCGAAATGGAGCGCCTGATGGAGGAGGAGGGTGCCAAATGCTTCGTCGTCATGGCCGCGGATGCCCCCCTCGCTTCGAGGGTGAGCAGAACGGTCAGTGTACTCGCCCCTGTGGGTGCCGCGGGCGGAAGGCCCGGTCCGGCACCCCCTGTGGGAACTGAGTCCGACAAGCACCTCTTCCCGGAGTCTTGCCTCCAGGACGACTGGACCGACGACTACGCCAAGTCTGAGGCCTTTGCGGCCGAGTATAGGGCTGTGACCGACCCTGATGACGGGCAGAAGTGGCCAAAGGGGCTGACTGAGGAAGATGGCAAGCTCTACCGGAATGGTAAGCTGCTAGTCCCAGAGTCCCGGGTGCTCGAGCTGTGCGAGGCTTGGCACCACCACATGCTGCACCCAGGGGTCAAGAAGCAGGCTCTTGACATGCAGCGTCGGTTCGAGATCGACCATATCGTTCTCTACACCGCCATCAAGAAGGTCAGGAAGGGTTGCTCGGTCTGTCAGGCCTGAAATCCCGACAACCGGAACGTCAAGGGGGAACCCCAATGGACCCCGGTTCCTGACCAGCCCATGGAGAGCGTGGCCATGGACGTCTTCTCCATGCCCGAAGTGCACATTGGCAAGGAGACCTTTGACTGTGTGGTTCTCTGTGTGGACCGCCACAGCGGCTACGTTGTAGCCGTTCCGGCACGCAAAAAGGGGTTGCTTGCCAAGGAGGTGGCAGTCATGATGATTCGTCATTGGCTGACCGTCTTTGACATCCCCCGCACCATTTGCAGTGACCGAGGGCCCCAGTTTACTGGTGGCTGGTTCAAGGCTATGTGTTCCCTCATGGGGATACGTCATGCCAAGAGCGTGGCCTATCTCAGCCGGTCTAACGGCCGTGCTGAGGTGGCTGGACGGCAGCTGTTCGAGAAGCTGCGCAAGATCCACATCACCAATCCACGTCGGAACTGGTTCGAGGAGATGTGGCCTGCTCTGAAGGCCCATCATGACACCCCCACTCCGGGCGGTTTGTCCCCTCACCAGATTCTCTTCGGCAGGGACCCCCTGGGTAGGGGACTTCCCTTGTCTGGTGATGGCATGGCTATGGATGCCAAGGAGTTCTTCGCGCGGCAAGAGCAAACGGCGCGGGACATCCGCCAGCAGCTTGAGAAGGAGCATGCTGAGCGTCAGAAGTCCGCCCCGAGCTCGACAGCGCAGAAGTTCAGGGTGGGAGACCCGGTGTGGGTGATCAGACCCCGCCCCATGGGCACCCACCGCACCAAAACCTGGTCCACACCCGGCGAGGTGGTCCGCAGGATTGGTGAGGACACCTACCGCATCAAGGTGGGTCACGGACAGTTCCGGGAGCGCCACGAGAGTCAACTCCGTGTGCGGGAACCCGACCTCCGTGGCCGACATGTGTCCCTGGACTACGCCAAACATGAGGCCGATTCGGACGACGACTATGCTGAGCAGGACGACTATACTGTCGAGAAGATCCTGGCTCAGCGTCCGAAGGCCTCGGCACCCGGAGGTCTGGAGTTCAAGGTTCGTTGGCGAGGCTATGGGCCGTCCCACGACACTTGGGAACCCGTCTCCTCATTCGTGCCGCGGGTCAACACTCCCTTCATGGAGTACATCCGCAAACACAAGACCAAGATCCACGTTTCGGACTTGGCAGCACTCACCCGGGCGATTGCAGCCAGGGGTGCCTGATCAGCGCCCTGAGCTCTCCCCTGATGTGTTATGAGCGCTTGTGAGGCCGACGAATCGTCCCTTACTTGCTTGCTCTCTTCCATCTTTCGGTGACAGAGTGGCCATATACCCCCCCCTGCTGAATCCAGAGGAGGATGGCCCCTCTCTTCTTCTACTCGTCACTCCCCCCCCTGCTGAATCCTTGGGAAACCAGGTAGGGCGACTGACCTTCATATTTTTGAGCTCTTGGGGCCTTGAAGCCCATACGACGTTGCGCAACGGATGCCGCTGTCATCGGCATTGCGATTTTTGAGTGTGTGGTCTGGTTCCATGGCATTTGCGGAATCCAGGCCAGTCGACGTGTGTCTCGAGACTATATATGCCTGAACTCAGGCGTTATCCTGTCCATCCTCCTGCATTTGCCTTATCCTGACCGTGGCGTGGTTTGGCACTCTGTTCTGAGTGTGTTTACACGCCTATTTACCCAAATTGCTGCTTGTTTTTCTGCCCTCCAGGATATGTGCATCTGTATGTTAAGTGTCATCAGCCCATCGCTGAGGGATGGACTGTTTTTCACCACGAATCGGGATACAGAGGCGCCTTGAGTCGCCGTGTACATATCCTTACAGCCTGGTCCAGCCTGGACCAGTACTTGATTACAGATTCTACTGTTTGAGTGCCCGTGATACCGTGTTGCCCTATTCGCTGTGATGTGTGGAGATCCTGATGGCGCCAGGCGGGAAGCCCAGTTGCCTGACTACACTCCCAGCGGTCCGCCACTGTCAGTCCCAGTGTGAGCCTACCGATTTGCAGACGCACTTGCATTCGGATGGCGGCCTCCGGTGCTCCTGACCTCGGTCAGTCTGCCTGAGAAACTGGTGGTTTGAGGAGTCGACGCCTCCGCCCACACTGCATGAGGACTCCCTCATGTATGGCCTTCGTGGCAGTAGGGCGAGGGAAAAGACGGCCTTGATGCCCGATCCCTTCAGGAGGAGTTCCCTTACGATTTGGGGTTCGTAAGGAGTTCGACTATGGCACTCTGGACTCGCGTCGTATGGATATGGACATGGTGCGCCCGAGGAAGGACCCGTGGGGACTCTCCCCAGTCGGCGGGCCTTGGGAAGCTTGGGGTAGCCTGATGGATCTTTGTGGTCGCTCTCGACTTGTGGGGCCACCTCGGCCGTCGTGTGTCGCCTATGTTGGCCGTGTATGCCACTGCCACTGTGGTGGTGACCGTGGCAGCCGGCACCCGGTGCGCCTGGTATGGGTTAACGGGTCCTTTGGATGCCGAACAATCGCCGCCAGGACCCGGGACTTGATACTTGATACTATACATGTGCTACGAGCTGTTACAGCAGCATACCTATCCCACTGTGGGATACCTATCTTAATGTGACTTACTGAAGTGAGGATGTGACACCCCCCCCCCTTTCAGGGAGTGGTCCTGGGTACCCGCTGCCATGCGTGGGTGTTATCGAGCCCCCCCAGGGTTTGCTCTAAGGAGGGGGGTGAAGCGGTACCCAGAACCCCATGGCCAGGTTACGGCATACAACCGGTCTCCGGTCCACTAACCCCATGCACGGCGTGCTCCGTGCCGTGAAGCCCCGCATCGGCAACCGATGCACCGCCAGCGGAGATTTGTGTATCAGAATATCAGGAATCAACAGGGTTTTATTTTCATATTGTTTCCGTCAATTTTTATGCTTCCGTTCCGATACTCACTGTTTTGACTGCTGGCGGTTGGTTCGCGACTTTACCGTAACCGCCAGTTTAACTGTTTATAATGGAAATTTTAACGCTATCCGTCACGAAGGCTCCAAAGTCGCCAGGAACTGCATGGATGCTTCCGCAATTTTCATAATTAATACTCGCAACCTTAATCCGAATTTTTCAGGATGTCGAAATCGGATTTTCGACTTCGACATCCCCGCACTTGATTTGACCTCTTTCGAGTGGACCTACGTGCTTCCATATGCACGAATCAACTTCCCTTTTATCCTGCCCTCCATTTGTCTTAAAGATATGGGCAAAACAAAGTTGATTCGTGAGGCCACTTGTGAAGGTCATATCTCCTGTTGCTTGCGAGTATTGACGATAAGGAAACGTGGGATGTATTCACAATACTCCCGACGTAATTTAGGAAGCATTATATGCCTTGCGTCTCCACACGTGCGCGCTCGTGTAATGGATCATGGTCAAGAGGGTAGAGTTTGCGTTACAACTCATTGGCCATGATATTGCGTGCGTTAAGATAACTTTCGAGTGTAGCGCGCAAGTGTTGGTGTTGCATAGGAACTCTCCTTGAGTTCCTATGAGCGATTGACACAAAGATATGCCCTTGGAGGGGCATGACATATCGTGGTGGGAGCTACATTTTTGGGCAATATGTGGTATGTGCCATGTGTTGTGTTGTGTGCCCATTTGGCGGGTCCATTACTCCAAGCCAAGCCCGCCAATGGACCTCATATTGTGCAAGCCCCTTCTCCATACTCCCTACGGTCAATTGCAAGCCTAACCTTCGTGAAGGGAAGCTTGTGTGGTGATCCCGAAGCGATGCGTTGGGAGCAAGGTGTGTGTTTTACAATTTTCCATATTTTCATGTGCTCACTTGGGAAGTAGCGCTCGTAACCTTTCAAGGCGCCCCAAGTGGAGCACATATGTGGGATCGAAGGTCATTGGTGTCAAGTCATTGTGTGTAGAAGGATTAAGTGATTGCACGATCCAAGCCGGAGATATTATAATATAATTGTAGACCTTTCAAGGCACTTTTGTGTGTCATTGTGCCAATTTTGCCATTTTTGGCTCGTCATGATGTCAAGTGGCGACCGTGTATCTCAACGTTGCGCTCAATTGACATCATGACCCAAGTATGTTATGAGGGTACATACTTCGGTAGCCAACATATCTTGGACCCGGCGAATAACTCCTCTTAGGCTTGGCATACCGTGGCCGCCATGTTGGCGATTTGGGACTATCCCAAATCATGGGCTCACTTGGCGACCCTGCCATTCCCAATACCGGAGGAGTTGGGCGACGCCCAAAAGATATGTTGGACCAACATGACTTGATACCAATCCTATGGCACACTCCGGTCCGAGTCGGGCATGTGCCTCATTTGCCTCAACCATGAGTGTGCGCATTTTTGGCCATTTTGAGCATTTTTCCACTCTTGCTGCCCGCCGTGCCCCATGTTCTAACCTTCGTGCATGCCGGACGCATGGACCAATGGACCATATATGACATGGGTGTTATGGGTAATGGTCCCCATGGTCCACACACCACGTGGGCGAAGCGGAGCCGCCTTCGTCAAGGCGCTAGGCCAAATTGAGTATGGGCAATTTTGCCATTTTTGCATTTGTGGACCCAATTGGGATCGTCACCACGCCGAGTGGCATGGAGATCTTTGAGAGCCAAGGGCATGGGAGTCTCCATTGGACTCCCGCCAGATTGCGTATGGGATGGCGGATCGGATCTCCAAGCCGGCGTGGAGATATACTATTGGGAGCACACCGAATTTTGGCTCATTTCAGGCAGCCAAAATGACCCAATTTTGGGACCCCAATTTCCCCCTTCCGTGTGGTCAATTGGCAGCCCCATTTCTCTAAGCCCAGAGGGAGCCCCGACCTAAGTCCAAGTTGTACACTCAGATATAAGTCCTAGGTCCTGCCTCCTACCCTGTGAGCCATTGGCCTTACCTTGGCCGGGCGAGCCACGCGTGGGAATGACGCCAATTTTGGTGATTTTGGCATCATGACCCCACTTGACTCATCCGTGTTGCCCTGATGCCGGGACCTCAGAGGGAACCTGGTTGGGTGAGGGCTCCAGGGGGTTCGTACTCGAAGGGCATAGGGTCAGTTGCCTCGTCCCTACCTCTGGCGGGTCCGAACGAGGGGTCAATTATGGGGATTTTTGAGTTAGTTTCAGTTTGGGCTGAAACAGCCCATTTTCAGCTACCAACTCCTGGGTGATAATGGCGGGGCCATATCTCTGGCTCGGAGAGGAGTTCAGACCTGCCGTTAAGGGAGCATTGGGAGCCACTGTCGGTTGGCCTTGGAGCCCATTGGTTCCCAGGAACTCGCCTGTGGCTGTGCGGGACACCTCTCCCATTGGCAGGGTTTCAGCGTCCGGACTGAGCAGGGCATGGGTTGTGTTTTAGCCCCCGCCCCTACCAGCCACTGGGTACCCGCTGCCATGCGTGGGTGTTATCGAGCCCCCCCCAGGGTTTGCTCTAAGGAGGGGGGTGAAGCGGTACCCAGAACCCCATGGCTAGGTTACGGTCTCCGGTCCACTAACCCCATGCACGGAAGGGAAGACGCCCGTTGACGCTCCGTTCCGTGCCGTAAAGCCCCGCATCGGCAACCGATGCACCGCCAGCGGAGATTTGTATATCAGAACATCAGGAACCAACAGGGTTTTATTTTCATATTGTTTCCGTCAAGTTTTACGCTTCCGTTCCGATATTCACTATTTTGACTGCTGGCGGTTGGATCGCGACTTTACCGTAACCGCCAGTTTAACTGTTTATAATGGAAATTTTAACGCAATCCGTCACGAAGGCTCCAAAGCCTTCAGGAACTGCATGGACGCTTCCGCAATTTTCACATCTTACACTCGCAACCTTAATCCGAATTTTTCAGGATGTCGAAATCGGATTTTCGACTTCGACATCCCCGCACTTGATTTGACCTCTTTCGAGTGGACCTACGTGCTTCCCTACGCACGAATCAACTTTCCTTTTATCTTGCCCTCCATTTGACTCAGAGATATGGGCAAAACAAAGTTGATTCGTGAGGCCACTTGTAAGGGTCATATCTCGTGCCGCTTGCGAGTATTGACGATACGGAAACGTGGGATGTATTCACAATACTCCCGACGTAATTTAGGAAGCATTATATGCCTTGCGTTTCCACACGTGCGCGCTAGTGTAATGGATCATGGTCAAGAGGGTAGAGTTTGCGTTATAACTCTTTGGCCATGACATTGCGTGCGTTAGGATAACTTTCGAGTGTAGCGCGCAAGCGTTGGTGTTGCATAGGAACTCTCCTTGAGTTCCTATGAGCGATTGACACAAAGTTATGCCCTTGGAGGGGCATGACATATCGTGGTGGGAGCTACCTTTTTGGGCAATATGGAGTATGTGCCTTGTGTTGTGTTGCGTGCCCATTTGGCGGGTCCATCGCTCCAAGACAAACCCGCCAATGGACCTCATATTGTGCAAGCCCCTTCTCCATACTCCCCACGATCAATTGCAAGCCTAACCTTCGTGAAGGGAAGCTTGTGTGGTGATCCCGAAGCGATGCGTTGGGAGCAGGGTGTGTGTTTTGCAATTTTCCATATTTTCATGTGCTCACTTGGGAAGTAGCGCTCGTAACCTTTCAAGGCGCCCCAAGTGGAGCACATATGTGGGATCGAAGGTCATTGGTGTCAAGTCATTGTGTGTAGAAGGATTAAGTGATTGCACGATCCAAGCCGAAGATATTATAATATAATTATGCACCTTTCAAGGCACTTTTGTGTGTGCTTGTGCCAATTTTGCCATTTTTGGCCCGTCATGATGTCAAGTGGCGACCGTGTATCTCAACGTTGCGCTCAATTGACATCATGACCCAAGTATGATATGAGGGTACATACTTCGGTGCCCAACATATCTTGGACCCGGCGAATAACTCCTCTTAGGCTTGGCATACCGTGGCCGCCATGTTGGCGATTTGGGACTATCCCAAATCATGGGCTCACTTGGCGACCCTGCCATACCCAATATCGGAGGAGTTGGGCGACGCCCAAAAGATATGTTGGACCAACATGACTTAATACCAATCCTATGGCACACTCTGGTCCAAGTCGGGCATGTGCCTCATTTGCCCCAACCATGAGTGTGCGCATTTTTGGCCATTTTGAGCAATTTTCCACCTTTGCTGCCCGCCGTGCACTATGTTCTAACCCTTGTGCACGCCGGACGCATGGACCAATGGACCATATATGACATGGGTGTTATGGGTAATGGTCCCCATGGTCCACACACCACGTGGGCGAAGCAGAGCCACCTTTGTTAAGGCGCTAGCCCAAAGTGAGTGTGGGCAAGTTTGCAATTTTGGCATTTGTGGACCCAATTGGGATCGTCACCACGCCGAGTGGCATGGAGATCTTTGAGAGCCAAGGGCATGGGAGTCTCCATTGGACTCCCGGTGGATCGCGTATGGGATGGCGGATCCGATCTCCAAGCCGGCGTGGAGATATACTATTGGGAGCACACCGAATTTTGGCTCATTTCAAGCAGCCAAAATGACCCCATTTTGGGACCCCAATTTCCCCCTTCCGTGTGGTCAATTGGCGGCCCCATTTCTCTAAGCCCATAGGGAGCCGGGACCTAATTCCAAGTTGTACACTCAGATATAAGTCCTAGGTCCTGCTTCCTACCCTGTGAGCCATTGGCCTTACCTTGGCCGGGCGAGCCACACGTGGGAATGACGCCAATTTTGGTGATTTTGGCATCATGACCCCACTTGACTCATCCGTGTTGCCCTGATGCCGGAACCTCAGAGGGAACCAGGTTGGGTGAGGGCTCCAAGGAGTTCGTACTAGAAGGGCATAGGGTCAGTTGCCTCGTCCCTACCTCTGGCGGGTCCGGACGAGGGGTCAATTTTGGGGATTTTTGAGTTAATTTCAGTTTGGGCTGAAACAGCCCATTTTCAGCTACCAACTCCTGGGTGATAATGGCGGGGCCGTATCTCTGGCTCAGAGAGGAGTTGGGACCTGCCGCTAAGGGAGCATAGGGAGCCACTGTCGGTTGACCTTGGAGCCCCTTGGTTTCCAGGAACTCGCCTGTGGCTAGGCGGGATACCTCTCCCATTGGCAGGGTTTCAGGGTCCGGACTGAGCAGGGCATGGGTTGTGTTTGAGCCCCCGCCCCCACCAGCCACTGAGAGGGTCGGACCTGGGATTGGGATACAAGTTAGAATAGAGTGTCTATTGTCCTGTGATGCCCTTACCCCAGTCCAGTCTTAACCCCATGTGTACATATCCTGATGTGTTGCTGTACATACTTTCGTTCCTTCATTTCAGAGTGGCAAGGATTCTGAAACGCTTTGTCACATGACATGAGCGCATTGATGCCCCTGTGAGCGTAGTGCTTTGCCTGCCTGCTCACTTGCGCGTGTTCCGCAGCGTCCCGTGGCCGGCCCCCCACGGGAACGCGTCAGGACCAGCATGGACCAGATGGGGAAGGACAAGACGGTCCAGAGAAGGGAAGTGGGAGGAGAAGGAGCAAAAGGAAAAGCGGCCAACCACGTGGAACCCGGACGAGGACAACCGGGGGAGCAGCGCACCAGGGCAGGTACATTCGGGGGCGAGGCGGCCATGGAAAGGAGCGTCTGGAGCTCCAGGAGGAAGAAGAGGCGGCGGCGGCAAGAATCGACAAGGGGTAAGGGGTGCGTGCAAGAGAGTCAGGGTCGGTGGAGAGAGAGGACGAGAAGAGCAAGAGAAGGGAAGAGGGAGGAGAAGGAGAAACAAACACGTGGAACCCGGACTGGAACATCCGGGGAAGCAAAACACCCGGACTGGAGCATCCGGGGGGCGGAGGCCCGGGATTGGAGCGTCCGGGGAAGCAGCGGGCTGGGATTGGAACGTCCGGGGCTGCGATGGGAGGGGGATACGGTAGCGGAGAACAACGGCGAGGAGCACATGAACAAGGGCAAGGACCAGATGAGGAAGGATACGACGAAAGAGAGTCAGGAAGCGGGAGGGGAAGGAGCAGATGGAAAAGCGGCCGAACACGTGGAACCCGGACGGGAACAACCAGGGAAGCAGCGCACCAGGACTGGAACATCCGTGGGCGAGGCGGCCCTGGATGGGAGCGTCCGGGGCTCCAAGAGGAAGATGAAGCGGCGGCGACAAGAAACGGCAAGGAGAGCAAGTACAAGAAGCGGGGAAGGGGGAGAACGAGGACAAGAAGAGCAAGAGGCGGGAAGCGAGAGGAGAAGGAGAAGAATGAGAGGCGGATGGGCACATGGAACCCGGACCCGTGTGGCTAGGGCCACGTGACGGCCCCAGGGGACTAGGACAGCATGGGAGGCGGCACAGGAGAGAGGGGCGGGGGCGGGAGGGGAGCGACCCGTGCTAGGCGCACAAAACGGTCCCCGGATGGATGAGGATCCAGTGGGCCCGCGCCACAGGGTTGCTGGCGGCCCGTTGGGGTATAAGCACGGGATGAGGGATGGGATGGGGCCGCACAACAGCCCAGGGGATTAGGCTGGGGCCGCGGCACAGGGGAAAGGGACGGGGGCAGGAAGGGAGCGACCCGTGCTAGACGCACGAAGCGGTCCCCGGATGGAAGAGGATCCAGTGGGTCCGCGCCACAGGGTTGCTGGCGACCCGGTGGGGTATACACACGGGATGATGGGACAAGGGGACGGGGCGGGGAAGGGCGTGTGGCTAGGGCCGCACAACGGCCCGACGGGGTAGGGAGTCCATGGGACGCTGGGAACGGGCCGTTGCCGGGATGAGGCAAAAGGGAATGGGACATGGGATGGGCAGGGAGACCAAAAGCGCCAAGCAACAGCCCCGTGGGATTGGGAAACCAGTCGCCATGGAGTGGTGAACCATGGGCCAACCATGGGGAACCTGACCACGGGAAGTCGGGAAAATGCTCTGAACTCCGGGACGGCCGTGAGGTGTCCGCAGGGGTGAGGGTTGACCTTGAGATCCCCGGGTCAATGGCCTGAGTACACGTAGGTTCACGCGTGAGCGGGACCAGGGGGAACGTGGAAAGGGTCGCCCCCTGGCCTCCAGCCGTGGATGGACGACACCCAAGTGCATCCGGGAGCCGAGTGGGTACTCCCACCCGTGAGGGATGGGGAGTGGTGGAATGTGGTTGACAGAGAGAAATGCTCCGCTGTCGGCGAGGGCTATCCACAGGAAACCCGCCTGCAGGCGCCCAAAAGGCTGTGCTAGGGGGGGAAGGCCGGGGGATCCTTCAAAGGGTGACCACAAAGGAGCTGAAACCGTGAGGGCAGCGACTGAAGGGAGCCTACCGCCGGTCATGCCCCAAGGGAACCTGGTTGAAGTTCTCGGCCGTGAGGTGAGACAGGGGTCGCCAGGGGAACTGATGGTGGAGAGCTCTCCTTCCCGCCAGAGGCGGCCACCATGTAAAACAAACAAGGAGATGTCAGATGAGGCTGCGGACGCGGCCGCCCTTACTTACTTACTTACTTGCAAACACCAAACATACCGTTGGTGAAGCATGAAGCGTTGGAGATAGTGGTGTCGTTCCCCCTGTCATTGACTTCCTTGTTCATGAGATAATTAAAAACATGACCACGCCAAGGAAAACAAGACAAGCAAGAAAATAACGGAACAAAATTTACGGGATCAAATTTCCCAAAATTGTTTAGCTCCCTAGGGGCAACCAAAACGCAAACACACAAAACACTTGGGGCATGAGGACCCCACTTGTCGATGGAGAAGGCGACGGAGATGGGAAGTATCCTTGGTTATTTCTTGTGCCCAAGAGAAAGCACATCTTGGATATTTCTTGTGCCCAAGAGGGGGCACATCTTGAATATTTCTTGTGCCCGAGAGGAGGCACATCTTGGAACTTGGAAAGCGCCCAAGAGGAAGCGCGGCATTGCTACTTCGGAAGCGCCCAAGCGGAAGCGCCGGGAGTGAGGATGTAAAACCAGAAACACCAACCTACAGGGTAACAAAAAGGTCCCTTACTGGAAAATTGAGCATTTCAGGAGTCGGCACAAGAAATTCCTAAATTTTGAGGCCTTGCCGTAAAATTAGGCAAACCTGTGCTACCAGAAAGATACAATGGGGTTCGACTCCTTTAGATATATGTTTCGATTCATCCTAAAATCCCCAAGATGATCATGTTTCAACTAATCAAAGAAAAGTAAAACTAAATGAAAACTATCACTAAGATGACTTAAAACAAAGTTTGGAAAATGGACTCATAAAATCATAGAATTTTTGGGATGAATGAAAAATGAACCACAACAAACAAGGGCAAAGGCAAAGCAAGGAAGACACCAACAAAATCACCATGTCGACATCCGAGTCATTGTTGACGGTGTGGGGCTGCCGTGTCGTTGCCAAGGCCCCACCATTTCTGTTTCTCCACAGCGGCGGGTCGTGGTGGCCAAGGCATTAAGGATCCATACGGCTCTACCCCCACTTAGGTACCCAAGAATGGGGCCGGGCTCACGGCTACATGCTAAACAAAGCATAGGAGACGTGTGACACCAAATCCAACTCTCATACATGCATTACCTTTATCCTTGCTCGTAACTAAACAACAACAAACCATGCAATGAAAATCACTACGTACAACAACCAAAATCCAAGGAACAATAAACAAACAATATGTGCTTGAATGGAATGAATGCATAACAATGCAATGAATGTAATGAAAGCATATGAATGCAACACTTGGAATGCGACAAAGCAAAATAGTGGTGCACCATCGAGAAACTACAATTCCCACCTCGAAAGCGAGCCAATCAATTGGAGAAGATATACGTTCAATCAAAATCAAACCTAATGAATCCTTATATTCGCATATTCGGGTGATCGCAGCGCAAGCTGCAACACAGTTTAAACTAACGAATCACGATCTTTAAGGAGCAATAATATGATTGCGTGACAGCAGAGAATTGAATGATGCACCTGTCAGTACTGATCACGGCCCGCAAGCGACGCGATCTGTCCTCCTGTAATCTACGATCTGTCTGGCACTGTACAGTCTAAATCTGCAACACAATCACCTGAATTGTAGCGACGTTGAAAGAAATCATTACTTTCCAACTGTCCACAATCCCAGAGACAGCAGAATTTTTTTTTTGCCTGCCTCTCTTTGTTACACGCAGCAGTATTGCTGCTGGAGGGTGGTGCAGCGGGTGGAGCCCCACAATCTTGGGCGGCCATCCTCCCATGTGTGTGTCACGAAAGAATTTAGATCACGGATCTTCAGTTGGTGCCCGCACAGCCGCCTAACCAGCCAGCACCAAAAGCAAAGAGGCAACTAACCAAACCCACCCTGACCCGTACCCATGTACATCAAGATGCGCAAGCCACACCCCTGGGGCGCGGCCGCCGACAAAGCACCGACGACGCACACCGGAGAACACAACACTACAGCACCGCTGCACCAGTTGGCCATGCCTGTGCCTGCAGTGTGCACGCGCCCCGTTTTCGATTTTCAAAAAAAAAACAAGCAAAATAAAACAAAACAAATACAGAGCAAAAAAAAAAAGAACGAAGAAAAGAAAATTAGGGAAGGGGGAGGAGGAGGGACGCAACCACCAACAGCACACGCAAACCGCACACAGCGCGCGCACCGGTGACCAGGCGCCAAGTGGGCCAAGACACCGCACACGCACATGCACCGAGGGCAGCAAAGGGACAGGACGCAACGGTCTACACCCCTAGGGTCGGTCACACCGGGCGAGTGGCAGGAGCGGTACTCCAAGGCCACTGGTCCAAGCCCGGCCAGGCTGCATCAGGGACCATGGCAAACGTCGCCCGGGGCCATGGAAGCAACTGATGACAGGCTTGCCGGCACACAGCCCAGGAGGGGGTCGCCTGCCAAGCAGCAGGGCCCCGCAACGCGAGCCACAGGGGTGAGGCGGTCGTACCGTAGACTCACGGGAGCAATACCCCCTGTGGTGAGGGATACTCCATACGGCTGGGCAGCCCCCAGAGCTGCCGCCCACAGGAGGGGGCATGTGACCCTACCCACGGACACATGTGGGGACACGCTCCCACCCGGGACACCTGGACCAGGTGGCCGCGACACTGCCTTCGCAAGCACCTGCGGTAGCGGCTTAAGGGGCCCCTGACCTAGGGCAGTGGGAGGGACAGGAAGTCCCCTTGGTAAGACCTTCTTCCTGCATTGTCAAAGGAGGCATCCCGGGCTCCCAAAGATACCTACCTACCTACCTCGAAGAACCTACGCCTCCGGAAGAACCGAAGGAACATGAATGCCTGAAGCCTGGCCCCAGTCCTAGGGCAGTGGCACCCGAACCCTTGTGCGTGGATTGAGGTTTGCCCCCAGGCATGGCAGCCCCTAAGCTGGGTCTCGATGAGACCATGGACCTGCTTAACCTGGTCTTGGGTGCAGGCGATGAAGACCCTGATCTGAGTGCATTGTCAGCAGCACTCAAGACTAAACTGGGGCTCTCCGATTTGAAAAAGCCTCCACCTACCATCTCACCTAGTATGGAACTTTTGACCAGGGATGTGAAAAGCTGCAGAGGTATCCGCAACTCGCCCATGGACACCTGTCCTAGCCCTTTCCCCCCTCGTGTGAGGACTGTGCCTGTCTGTACTATAGGCGACACCACAGAAGCGGAGATGAAGCGCTATGGCCTGGCTGCGCTAGCGCCATTAGCCACCACGCACCCCTCACCCCCTTCAGGTTGAACAGGTGACCCAGGTGTGCCAGGTAGAGGAACGAAGGCTATCGCCACTGCGAATCTTCAGGTCGAACTCCCCGAGTTCGATCCCAAAAACCTGCCCGAGTGGGCTGAGGAGTTTTCCGAGTTTTTGCTCCTCACAAGTGAGCAACTTGCTGATGTCGGGACCAAATGCACGCTCATCAAAAAGTTGTGCAAAAAGAAATTCCTTCAGCAGCAAGTCAAGACTGCTATCAGGAGGAGCTCCAACCGGGGCAACTTCCTGAAAAGACCGGAGCAAATGTATCCAGTCCGGGAAAGGGACCTGAGTGTCCGAACGGAGGTTAAAGAGTTGCCTCCACTCCCCGAATTCCCCACAGTTGCCCGTATCTCAGATTTCGTGGTGCAGCTGGAAGAGCTCATGGGGCGTATGAACCCCACATCCTATGGGCCTACAGAGCCTCATCTGTGGCTCCCGGGGAAGATTCCTCCCAAGACATGAGAACTGCAGGGAGACCTCCGAGAGGAAATCTCGGATGCACTGTTACGATGACCTGGTCGATCTGTTGATCGAATTGGCCATGGAGAGGGAGAGTAATCCCACATGGATAAGTATCTGCGCAAGGATCTGCGAAGGGAGACCCCAGCTGAGAAGGGTCCTGGAGGGAGGTCGCCTCAACCCCACTCTACCCCTGGGAAGGGCCATGGTGGGCATCTGAAGCACATGACTGAGATCCCCTCCTCCAAGGGTAAAGGGCCCCAAATCTTTTCTACTGTCGTCCTACGGACGATAAGGGTGGACCTTGCCACGCGCCCGACTGTGATGGGCGAAGTGCGTGCATGCTCCAACTGAAGCGCACGCAGAAAACCAAAGATGGTCAGGAGGTGAAGCACCAAGACCATTTCCGCTGCATGATAACCTGCGGATATTGCGGCAAAAGGAGGCGTTATGAAGATGAATGCCACGTAAAACGCCGCGAATCCGAAAAACATAAGAAAGCGGAAGAGGAGCGGCGTAAGAACGCCGGTAAGGGTGGTAAACCCGAAGGGGGGGGGCCTAACCCTCAGGGTTTTAAGGGTAAGGGTAACCCTGGTGGAGGACGAAGGTCCTCAGCTCCCCCCACTGGCGGCAGAGGAACACCCAACCCCACCCCTAAGGGTGAGCAGTCGGGTGAAAAACGGCCTGTCCCCTCCACCCCGAGCGCTGGTGGCGCCGACAAGAGCAGCAAGAATGCCAAGAAGCGCCGTCTCAACTGGCACTCTAAGTGCATGCAGGCTGCTGAGGTTGAGGTAAAGTTCCGTGGAGAAGGATAGGGGGGCGGCTCCGACGATGAGGATTTGGGTTTCTGGATCACCGTGATAGTTGGTGATCAGGTTTACAAGGCGGTCTTCGACACGGGCGCTACACTTTCAATCGTGGCCCGCAGACTGCTAAAGCAAGCCAAGATCCGGAAAACGAAAACTGTGGCCATAAGGGTTGGGGATGGTCAAACCATCCATTCCCTTGGGGGGGTCCACGTGACCGTCTGTCTGGGCGATAAGCAGGTGACTCAGCATTGCAAAGTGCTCGACACCGACGCCTTTGACATTGACATAGGCACAGATTTCCTGCGCCGTAACCCCTAGGTGAAACTGTTGTCTTTGCAATGTTAAATGTGTGCCCAACAGCAATTCTTTGACCTCATATCATTGAAGAGCATTATGGCATATAGGCCATGTTTGATGTCTTTACGTCCTCAAATCACCCAAATGTACCAAGGTGACCTATAAATGTAGCATTGCCGCGGGTGAAGGTGAATGTCCACAACAAGCCACAACGAGTTTTTGGTTGTTGTGGATTCCATCCAAAGGCAGGTTCAGGGGGTGGCCATTGGGGGTACCACATCTGCACAGCTCGCCTATATATACTGCATGGTTCGCGAGAACCGACTCTACTCCAGGCCTTGGCTTGAACAGTTCCATACAATGCAGCGTTTCCTCAATCTCAGATAGGTACTCTAGTGTGCTGAATATGAATCCGGGAGGAAACCGAGTTGCTGCTCAATGGGTAGCCATGGTATAGGGTGCATAGTGATGGTGGGCGCATAGAGTGCACATAGAGGGCACATACGCAAAGAGGGCACATAGATTGCACTACATCTGGGGGGGGGGGGGGCATAAACGGTCTGTGCCGCGCCGTGCCGCCTATGGGGGGGGGGCGTAAACGGTCTATACCATGCCGGGAACTTGCACTAGGGGTGGACAAGGCTCGTTAGGAAAGTTGAAACACCTACTTGGGGGGGGGGAGGGGGGTTGTTCGGGTACATATGGATGTAGTAAACACACTTCAATGGTTTTTTTCCGTGGCCCGCCCTTGGACGTGTCGTTTCTAGCCTACACCCGGTTGGTAGTTCTCAGCCAGCCCTGTCTGCCACTGCTAGGGTTAGGGTAGGGGCAAGGCCACACGATAGCACTAAACAAAGGCAAGCAATAAGTCATTGGAGCAGCTTCACCATTCAAAATGTTAAGCAACACAATGTTGGATTTACTTAAGCTGGTCCGTATGGGCACAAAGCATCAATCAAGGAGCCGGCGCGGGATGGCGCGGGCCCGACCTGAGCGACTGGGCTGAGCAGACATGTTCACGATAGCCTGTGCTTCAGGAGCAATTACCCTACGCTTAGCCTGGTGAGCTGTGTGCGTGTCCGGTGCCCTCTCCCTTTTCTTGGGTGGTGGCCGTGGTGGCTTTGCTTTGGCTCTCTCTTCCCTTGCCTGTGCCGCCTGTGCTTGTGCTTGCTGTCTGGCCCGTTTGGCTTCCTCTTTCTGCCTCTGAGCCTGCAGGATGTCATCGTGCTTACATTTAGCGAGCTGAATGCGGAAATTCTTTACACACTTCCCATGCATTTCCTCTACACGGGCAGCCCGGTGAATAAGTTGGGAGACATCCTCCTCTAAGAGGGGCATGTCGACACTTGCATTTGCACGGCTGATAGCCGTAGCAGTGACACGCCAGGGAGCAGCAGTGTAACCCATCAGTTTCCATTGATCTGATAAGGCCCCAAAGAAACTTTTCTCAAATACTGAAGTGCATGGCGTTGCTTTTACAGCAGATAAGTGGGTAGAAGAGGTAGGATCCAATGCACCACCATTTCTATAAGCAATAGTATACTTCTCCCACCGCTCTGACATGACACGGAAGATGATGCGTAGGCGCCTCAACAAGATCGGCAACAAAGGGTGAGCTTGTACGATTGCCATTCCCTTGCCCTCAAATTGCAAAGCAAGCTTGGGATCCAAGGCCCATGAACGCAATGCCTCTTGGAATTGCAAAACATAAGGGTGGGCAGCGCCAACGGAAACAATACCACCTGCATGAAACTCTTGGAAGAAAGGCTTCGCCCAACATGCATGCAAAACCGTACCCATCATGAGAAACAAGCACGTGGAGGGTGCTTGTGCCCAACGGAGAAGAGAAGACCACCAAGGCAAAGAGTCACCATTGCGAACCTTATCTTGCAAAAAAGCAATAATGCGGTTAAGTAAGAGAAGAATGATGCAACTTTCATAGAATGTGCCAAAGAATCGCTATCCAATGGTCCGCCCCAAAGTGGGGGTGGTTGTGTGATGGCGGTTTTGTTGTGAGTAAGGGGGCATTGCAAAATCGCATGGATCCATCGTCCCCCACCCGACTCATCAATTGCATGACCGGAGTTGCATTGGAAATGCCAACCTTCCTTTGATGTCCCGTCGCGACCCATACACATGGCAAAGTCCTTTGAACTTTTCTTGGCTTGTGCAAAAGCAAGGGCCGCGCACTCTTTCGCCCACTCACCTCCCTCAACACCCCAACGATCAAATGTGCATCTACAAGGAACACGTGTGACATGAATCCCAAATGCATTAGCCCCATGGACAATGTGTTGACCAACCTTGTTTGCAGAAGTACGATCTCTCATCATACGGTAGGCACATTGACGCACACTTGCCTTGTATCTACCACCATGAAAAAGGGAAGGATTTTGCGAGCGAAGCAATTGTCTTTTGAGACAAGAAGAAACGACATTGCGCGCCAAAGCCTTTGCCCTCCATCTTGCCCTACTATTGACTACTTGCAAAACACGTGAGTGGGACATCCTTAACCTAAGGTTTTTTTCCTTAAGTTCCTTCTTCCTCTTATAATCAACGGCCCGAAGTGCAACCATTCGGCGCCTTGTCTTCTCCATCTCAATCTTCACATCGGTCAACCTCTTTTCATACATCTCCAACTCAAGGTTTTTGATCGTTGCTTCTTTCAACATCATGTTGCAATGATCCTCCACTACCTTCAAGTCTCCCAAAGTCACACAATGTCACTTGGGGTGCTAAAGTACTGGCAAGACTCGTCAGCGGGCAGGACAAAGCAACAAAACGGCGTTAGCCCATAGACTGTGGAACACGAATGTGTGAGCGTCTTTCGTCAAGCCAGAGTGCACATAAAACAGGGGGCCGGAGCCCCCTGGAATCACCAAGTCATCAAAGGCCAAGTATATTGGCACTGCAGAGTGCAGTTGTGGCATCCGTACCAGGCAACCCCAGGCTGTGGAGCACAGGATTACATACGGGGGGCAGGGAGGGAGCAGGCGGGTAAAGCAGACCTAGAACCAGATCACGGTCACACAAATTAGACCGGGTGAGTCCCAAATAAAGACCAGGTTTCCACCATGAGGTGGGGTACCGCTTCATGTGTAATTCGTGCACGCATGCAAGGGCATTGTGTTGTACATCGGACCAGCGCGTGGAATACCCAGCGGATTTGAGTCCCAGGGTGACTGCAATGCTCTTGGTGGAGCGTTTTGCTTGGACAGCCTCGGGGTCTGGGAATCGGGAGAATCGTTTGTGGGGGGGCACACTCCAATCTACCTTAGTTTTCAGGCGCATTGACACCTCTGCGGTGTCAGGTAGCACGCACAGAACCGCTTCCAGGCTGGGAATCACCAGCCCCTCGGATTCCTGCTGCAATTCCAGCCCATACAGTTTTTCGAACATACGCTGGAGTCTAGTCAGGCCAATATTCCCACATATGGCGCCTACAATATTGTCCATGTACCTGTAAGGGGGGATGGGAAGGGCATGTTTGGGCAGGCATCGTGACAGCTTGTGAGCCGGAGAGCCGGAGGAAGTGTTAAACGACAATTCACGCATCATGCAAAAAAGTTGCGCAGCTTGCGCCGAGCATAGACCGCCTATCGCAACGCCGCGTTTTTGTTTGGCCACCCTGCTACCAATGACAAAAATATCATTGTGATATACATCAAAATTCATATAAGCTAAAACATCTGACATGCTGAGTATGTGAAAGTCACTAGTGTAGCCACGACCTAAGCGGTCCAGCTTGCGGTTACGACGATGGATGCTGAAGAGGAGGCCGTTAGAGCCAACTCGGAGGTTGCTGGGTATGTGAGGTTTCGGGGACGGTGGGGCTGCACGGATCGCGTCCGCAAGGGCATCGGCAATCTGGGATATTGCTTCAATAACGCCATCCCTAGGGAGGCGAGGGAACATCTCCCGGACGTCCAACTCGAACAGACGCAGTTTTTTGCGGGGGGGGGGGTCCTGAGGGGTACAGGCGAGCCATCGCTGAGTTGAGCTTCTCGACATACGCACGCACGTCGCGCACATCCAGAATAGCCCATGTATCCAGCATCTGGGTCGCTGCACTGATGAGTAGTGTGAGACAGCGACTTATGAGGCGGCCATGCTGCTTCATGGGATGGCTAAAGTGGGAAAACAACAGACGCCATTTCAGGGTATCAGTGAACTCGTCACTTTTATGCTTCAAGAAGGGGAAGGACACTGGGGGAGAGGTGCGGGCAGAGCAGCGGAAGTATTTGGTCAATCCAAATTGACGTGCAGCGTCCATGAGCTTTTGTAGAGCAAAAACTTTAGCATCAACCACAGTCGGAAAATCGCCCAAAATTTCAAACTGTTCGGGGTCGGAGTACAGGATCCGGATGTAGCTGAAAAATAGACGCTTGCACATAACCCAGGTGCGCCCGGGGTTTTTATCAACAACAAGGAAAACGTAGCGATCACCCCATTTGCGTTGAAATTCCTTGATACGCTCCGGCCGCAGATACCAGGGTAGGCTGTGGGCCGTGTCTGTGTGAAGCGACTTGGCTTTGTGGACCATCGCAGCACAGTAGGTCCCGACTAGGTTATCAGGCAGGCGCGACACAGTGGCAATGCGCTTCGCGCATCGGACCACGTCCCCTTCCATAGATTCCCACGTGGTGATCGTTCGGTTGCCCATGTGTTGAGTAAGCAAGCAGTATTCAGGTCCAAAGAGGGTTTGCCATTCAGAGGGGTCACGCGTGCATACACAGTTCTGTATCGTGTGAACACCGGAGACATGGGAGCACGCACAGTGGGAAGACCGGCGGCAGATGTAGTCCCAGGATTTCTGAATTTTCCGCTTACACAGATGGTCAGGAACGGTGCAGCCACTCTTCGAGGTGAGCTGGACGGCGGACCGCAGGTAGGAACGGAGTGGCAGGGGGAGGGGGGATTGGGAGATGGTGTCTTGAATGCCGCTTTTGATATCCTGGGGGGCAGGGTCGTTGGAGGCAGGATATGGGAAGGGAAGACGCTGGGGCAGGTGGATACCGACGCGTTGATGAACACGGGCTGACACCTTGCGGAATAAATCGTTCCACTCCTGACGGGGTATAATGGATTTGGATACAGTTAGAGTATCCAACAGGGTGGGCAGAGAGAGGGCGATGCGGCGGTTCTTCTGGATGTAGCCAACAATCGTTTTGACACGCTGGCGGCTGCAGATTTCTGTGGATGCCTGGATGCGTTTCAGCAGTTTCCATTTGAGGTGGCAGTAGTGGGCGGTATCGCGCTGATTGTATACATTGGCACCGAAGTACCGAATCCATTTCTTTTCCACTGACGCATTCTGAGACTGGTGGCACACTTCCAGGGGCAAAATGAGAAAATGGTGCAAGCCTTTTCGCGCCATAGCACTACAGAAATCAAGGCCTTCAAGAAACTCGTGTTCCCCGCGGTGAATGTGAAAGAGTGCGCGCATAGCCCCCGCGATGTGTTCCAGGAAACGCACGACAAGGGGTCGGTCTGTGCGGCCAACATACACTTTGGAGTCCAACAGAGAGAAGACAACATAAACAGAGTGGAGACCAGGTTTCAGGTATGGGAGAGAGAGAGCTTTGGAGAGACCGAACAGTTTCCGGATCCAGGTTTGCGGAGCAAAATGCAGAAGTGTTCTCATTTCTTCAAGGTGCGTGGACAAAGCGAGCTTCTGAGTTTCAGAGTGTGGTTTGAAAGTGTTGCTGGAATACAGATTGTCACGAAATTCAGTGTTGCGTTCCATAGACGCCCGAAAGATGACGCGCATAGGGCCCTTGCCCATGGAAGCGGTGAAGCGTGCAGGCGGCATGTTCCAAAAGCCACGGCCGTATTTGGCTCTAGCGCTCAGAGCAGCAATGTATGTATAAATATTGAAGAGGGGCGCGCCATTTGCTGATGCACAGCAATCCTCAAGTAGGGTTGGGGTTGTGACAAACCAGGAGACGGGGGAATTCACGAATTTTTTACGTTGGTGTTTGGTATAGAAAGGATGGAACAGGGGGCATGAAACGGAGTATTTTTCTTCGAAGGCACACCACGCATTACCGTTCTTGCACAATTTTCTCGCATACTCAATCCAAACCTTGTGGGAATGCGGGATACCGAACACTGCCAGTTCCAAGTCGGGGTTGGCGCGTAAAGTATCGGTTAGCAAGCCAGGGGAGTCACCCGGCTGCGGTAACAGGAGTATGCGACGCGATCTGCAGGCCACATCATGTGGCGAAGGGAGCGCGCCGAAACGGTGCTCAAACGGGGCCATGGGCCCGGTGAACGCTGTGTGTTGTGAGCCACGAGAGAAGGAGGTGGTACCTATCGTCCCATCGATGTTGAATACATTAAATAAGGTATCCCACCATGTTTCGAGCGGAGACCAGAATTGGGAGCAGGGTAAGAAGGCAGGTTCTGAAGAAACGGATTGTGTGTAGTCAAGCACATGCAAACAAAATTGGAAACATTCGTGGTCAGATATCATACTCCAATGAAGATTGTTATAGGAGCGATGAAAGCGATACCAAAAGCGGCGGCAAACTATGGAATCATTAATTAGATGCATGCATTGCGTTACGGCATTTGAGATGAACTCGGGTTGGGAAGGAAAACGGACATTCATATTGCAGAGTGCATCGCATGCAAACTGGCGGATAGCCGTAGATGACATGGATTCACCAAATTCAATAACCGTATCCTGGAAGTCGGAAATGACCGAGGCGGTGTTATGGACGGGGGTGTGGGTGGTATGGGCTGGAAGGGCATTGGCCACGGTGGCGACTTGCTCGAGCCACGGAAGGCCATGGATGGGGAGCAGTTGCAAAACCGATTTTTCAATTGGTTCCGGTCGGGAGGAGACACTACCAAAGCGGCGAATGCGCTTGCATGCACGGTGCGCGCGTGAATGTGGTGTAGAGGACGCGGTTTTGGGTGGGGGATGGGACCAACGTGAGTGACGGCGTTTAACGGCTAAGCAAATAGAGCTTCGCCGTCGCCGGGCAGACGCAGTTGGCGGTGGTTGTGGATTTTCCTTGGGGACGACGGAAATTGGACGTTGGA
>OZ038398.1:31875840-31916860 GCA_964036045.1 Eutreptiella sp. 'Long Island Sound 2002' | reverse complement strand
GACCCAGATTTTGTAGTGGGAGAGACCTTTGGTGAAGGGGAAGTGGATGGGGGCCATTTTGGGGATACCCCCGTTCGAGGGAACAGCCGCACGGTGCGCGCGGCACCGGGGCCCACCCAAAAAGGCCGCCCTTGTGCCGCTGTGGAATCCAAAGTCCCAAAGTGATCACCCGGGAATCGCAAAAGTGAAACACCGAGCGGCACATCAGAACACAGCCATCGCCCGCGTCCCACGATGCGCAATCCCTTCCGACCCCCCCCCCCCTCTCATTCTCCCACTCCCACACCCACTCCCACTCCACACCCACAACACAACACCAACACACCCACACCCCACACACCCACACCTCTCCCACACCCACTCCCACACCACACCACACACACCACCCACACCCCACCCCACACCCACACCCACTCCCACACCCACTCCCACACCCACACCCACACCCACACCCACACCCACACCCACACCCCCCCACACCCACTCCCACACCCACACCCACACCCACACCCACACCCACACCCACTCCCACACCCACACCCACACCCACACCCACTCCCACACCCACTCCCACTCCCACTCCCACTCCCACTCCCACACCCACACCCACCCACACCCACACCCACACCCACCCACACCCACACCCACACCCACCCCACACCCACACCCACACCCACACCCACCCCACACCCACACCCACACCCACACCCACACCCACACCCACACCCACACCCACACCCACACCCACACCCACACCCACTCCCACACCCACACCCACACCCACACCCACACCCACACCCACACCCACACCCACACCCACACCCACACCCACACCCACTCCCACACCCACACCCACCCCACACCCACACCCACACCCACACCCACACCCACACCCACACCCACACCCACACCCACTCCCACTCCCACTCCCACACCCACACCCACACCCACACCCACTCCCACACCCACACCCACACCCACACCCACTCCCACACCCACACCCACACCCACACCCACACCCACACCCACACCCACACCCACACCCACACCCACACCCACACCCACACCCACACCCACTCCCACACCACACCCACTCCCACACCCACCCACACCCACACCCACACCACACCCACACCCACACCCACACCCACACCCCACCCACACCCACTCCCACACCCACACCCACTCCCACATCCACACCCACACCCACACCCACACCCACACCCACACCCACACCACACCCACACCCACACCCACTCCCACACCCACACCCACACCCACACCCACACCCACACCACACCCACACCCACTCCCACACCCACACACACACCCACTCCCACACCCACACCCACACCCACTCCCACTCCCACTCACCCACTCACCATCGCTGGGGTTCGGCGGTCGTCCGCTGTCTGGACGGCTGCGAGACCAGACCACCGAAGGTCGGGACCCAGTCGAGCCGGTGAGGGAAGGTCACACAGGCCGTGGGGGCACCGCCTTGGGCGTGAGCCGATGGGGGCGGGATGGGGGCGGTTTTGGGGGGTATGCCCGGGGATGGATGCAGAAGGGGCGCGTTCGGCGCCTCCCGCCTGGCCTGGGGCCGGTTGGGGCGCCGGGGGGGGGGCTGCACTGATCACCGGGCGAGCACCGCTCAAGCCCCTCTCCAGCCCAACAGTCGACGGTCCTGCACGGGCGGGGGATGTGCCGTGGCCATGAAGTGTGTTGTAGCCCGCCGTCTCCAAAAGGGCCCTCACATGTACATTACCCTGGACCTACTGTCCCAGTGCGCCACGTGGATGCAGTTCCTTTTGGGGCCTGCTATACACGCCTCGCGCCGGAACAACCAAAGAGATACCCCCCAAATTTAGTACCCCAGGTTAGGCCGGGGGGGGGGGTGCTAATTTTGAGTGGGTGAGTGCCATTCCCGTGTAACAGGGGCTGATGGAGCCAATGCAGACTCTTGTGCGGCTGTGGCCCATGTGTCTGCGAGTGTTTCCAGTACAAAAAAGCAAATGAAACTGACTTCATTCTTCAAGTGACATCCGCCGCTCTGAAAAGTGTGTTTTGTCGGTTTGTTCGTGAACTGTTGCGTGGGAGGCTCAAGGGGGCACTAATTTTGGCAGATTGCTCCATCGGGCCAGGGGGGTACTAAATTTGGGGGGGGTTACCTCACATACCCCCCCCCCCCCCGCCTGGGGAGCGGGGCCCGGGAACGCGCCGAACCGGCGATACGAAGGAGAGCTTGGTGCTGTTCGGGGCGGGGGGGGGTCGTGTGCCTGCTGCCCGGTTCTGTCAGCAGCCCCCCCCGCCGTGTCCGCGCGTACATCGCCCCAACGCGCCATTGCCGCCCCTGGGGCACCGGAGAGGCCGTTGGTTTGGAAGGGAGGGCGCGTTCCGAAGGTGTAGAATGGGGGTTTGGACTGTGGGGTCCCAGGCCCCCCCTTTTCTCATACTTCCCCCGGGGCCGGCGCACAGCCCCGGCGTGGCGGTTGTCAGCCTCGGCAGCTCCACAAGTCAAGTTGACAGGACGGACCAGTGGATACCTTGACCACCCGTGATGATCCACAGTTACAGGGCATGTCCGAGGCCCCCTCTGCACGTCCCTCAGCCCAGGGGGGGGGGGGTCCCAAGGGATGGGGGACCCCCTGCCATTTGCAGCCTCAACGCCGCACCAACGGAGCTGTGGCCGGCCAATTGGTACTGCTGTGGTGCCCACCCACGACGATGCAGCCTCACCCCTGCAGCGTGAAGTGTACGGTCTGGCCACCGTGTAGCCCTCCCCAGCCCCCCCCCCCCCCTCCTGCGAGAACAAGGTCCGAGGGGTTCGTTTCCGCGACTTCTGGTGATCCGTGAACATCCAATGTTCCCGATGGTTCGGGGCTGGGTGTCAGGGGGTAAGTCGCTTGTTTTGTTTTTGGGCGTGAGTCGCCCTTATGAGAGAAACGGGAGGTGTTATTTCCACCATTTTCAGTGCTTTTACCATTGGTCTTGCAAGGGGGAGGGGTGGCCACTCAGTAGCGGTGTGCCCTCGACTCCTCCAGATGCCTGACTGGAATTTGAACCGCCGCTGCAGGTGTTGGGTGCCCGAACTACACCGAGCACCCCTCCCTGCCTTTTGGAGGTCTGGGCGGGTACCAATTCGGAGGACGAACGGGGGGGGGGGGGGGGGCAGTGATCCATTAGAACGGCTGTACGCCGCGGGAGGAGGGGGGGTAACCCCCCCTCCCCTTCCAATGTTTGAGGCTGACAGCCAAACTTTTGCTTCGGCGCCTTCAATGCCAAGAGGATTCAGCTTCAGCGCGGAGCATAGGCGGGCCTTGGGAGGAGGGCGGGTCCCAGCCAAACCCTCCCCCCCCTTTTTAATGCATCCCTCAGGGGGGGGGGGGGGGCTGTGGAGAGAGCCACGTCCCATTCCCCCAGAGGATGACGTCGCCCTTCTTGAGGCGGGTCCGGCCGCCACACACACACCCCATCACGGACCCCCTGCCAAGCGCCTGCATCTGCGCTTTGTCAGAGCGGTGCCTGGCCACTGGGGGGGCGGGGGGTGTTCTGAGCGTCACTTGTTCTTCGTGAACGGCGTTCATGGCAACGCCGCTGGAGACCCTTTCCCTCTCCATCGGGTGCCTCTTGGGGACCAGGGCTTGGGCGGCGGCGGGAGGGGGGGGGGGGGCGGGCCCTGGCTGATCCGGGTCAACCCCCCCAACACCGCCCATTCTCATCAGACCAGAGGAGGCAGGGGGGGGGGGTGGCACTGATGAGACGAGTGGGGGCTCTGACCCACCCACACCCCATTCCAGTGGGACCCGCTACTCCAAGCAAAAGGGCTGGCCAAGGTCATGGGGCAGGGGGGGTGGGGGGGGGCAATCCTGCGGTTTGAGATGCCCCCCCCCCCCCCGAAAGCAGTGGAAAGTGGGCCGAAGTCCTTTCGGGGGAGGGGGGGCGGTGCCCTCAAGGGTCAGTAAGTGTGTGCCGGGGGGTTACTTCCGGGGGTACGCCCTGGTCTGAGTGTTCAGGAATGAACTGTTTCCATCGCGTGCCCCAAGCCACTGGGTGGGGGGGGGGCTGACCATCAGGGCCCACGACATCCGCACAGAAACCCGGATGCGGGCCTCGAGCCCATGCTTTTGTGAAGCGGGTGTTTGTGAGCGCTTCCGTGTGCGTTCCACACGGTTTGACCCTTTGAGTTGGGGGGGGGGGGGGTGGATGGGGAGGTCAGCTGGGGTTGGCCAGTGCCCCAACGCCGGTGTGGGGGGCGGGCCTTCTCCCGCCACCGTGAATGTTATGAGGCCCGAGATGGGGTTCGTTGTACCGCGTCTGCTGCTAGACAGTGGATGGCGTGATTGCTTGGGCGCCCTCGCAGCGTGAAGAGCGGCATTGGCGCTTGGCTGCTTCTTGCCGAGGGAGGAAGCCCCCCTCTCCCCCCTCATCCTACCCACCGTAGAAGGGGGTGATTCCCTTCCACGCTTTGCACCACGAGCCAGACCCAGTCTCTCCTCACAGAGACCGATGGTGTACAGAAAAAAAAGGATATGTGCGGTTTGCAAACCCGGGGTTTCCTGACTGTAACCTACCGAACCCAAAGAGAGGGCAAGGACAGGTAACCCCCCCCCCCCCCACTGAGGCCTGTCTCTGGCCCCCGAACTGCCACGTCCACGCCCCGCGGACCCCTGGTGGGGCATCGGGTTTGGGTTAAAGACAAACCTGAGACATCCCCTTCAGGGACCATGTTTTGTTGGTACTGGAATGTAGCTTGGACACGGGGGAGGGGGCTTTCTGAGTGTCGACGTTCCTTGTGAAGGGCGCCTATGGCAATGTCACTAAAGAGCGTTTCGTTCTGACTTTGTTGCTGTGCGGCCTTGTGCCTCTGTGGTAAGGGTTGGCGTTCAGCATCTGCATCCCTCAGCGTGAGGGGAGGTCCCTCGTGGTTAAAGATTTCCTGGCCTAACATCAGAACGTTGCGTGGCTGGTTTGTGGTGGTTCTTGCATGTTTATGGTTGTGTGCCGATGGTTGTGTGCTGTCAGGGTGTCGCTGAATAGTGGTGGTGGTAAAGCTGCTGCTGCAACTTTGTTGTTGTGCCTTTGTTGTATTTGTTGTGCGTACCCCCTGTCCAGCGCTGCACATTGCCACCTCCATCAACCGACCGAAAGACGTCCAGGGCTGCCCTACAGTTCCTGAGGATTTTTCTTTCACCGCTTTTCTTGCTCTGCTCTTGTTTTCGCGGTTCTCATTGTGTGTGTGTGTGTGTGTGTGATTGTTCTGGTTATGTGTGCACGCGCAGTTGTGTGCCTGTGTGTCTGTGTGTCTGTGTGGCCAGCAACTCGTGGTTTTAGTACAATCCAGTGGCTGATTGCAAGGCCAGAGGAATCATATTTAATACAAGAACCACGAGCCGATGTCCGGTTGATGGAGGTCGAGGCAATGTGCTGGGGCAATCAGCGAACATCAGCGAACCATTATCACTTCCCTGACCCTGACCCCCGCCACGCATTGCACGACACCTGCGAACCATCTGCCGAGCTATGGCCGGCCTAGTGCTGCGGCGCCCACCTAGGGCATCATCCCTTGTGTGGTGCTTGGTATGGTGGTGTGGCTGGCCATGCTTCTGACCTGACCTGACCGTACCGTACCGTACCGTACCGTACTGTACAAAACATCCTTGCGATGCCCCAGGGTGCATAATGCCCCTTTGCCCCAGGTTTGCGATCGCCAAGTGGCAAATTGTTGCATGGGGTTGTGCACTGCTTGTACGCTGGGTAGACATTCCACTACTGCCTATTGGATGTGCCTGTTGGATCAAGTGTACGCGTTCTGGTGCCCGCGTGCTTTCCTTGGCAACCGCCCAAAGAGGCGGCACTTGACATGGCCCGTACGGATGGTGAGGGCCCCCGGGGGCAACCATGGCGGGAAGAGAAAGGGCTTGGTGGGAACTGTGCCTTGCGCTTCTTGTGAAGCGGATGGCCGATCGTCGATTTATGGCTAAGAACCGCCGTGTTCAGAGTTGAGAGGGACAGACTTTAGCATTGATGTGAGGGACGCGCATCGGGGGGAATTCAGGAAGCGAGACCTGTGAATGGGGTAATGGATGTGAGGGACGCGCATCGGGGGGAATTCAGGAAGCGAGACCTGTGAATGGGGTAATGGATGTGAGGGACGCGCATCGGGGGGAATTCAGGAAGCGAGACCTGTGAATGGGGTAATGGATGTGAGGGACGCGCATCGGGGGGAATTCAGGAAGCGAGACCTGTGAATGGGGTAATGGATGTGAGGGACGCACATCTAGGGGAATTCAGGAAGCAAGACCTGTGAATGGGGTAATGGATGTGAGGGACGCACATCTAGGGGAATTCAGGAAGCAAGACCTGTGAAATGGGGTAATAGATGTGAGGGACGCACATCTAGGGGAATTCAGGAAGCAAGACCTGTGAAATGGGGTAATGGATGTGAGGGACGCACATCTAGGGGAATTCAGGAAGCAAGACCTGTGAAATGGGGTAATGGATGTGAGGGACGCGCATCGGGGGGAATTCAGGAAGCGAGACCTGTGAATGGGGTAATGGATGTGAGGGACGCACATCTAGGGGAATTCAGGAAGCGAGACCTGTGAAATGGGGTAATGGATGTGAGGGACGCACATCTAGGGGAATTCAGGAAGCGAGACCTGTGAATGGGGTAATGGATGTGAGGGACGCGCATCGGGGGGAATTCAGGAAGCGAGACCTGTGAATGGGGTAATGGATGTGAGGGACGCACATCTAGGGGAATTCAGGAAGCAAGACCTGTGAAATGGGGTAATGGATGTGAGGGACGCACATCTAGGGGAATTCAGGAAGCGAGACCTGTGAAATGGGGTAATGGATGTGAGGGACGCACATCTAGGGGAATTCAGGAAGCAAGACCTGTGAAATGGGGTAATGGATGTGAGGGACGCGCATCGGGGGGAATTCAGGAAGCGAGACCTGTGAATGGGGTAATGGATGTGAGGGACGCACATCTAGGGGAATTCAGGAAGCGAGACCTGTGAATGGGGTAATGGATGTGAGGGACGCACATCTAGGGGAATTCAGGAAGCAAGACCTGTGAAATGGGGTAATGGATGTGAGGGACGCACATCTAGGGGAATTCAGGAAGCAAGACCTGTGAAATGGGGTAATGGATGTGAGGGACGCACATCTAGGGGAATTCAGGAAGCAAGACCTGTGAAATGGGGTAATGGATGTGAGGGATGCACATCTAGGGGAATTCAGGAAGCAAGACCTGTGAAATGGGGTAATGGATGTGAGGGACGCACATCTAGGGGAATTCAGGAAGCAAGACCTGTGAAATGGGGTAATGGATGTGAGGGACGCACATCTAGGGGAATTCAGGAAGCAAGACCTGTGAAATGGGGTAATGGATGTGAGGGACGCACATCTAGGGGAATTCAGGAAGCAAGACCTGTGAAATGGGGTAATGGATGTGAGGGATGCACATCTAGGGGAATTCAGGAAGCAAGACCTGTGAAATGGGGTAATGGATGTGAGGGATGCACATCTAGGGGAATTCAGGAAGCAAGACCTGTGAAATGGGGTAATGGATGTGAGGGACGCACATCTAGGGGAATTCAGGAAGCAAGACCTGTGAAATGGGGTAATGGATGTGAGGGACGCACATCTAGGGGAATTCAGGAAGCAAGACCTGTGAAATGGGGTAATGGATGTGAGGGATGCACATCTAGGGGAATTCAGGAAGCAAGACCTGTGAAATGGGGTAATGGATGTGAGGGATGCACATCTAGGGGAATTCAGGAAGCAAGACCTGTGAAATGGGGTAATGGATGTGAGGGACGCACATCTAGGGGAATTCAGGAAGCAAGACCTGTGAAATGGGGTAATGGATGTGAGGGACGCACATCTAGGGGAATTCAGGAAGCAAGACCTGTGAAATGGGGTAATGGATGTGAGGGACGCACATCTAGGGGAATTCAGGAAGCAAGACCTGTGAAATGGGGTAATGGATGTGAGGGACGCACATCTAGGGGAATTCAGGAAGCAAGACCTGTGAAATGGGGTAATGGATGTGAGGGACGCACATCTAGGGGAATTCAGGAAGCAAGACCTGTGAAATGGGGTAGGGAGGAGGGATGATCCAGAGATAGCCGCAACGCCAAAAGGCCTGTGCAGGACGTTGCACAAATTGCTGCGAACAATCTGCGACGGTGTGTCCGGCGCCGTACCTGTGGACAGTCTGTGACGGCACCTCCGGCGCCGTATTCATGACAATGCACTGTGAGAGTTCCCGGGGTGATTCCTGAGGGTGAGGACCATCGTTGTGCTATGGCCAAGCACCACCGTGCGCAGGAACCACACTCTGGTTTGTTTTCCATGGTACTTTGGCTGACACTGCTTGTTGCAGAATGGGATTTTTGATGGTGGAGGTACATGACAATCCATGCGTGCCTCTCTGTTGGTGTTCATTTGTCCATGTATTTCACTGTGAGAAACAGGGACGGGTGTTTTGGCCCAAGAACATGCCGAGGCCACAGTCACCCGTTGGCAAAAATTGTTGGTTGCACGTTCTGTATGTTTGGTGTAGGTGTGGGGTATGAATGAACACCCCCATGGCAAGAAGACTGAATTTTAGGGATGCAAAGTCACATCAACATCTAAGGTGCAAAGCAAATTGCAAGCATGAGGTTGGGTGCTGCAAATGGCAGTAAGATGGTGGGTGTAAGGCTGCCAGTCACCGGGGATGGGTGCAACACTGCTTTGTAGGGTCACTTTTAATTTAGAGGAACCGCCCCGAAGCCACTCTACTCTAAAGAATGCACATGCACCGTGCAAAGAGGTGAGGTAGCAAGAAATTGGTGCATATGAAAATGAACTGCAAATCTATTCCATTTTTGCTACTTATTCCAAAGTTCCAAAGGCAGACCGCTGGCGCACTGCAGGGTGCACCACGGGGCACTGCAAAGGAGTACCACCCATTAGTCTGCACCTATGTATCTTGCCCATTGGTCTGTACACTCGGGCGAGAGGTTGTACCATATTGCATCCTTAAGAGCTTTTGGCAGCTTTGTGTGGCACCAGAGGTATCATATGGTGCATTGCTCGAATCACCCCCTGCTGTCGATGACGACTGGCTATATGTCATTGTGGGTGCATCGTAAACATGCTTTGAGTGCCTCAATTTGCTGCGCCTGTGTAGGGAAATAGGGTGCCGCTTTTGTGACGTCATTTGGCAACCCTATGTGGCACCAGAGGTGCTATTGGGTGCATAGATTGAGAAGCATGTTGCAAAGAAATGTGGTAGTCGTGGCAGTGGGCTGCATCCTTAAGAGCCTTTGGCAGCTTCATGTGGCACGAGGTGTCATATGGTGCATAGATAGAATCACCTGGTGCTGTCTATTACAATGGCTTGGAGCGTGTCCCTTGGTGCCATGGGTTGTGCAATCTTGCATCATTTAGAGCCTCTGGCAGCCCTACGGCGCGCCAGGAGTGCTATGTGGTGCATAGATTGAGAAGCGTGTTGCAAAGAAATGTGGTTGCTTGATGATACAGTAGGGTATTGCAGACACACAGATGAAGCACCGAAGGCGCCCGGCGAGCAGTGCAAGAAATGGGGCAAGTGAAGATGCTTTTCCATTGTTTGAAGGCTTCCATTCAAGGTAAAGTTCATTGGGTCAAGGTAGAATGTGTGCCGTGGTGCCCAACCATGGGGCAAGCATTATGGCAGCCAACCACAGCTCTCACCCTCATTGTTGGTCATGCACCATTGGGGCAAGGGCCATGATGGCAGGGTTTGCATTAGCCTGCATGGTCCTGGCCTCATGCCAGATGGCAAGAAGGAGGGCACGTGTAAATTCTATTGCCTTCGGCAAGTCCACCCTTGCCGAGGGCCGGTCAAAACCCGTTGCAAAGACGCGAAATGACTGTTTCCCCCAATAATGGCCTAGTGAGTGGGCAGGTGCACAACCCGCTTATGCTGTTTTTCATCTTGGGTAGCTTCTTGGGTAGCGTCTTGGGTAGCATCTTGGGTGGGCTTTGATCTAACAACCTCTGCGAAGTGATTTACTTGATAGTGTCAGAACCAGCACTGAATGAGCTGTTCAAGAAATGAAAGGAAGTGAGATCCAAGCAAGCCAGACTGGGTCTTCATGACCAGCGCACGAGAAAGAAGAATGCCGTTTGGGGACCCTGATGTGTGGATGCATTGTGGCCCGTGTACCCCCCCCCCCCTTTGTAATAGCTACGCCCTTGTCCAAGCTACAGTAGGCGTAGGGACCGTATTAATTTGGTACCTAATTTTAATTCGGTACAAATGTAGTGCAGCCGCATAACACATGGGTTTGGTGACTGATTCTGATTCGGGAACGGACACCGATGAAGATAAACCCATTTCTGACCTCTCTTCCTCAAGTGATGATTCTAGTGACTCGGATGATAATCCCAATCAAGTTATTTGGGCTAAGGCTGCCCGAGGTGTGTGGGGAATGGCCCATGTCTTTGATGGGAAGTTGTACTTTACAAGAGACCACATGCAAGGCAATTTCATTCCCAAGAATTTGAAGTTGCCCGAGCCAAAACCAGCCACTAGACCTCAGGCAAAGGCATCTTCAAAGGCATCTTCAAGTGGTGAGCATGTGCAGTTGTTCCGCATGGTATATGATCGCAAGAAGGGTTTCCAATCCGAACATTTATAGGCTTCTCATGCCTCATTGCTTGTAGGAACATGGGTATCAACCTGAAAATTCATGTCTCAAACACTTTCTTGTGTTTCAATGCCTTTGGGAATGTGGGCGGAGGCTAAGGTGCACTCATACCATGCACTCACTCACGTGTGTGTCGGTAGTTGTATGTGTCGTGCGCAAGCCACGTCCTTGTCTAAGCTACAGTAGGCGTAGGGACCGTATTAATTCCGTACTTTGGCGTAGCTATTACAAAGGGGGGGGGTATGACCCAACCCACTGAGGATGCTTGTGCACATTCTGACATTGCTGTACGTGTGTACATACAAAGAAGTGGAACAGGCCAGGACGTTTGAAATGCTGAACCAGAGTGCGATGCACCTGTGGCACATGGCTGCAAGATGCGCTTGTATGCTTGAAATCGTGAAGTGTTGCAGGGAACCCAATCGGAGGGTCGCGGGATTGATGCAAAACCTCCGAATGCGGCCAATGCATCCAAAAGTGTGCCATTTTGAATTCCACCCACGTTGGCGGCCCCGAGACAGCAGGGGTTATGCCGTCACATTCTTTGCTCCCCATCCCAATATAGCAACTAATAGCCCCCGCCCTTTTTTTTTAATTGCACCCCCCCTTCTGAGATCCTATGACAGTAGGGGTTCTGCAGGCTCCTTTGTTTCATCCCCATACTGGGGACCCCAGGTCGGAAAGAGTTGTGTGACCCTTGTAATTGCACCCCATTTTTGGGGACCCTGGTGCAGCATGGGTTATGTGGCCACTTTGTTTGTACCCATGCTGAGGTTCATGAGAGGGCGACCCCCTTCTCTTGAGTCTGTTCCTGGGTTATTATGTGGCCACTTTGATTGCTGGATTGCACCCCATTCTGGGCGTCCTGAGATGGGAGGGACCGTGCACCCTCGTTTGGGAGCACTGTTCCACAATTCCCTCAAACGCAAAGCATGGGAACAGAGCCTGGGCCCAAGAGGTCCATGTGAATTCAGATGCAGCGTACCTTGGCAGAACCTGGGGCAAGTATGTGTATGACAGAGAGAGGGGGGGGGGGGCAGGGAGAAAGAGAGAGAGAGAGAGAGACAGAGAGAGAGAGAGAAAGAGACAGACACACAGAGAGACAGAGAGAGAGAGAGCAGACAGACAGAGAGAGAGAGAGAAATAGAGACAGACAGACAGAGAGAGAGAGAGAGAGAGAGAGAGAGAGACAAAGAGACAGACAGAGAGAGAGACAGAGAGAGAGAGCGCAGACAGACACACAGAGAGAGAAATAGAGACAGACAGACAGACAGACAGACAGACAGACAGACAGACAGACAGACAGACAGACAGACAGAGAGACAGACAGAGAGGGAGAGACAGAGAGAGACACAGAGAGAAATGGAGACAGACAGACAGACAGACAGACAGACAGACAGAGAGACAGACAGAGAGGGAGAGACAGAGAGAGACACAGAGAGAAATGGAGACAGACAGACAGACAGACAGACAGACAGACAGACAGACAGACAGACAGACAGACAGAGAGACAGACAGAGAGGGAGAGACAGAGAGAGACACAGAGAGAAATGGAGACAGACAGACAGACAGACAGACAGACAGACAGAGAGACAGACAGAGAGGGAGAGACAGAGAGAGACACAGAGAGAAATGGAGACAGACAGACAGACAGACAGACAGACAGACAGACAGACAGACAGAGAGAGAGAGAGACGGAAAGACGGATAGAGAGAGAGGGACACGCAGAGAGAGAGAGAGAGAGGGAGAGAGAGAGAGAGAGACACACACACACACAGAGAGAGAGAGAGAGAGAGAGGGAGGGGGGAAGGGAGGGAGAGAGACAAGCCTTCCGTGCACATTCTGCAGCCTTTGAAGCAAGGCCCTGTGGGCCCAAGTGCCAGCCGGGGGACCTGATTCCTTTTCCTTTGCCTGCCATGCCGGACCCTGAAAATGCCGACCGCAAGCTGGTCCTCACGTACCTGCACTGCCTGATCCTCGCCCTGCGCACCAACAGCCGCTTCTCGTCCAAGAACCGCTTCGTGGACGTGGTCGGCGATGGCCCGGAGGCGGAGAACCCCCTCATGGCGTCGGTGCTGGCCCTCCGCAACCAGCTCTGCCTCACCGGCGCCACCCGCAGCGACGCCCCCGTGGACGTGCTCCAGCCCTTCGTCGACGTCGTCCGGTCCCCGCACACGCCCGCCCCCATCACGGCGGTGGCGCTGCAGGCCTTCCTGCAGTTCCTGGAGCTGCGGTGCACGTTCCTCGATGCACCGGCGCTGGAGAAGATCGCGCACGCGACGATGGACGCGCGGCTGGAGGTGACGGACTCCCAGTCCCACGAGGCGGTGCTGGGGAAGATCATCGAGGTCTCTGTCTCTCCCTCTCTCCCCCTCTCTTTGTCTCTCTCCCCCCCTCTCTTTGTCTCTCTCCCCCCCTCTCTTTGTCTCTCTCTGTGTGTGTGTGTCTCTCTGTCTCACTTTTTCGCTCAGGTGCTTGTGGAGTGCGTGCGGCACCCGTCGGGCGCGGCGCTGTCGGGGCCGTCCATCCTCAAGGCCCTGCAGACCTGCTGCCGGATCGCGCTCGCCGGGCCCCCGGAGCCCTCGGAGCTCCTGCGCCGCACCGCGGAGCAGGCAATCCAGGACATCCTCTCGCTCATGTTCGCCCACGTGCGGGACGTCGTGCGCGCGCCCCAGGGGGCCCGCCCGGTGCCGGCCCCGGCCCTCGTGGCGAGCTGCTGCCCGGCGCTGCTGTTCGTGTGCCAGCTCATCGGCTGCGACTCCGTGCGCGCGCTCCTCGCCGGGTTCGCCCCCGACCCGGTGGCCGGCGACGCCGAGGCCCCCCCGCCCCCGAGCCCGGCCCCCAACGTCCGCATCTCCCGCGTCAACCTCCTGGGGCTGCAGCTGGCGCACTACGTCGTGCTCATCCTGCAGGACGCCCTCGTGCTGGAGCCGTGCGGGCCCCTGCTGCGCATCGCCACCGACGCCCTCCCCCGCACCCTCGTGAAGCTCGCGCGCGCGCGGCAGCTCAACATCGTCGTGCGGTGCTCGCTGCTGGCGACCGTGCGGCTGCTGGCGACGTACACCGCGGCGCACATCCAGCCGCAGCTGCTGTCGTTCCTGGTGTGGGGCGTGTGACTGAGGCGAGTGGGAGGGGGTGTGTGGGTGTGGGGGTGTGGGTGTGGGTGAAAGAAATGACGGCAACCAACCAAAGGCCCGCAGGAAATGGCAACCACCATTCGCGGTCTACCATTGTTCTTGTGCCACCATCTGCGGGTTTTGTTCCACATTTGGCAGCAGCATTTTCGAATTCGCGCCAAATTTTCTCCACATCACATTTCGCCATTCCAAACTCCGCATCTCCTAATTTCCCCCTCCCCCTTCGTAGAATGTCTGGACAGAAATATCCACCGAGGGGGCCGAGGTGCAGGCCCTGTGCCCCCCCCACCCCCTCTGGGGGGCCAAAATGTTTGAGAGGTCCGGACCATCGAACAAGCCAAAACGGAGAAATTGGCTGCTGCCGCAGGCGCCGGAAAATTTTGGTGCCCCGTTTGAAGGGGCCGGGAGAACCGGTCACGCCATGTGTTTGTACTCAAAAGGCTCAGGTTTTTCTTGGCATTTTCCCTGGGCCCCCAAGAGGGCAGGATTTGTGCAGCCCCTTCTGATTTTGTGGCCACATCGATCTTTCCCCCGCCCTGGGGACACGTGGGGACAAATGGCGTTTGTTGCTCATTGAAGATCCCCCCCCTCGAAGCTCAGCCCCGGCACGAGGTAGCGGTTGGTGTTTTTGGTCCCAGCCCCCCCTTCAAGGGGCCAAAGTGTTTAGGGGGTGTCGGGGTCAAGGACTGCACCTGGGCGCCCCCCCCCCCCAATGGAAACATCAGCCTGGCTGCAGAGAGTGAGGAGCGGTGTTGCAAGCCGTGAGTCCCTGCTACGGCCATCCGAGTGGTGAGCAACAGCCATTTCCACCGAGGCCCCCCCCCCCCCCACATCACACCTCCGCCTACGCAGCACCATGCCCCTCACACACACGACCCCCCCCCCCACGACCTTCATCACACAGTACACCCCCCGGACGCGCGCCCGTTCTGGGGGAAGCCGAAGGCCAGTGCCTCCGGCCATATGTACTGCCTTCCCCCCCGCCTGCTCTACCCTTCACAGCCCGGCGCCTGTGCACCCCATTGTTGGCCATCCTGCGCACCCGCACCGCCTGCCATGCCCCGCAATCCCCAGGTGGCGGTGCACCTCCTGCCCTTCGAGAAGTCGCTCACGCCGCCGCCGGCCCCGGTGCCGGGCACCCCCGACCCCTCGAGCCCGCTCCTGCCGGAGGCGGGGGAGCTGGAGAAGCTGGACCACGACGAGCACTCGGAGCTCGTCATGGAGAGCCTGCTGGAGTGGTGCAGCGAGCCGCAGTTCGCGCCGCTGCTGTACTGCTACTACGACTGCAACCTCCTCGCCCCCAACACGCTGGAGGTGCTGTGCAGAGAGAGAGAGAGAGACAGAGAGAGAGAGAGAGAGAGAGAGAGAGAGAGAGAGAGAGAGAGAGAGAGAGAGAGAGAGAGAGAGAGAGAGAGAGAAAGAGAGATGGAGAGAGAGAGAGAGAGAGAGAGAGAGAGATAGAGAGAGAGAGAGAGAGAGAGAGAGAGAGAGACGGAGAGAGACAGAGAGAGAGACAGAGGGACAGAGAGAAAGAGAAAGACAGAGAGACAAAGAGAACACACACACACACACACACACACGCAAAGAGAGAGAGAGAGTGAAAGAGAGACGGAGAGACAGAGAGATAGACAGAGGGACAGAGAGAAAGAGAGAGAGAGACAAGGAGGGACAGAGAGAGAGAGAGAGAGATAAAGACAGAGAGAAGCTGCTTTTTTTTCTTTTTTTGAAAAAACAAGTCCTCAGTCTCAAGTCACAACCTTCACTTCAGTAAGGGCTAGCCCGCCATACATGATCACCCACATCCCACCAGGTCAGGGGTCCCCTGCAGGGGCCAGGGTGCTCGTCGTGTTTTTGTCGTTGATGACCCAGGACCCCAGCACCAGGTTGCCGCCCGCGTGTACGGCACCCCCCACATGGCTGCTTGGCCCCCATGGCCCTGCCTCGGGGCGATTGCCGGCCTGAAGCCCCCGCCGTACTTCTCTTTCGATGCTCTTGCGACCGACGGACCCCTCCCCCTCAGGTGCTGTGCAAGCTGCTGGCCAACGGGTGCAACCAAGCCAGCCCCTTCCTGACCCACCCGATGGCGGAGGCCGAGGCGGAGCCGGAGGCGGGCGGCATGAACACCCTCCGCCTGCTGAGCTACGACTGCTTCCTGGCGATGCTGGTAGCCATCGCCGGCCGCTGCGGGACGCCCCCCACGGCCGCGTCGGCGGCGGCGCGGCGGTGGTACCTCGACCGCAAGCAGCAGAAGACGGTGATGGTGGAGTTCGCGCGCCGGTTCGCCCTGAAGCCGGCGAAGGCGGTGGAGTGGCTGCTGGCGGTGTGGCGCTGCGCGTGCGGGGGCTCGGCCTTGGGGTGCCGTGCGGGGCCACAGACTTGGGGCGGAGGGCGCTGCCCCGGAGTCCATCTCTCGGACGGTGCAGTGCGGTCCGCACGCCGTTGCTGAGTGGGACTACCCCCCACCCCCCGGGGGGCCCAGAGACCAGAAACAAGTTTGTGTATGTACAATCAGCCTCCGGTCACGGGCGTTTCCCTTTGATACAACTTCATTGATTTCCTGAGGACGATTGTTGTGATGTGGGTCGGTGGGCGGGGGGTTGGCCGACTGACCCCCCCCAACAACACCAGTCCTCAGGGGCTTGGGACTAATGTAGACCACTTCTGTCCGAAGGTCGTGGACCACTGCCTACACCCGGAAGCAACCCGGAAGTGTACTTCAAATCGGCCTCCAGTCTCGGGGCCCTTTCATGATTTTTTTTATTTTTTTATTTTATTCTTTATTTCTATTTTAGATTTTATTGTTTTTGTTTTTTTCCTGATGTGAGGGGGCGGGGCGGTGGGTTGGCCAGCAACCCAACCGCCCCCCTTTGAACCACAGGAGCACACTTCTTCTTCTTCTTCATTCTGCGCCCGCCTCACTCTTTGTCTGTCTTGTCGCTCCTCCATCGTGGCTCCGTCTCTGCTTCCCTATCTCGTCTGCGTCCTCATCGTCGTGTGTGTCATCGTTGGTGCGTCCCGTCTCGCCTCAGTCTCCTGCTTTGTCATGATCCACTGCCGTCAGCTCCAGAGCATCACACACACCGGCCTCTGATTCCGGCTGAACCAAACCAGAGATTTCGGGTTCGGCCGGATTCGATGTCGCGCATTCGGGGGTCGAGCACGGGGGGGGACTGTGTTGTGTTGCGGCCGCATGATCCCAAGGTGTTCTGGCATACTTGGAACGGTGGAGCCATCGAAGGCAGCGGCAAAGCACAAGAATTTGTGAGTGTGCGTGACAAGAGGACCGTGTGCAAGCGAATCGTAATGGAAGCATAAGCGCTCTTCAGGCATGAAGGACTTGATGAATGATTGTTGGACATTGTTCACGCAAAAAAAACACTAAGATGAAGCACCGCTCAACCAAAGGGTGTGTGCACCGTAGACCACTTCATGTCTCCGTTCAGAAGCGATGCCGAGCAAGAGATAAGCACAGAGTCAAAGCCAAACAATCCACCGGGGGGTGAGTCCGGGCCGGATCGCGAATTCGAATGCGCAAGTTCCCTCCAGTCCTCCGGATCAGATGCACCGCAATTTGTTTCTTGGTTGTGTATCCGCTGTCTCCCAATATTCTTTCGACATCTCACCAATACCCCAAAGCATGCACAGCGTATCCGCAGTGTATCCCGTGCATCGCAATCGCATTGCTGATGGATCACATTTCACATGACAATGCTTCACATTGCGCTGCGTTGCAGCGTAACACCAAGGCCTCCTGCCAGCCCATTTACCCCCTGCCCGGAGGGTGTGCTCTGGGCGTACTCCCCCACACACATGTCACACCATGTCTCCCAAATGCATCCACAATGCCCCCCCCCCCTCCCCCCAACAACAAAGAGCCATTCCTCCCCAATCCCCTTGCATGGCAGAGATGAATATAATACTGCCACAATGATTTTGGTGGGGGGGGAGGATTTGCTTCGTATGAGTAGGATTTCTCCTGTGTGTTCATGGCATGGCTGGCCCAGTCTGAGCGGGCATTCACTGTGTACATGCTACAGGTTCGCAAGTGCTGCTGTTCTCTACAGACATTGGCGAAAGGCGCCTAGGACCGGACATTCCGTTTCGTGATCAGCCTTGATCTCTTTTTGGCTGTGCATGCTGTTGCTTGCGTAATTTCCCTGGGCGCAATCACCACTTGACACACCCACGTGTCACCGCACGGGGGGGGGGAGGAGGGACCCAGGGCTGTGACTGCACTGTACTTTGGTTGGCCGGCATTTCGTTATCTTCACTTCGTCATCTGGGGGGAGGGGGTGGCTGGGGGGGGGCCTCCCCCCCCCCCTATATTCATCCCTGTTGCATGCACCATATCTGGAAGACCCCCCCCCCCTGAAACAAAACACCGCTGCTCGAAGCCTCGTTGATGCACCCAACGCCCATCACCCGCAGGCACACATCAGAACAAAAAAAATGGAAGGAGGAGGTCCCCCCCCCCGGGTCCAACCCCCCCCCCCGCCTCAGACCCCCCAACCCCCCTCCTCCACCCCAATGCATCCCTGATCCCCCCCTCGCGTGTGGTGGCGCAGGAGGAGCAGCAGGCGGTGGTGGGCGCCCTGCAGCTGGACCGGGAGTGCACGGGGGAGGAGCTGGGGCGCTTTCTCGGGCGCTACAACTCGATCCTGGACAAGACAGAGCTGGGCCTCTACGTGTCCGAGATCGGGCGCAACCCTGCCGACGCCCCCGAGGACAAGGACGTCGCCCCCGAGGAGCTGGCGGGGCGCCAGCGGAAGCGGGGCTGGACCGCCTTCCAGGAGGCCGTCCTGCGCGGCTTCATCACGCAGATGGACTTCCAGCAGGTGAACTCCCCCCCCCCCCCCTCAAGGGCGTTGCCTGAAGGGAGGGGGACACCCACCTCCCCCTCCCAACGCTCCTCCCACAACTCTCCCCGAAGGCACGTCCACAACCCCAATACCACCCCCCCCCCGCTTTTCCAACCGCCAGTGGCCGTCCGTACGATACATGACGGGTAGGATACATGAGGGGTACGATCCATGAGGGCTGCAACCTATGATGAGTACGATCCATGTGGTGTACGATCCATGCGGGGTACGATCCATGAGGGGTACGATCCACTGTGAGGGGTACGATCCATGGGGGTACAATCCATGCAGGTTCGAGTGGAACATGGGAATACTTGGAACATGGGAATACTTGGAACACGTGAATTATTGGAAGACGAGAATACTTGGAACACCGGAATACTTGGAGCAAGGGAATATTTGGAACACGGGAATAATTAGGACAAGGGAATACTTGGAACACGGAAATACTTGCAACACGAGAACAATTGGAACACGGGAATACTTGGAACACGGCAATACTTGGAACAAGGGAATACTTGGAACAATGTGACTATGCCTGGATCACCCCAGCAAGTTGCAGACCACTCGTGGCCTTGTAACTCGGAACACTTCGGCCCAAAACAGACCTGCACGCCTCACCCCCCCCCTTTTGATCACGCCCACTCCCAAAACATGTTTTCTCTGCCCCAATCCCCCTCGCCCTCTTCCCTCTGAACAGTCCCGCCATCCCCGTCCACCCACTGTCGCTCCACACGTGCCTCACTGTGCTGCTGCTCGCATGCCTCACATCTCGTGCCCCGATGTACGTGCCGCTCAACACAGTCAGCGCGTTCCTTGCGGACGCCCACAGATTCTTTTTTCCTTTTTCGTGCGGGTTGCGGTTACAGGCGGACTGTTGGCTGTCACTGGCCTGCAAATGTCGGTTGGCCGCCAACCGCTGGCGGTCACCGGCCAATTTTTGTTAGTCAACCACCGCCCACCGTCAGGTGGCCGCCAATTGCCATTGGGTAGCCCGCCAGTCAACCGACGGTCGGCGATGAGCCAACCCCCGTCGATTGGCCGCCGGTTTGGCCTTTTTTTTTGTGCCCCCCAAAATCGGACGCCCAGAGTCCCCCCCAAACTCAGTCCGAAAAGGCGACAAAGCCCAGAACCCTGTAGAGGCAGCCCAACTCTTACCCCATCCAGGGCGAAGGGGAGGGACAAGAACTGCAACGCACTGTCCGCGTGACACACACAATCAAGGAACTGAGTTGGCAATGAAGGTCGTGAGGCAGGCGCGGCTGGAGCTAAGTGGCGGGTCCACACCTGACCAATTGAGGCCCCCCTTTGTTCCTGTTCAGCACCGCCTTCCCCTCCTCCTCGCCTGTCTTCTCAGGTGCCGCTGCTGACGGCCCTGCGGCGGCTGCTCAACACGTTCAAGCTGCCGGGCGAGGCCCAGAAGATCGACCGCATCGTGCAGGCCTTCGCAGACCACTGGTTCGACTCCAACCGGGACGGCCCTGGGGACGCCGGCGGCGTGCCCCTCAACCCATTCCACAGCTCCGATGGGGCCTACGTCCTGTCCTTCTCCATCATCATGCTCAACACTGACCGGCACTCATCCCAGATCAAGCCCAAGGTCAGCGCCGGGCCCTGCTCCTGCAGTGAGTGTTCAGCTGTCTGTAAGGATCCAGATCTCTTTTTCGCTCCCAGAGACGGGGATTCTGGATGGCGCCCCGTTGATGGGTAAAGCACAGGGTTTGGTGGTAGCTAACGGCAGCCAGCAGGGAACCCACGGCGGTTGGATGGCACCTGACGGCGGTTGGATTGGCAGTTAGATGGGTGTTGGGGGGGGGGGGGGGGGGGCTCCCAAGGGGTCTAGGGCATAACTTGCTTACGCAGTTTTCCAGCCTGGGCAGCTCAAAAATGGAAATTTCCGAAACTGATTTTTTTGATACTTTGACCATCCAAAATGATCAAATATCCTATGTAAAGCATGTTTCAGCCCTTCTTTATGTGTTTTTCACACTATTTGGGTGTTGGGAGGGGGGGCTCCCAAGGGGTCAAGGGCACAACCTGCTCATGCAGTTTTCCAACCTTGGCAGCTCAAAAATGGAAATCACCTCGCAGAGGTTGTTAGATCAAAGCCAGGCAGGCGTATATAGGGGAAAACGCCACATACCCCCCCATTTTGGGCCTTTTTGGGCCTATTCGCGTACCCTACCCCAAGGGGTTGAATTGTTAATTTAACCCCTTGTAAAATCATTATTTTGTCCAATAAACGCACCCCCCAATGAGTTTTTGGTCCGGACCCCCCTAGACCCCCCCCCCCCAACTTGAAACCCACTTTTTTGAGTTTTTGAGGGAGGTGTGTGGGGGGGGGTCAAAAAAATGACCCCCCCTTTTTTTGCTTCGAAAAATCATGAATGTTTTGGTTTTTATCAATTTTGAGCCGAAAAATTGTTTCCGGGTCCCGACTCCATGGGGTTTGTATGGGGCAGAGTGGGAGGAGCACTTGTGCAGTTTATGCACTTTTCAGCCATTTTTGCTATGTTGGGGATTTTGGTAACCTTGGCGACCCCGTTGTGCCCACTCTGAGGGGTGTGAGTGGGGACGTTGTGATAGTATGTGCCTACTAGGATACGAAAGGACGTTTTTTGCAGTCTGTAGCCTTCCTGAGGGTCGGTCACAACCCGTGCCAAAGACGCGAAATGACCGTTTCCACCAATAATGGCTCACATGAGTGAATGGGCCAGTGCACACCCTGCTAATGCAGTTTTTCACCCTGGGCAGCTCAAAAATCGAACATTTCGAAAACTTTTTTTGATATTGTGACCACACAATATGACCATCCAAGGTATGTAAAGGATGTTTAAGGCCGTATTCATGTGTTTTTCACCTTTTGGGGGTATTGGGTGCAGGGGGGGGGGCTCCCAAGGGATTGGTACACAACCTGCTAATGCAGTTTTTCACCCTGCGCAGCTCAAAAATCGAAGTTCTCGAAACTTATTTTTTTGATACCATGGTTACCTACAATGACCATCCAAGGTATGTAAAGCATGTTTTAGGCCGTATTTACGTGTTTTTCACCCTATTTGGGTATTGGCTGCAGGGGGGGGGGGGTTCAAACGGGATTGGTACACAACCTGCTTATGTAGTTTTTCAGCCTGCACAGCTCAAAAATCGAAGTTTTCGTAACCTATTCTTTTGATATTGTGATCACCTAAAATGACCATCCAAGATACATAAAGCATGTTTTTGTATTTAGGTAGTTTTTACCCTATTGTGGGTGTGTGTTGCTTGGGGTAGATTCTCTGCGAGGTGGACTTGCGAAGGCAATAGAATTTCCGAAACTGATTTTTTTGTATTCCGACCATCCAAAATGAGCAAGTATCCTATTTAAAGCATGTTTTGGCCCCTCTTTATGTGTTTTTCATCCTGCTTGGCCTTTTTTTTGCGGAAGGGGGGGGGTCCCAAGGGGGCTGTGGCACACAACCAACCTCTAGCCTGTGCAACTCAAAAATGGAAATTTCTGTCACTGTTTTTTTTTTTACATTCTAGCCATCCACAATGATCAAATATCCTATGTAAACCATGTTTTAGACCCTATTCATATGCTTTCCACCCTATTTGGGTGTTTGGACGGGGGCAAGGGGCACAATCTGCGCATGCAATTTTCCACTCTCAGTAGCTCAAAAATGCAAAGCACTTTTCAAAACCGATTTTTTTGATGTTCTGACCATGATCAAATATTCTACGTAAACCATGTTTTAGACCCTCTCTATGTGTTTTTCACCCTATTTGGGTGTTGGAGGGGGGATGGGGGGTTGCTGAATGTTTTGGTGACTAGCTCACCGATCAACTGACTATGCTCCCTCTCTTTGAGGTGTCTTGCCAATAGGCGATAGAATTTTGTGGATGCTTTTGGGGTTGTATTGGCACACACTTGTGTTGTGTTGATGTAGAACAACACTGCAAATGAGGACATTGGAAACGAAGATGTGCATTATCGTTGTCATCAATGTGGCACAACTCAGCCAATGTGTGGCAAGAGTAGTGTTCTTCTCCCATAATGGGTCTTTTGCTCTTCAGCCCAAATCCCAATTTGAAATGTGTACCCCGTGCAAATATTAGTGCAAGGGACACTTTCGGGCCCCAATAGTTACAACAAATCATGAACAGAAGGGGGGTTGTGGGGCAACCTTCAGGATTAGGTTCTTCTTGTTTGGAATTTTGCTGTCATGCCACACTCTTCTTCGCCCTGTTGCTTCCTCCTCTTTCATGGTCCAACAGCGTTGCATTGGTTGTTCCGTGAAGCCATCCTCCAGCTCTTCCACCTGGATGACCCCATTGAACATTTGCACGCGCTTGCCGTGCCACCTCCCACTGTCAATATCCATCTTCTATGGTCTAAAGAGATACGCATCGTTGTTTTCATTTCCCGTGGCAGCCAACGTCCACGTGCTCATGCGCACGGGGAAGGTTTAAACAAGCACATTTTCCTCTCCACCAGTGCTACTTTCCCCCTGGCCGCGACCCCACACCGTGACAACAAGCGGGTTGCATTTCTGTGTGCCGTCTGGTGCCACATTTGCTGAATGCAGGTATCTTGTATCCAAGTCAAACACCGGGCAAGAGGAAGATGGTCCACAGGGCCAAGCATGCATGGCACGTGAGGGGACAAACACAATTGCACCACATTTTGCAATGAGCAACCGGGCCCATCCATGCTCCATAGCAACTGTGGCATCTAGTAGGTGTCATGTGTGTGCATACATGTCGCATTTGAACAAGTGCGGCATTGGGATCCTCCAAGTCCAGGATTTGGGTCAATACGGAGAAGCTGCAACATAACACCAAATCATGCCAAGGCCACATTGGGCCAGGGCGGCATAGTGACATGGTGTTTGTGGGGCTAGGCATAACACAACAACAACCCTTGCGAACCATGTGACACCCCTTGATGGCCGGAGGCAATTCTAGACTTTGTTGCGTTGGAATTAGTGCTACCTTGTACTCTTACAGTGCTACTCGCCAATGAGAAGTGATGCCCTTCGTCAGGCGGAACTGGTGGTTACATCGCCACCCTTTGTGCATGAGAATCTTGATGACATTAGTGCACGGGTGGTTTTCCACAAACACAACACAAAAACAGTGCAAGCGAATCTTCCTCCTCCTCATCTTGCTGCCGTCTGCGCCGTTGTCGCCGTTCCGCAACGCTCTCCGATTCGGTGATCGTGAAGAGCATAGGAATGTAGATGGGCCGCTTGGCCCCAAAGGCGCACCCAAGTTGCCCACACAAAGGGCCAAGAGGAGGGTTTGCCTCGCCCAATGGGCCGCCCAAAACACCCCTACAACAGGGAATCGGAGAAAAGCGAAATTGTAATCTAGCACATAATCTACATGACCATAATTCTGCAAAATTTTGGACAAATTGGTTTAGATGGCCCATGTGGTGGCCGCAGCAGAAAAGCGCAACAAAACCATCACCCATTTGGCGATCTTGTTGGCCCAACAAGGAGAGGTGGGGAACAAGGTGGCAGATAGTAGCATCGAGAGAACACACCGTCAACAACCTTCTTGACAGCCTCAGCTAGTTCCACCGCCAAACCACGTTGTTTTTGCTTCAAGGCCCTGGCCCAAAAGGGTGCTAACCTTTTTGATCTGATTAGAAATCTTTAGATTAGATATTAATCCAAGGGCTGAAATTGCATCCAAAAGTCAATAAAATTGGTGACTAATTCTGGCCTGGAAGCCCCCTAGTGGGCACAAAGTGTGTGGGGGGGGGTGTCCGCCCTAGGACGGTTGGAGACACGCCTACCGTAAGATTGGTGAGCAGTCAATATGGAAACACAACCAATGCCCGGAAAGGGGACCAACCAATGGAGATGGAGGCCCAAATCGGCAAGACAGACAGATTACTCGCAGCAAGGCGGAGATCCAAGCGGCTCAAGATGGACCGATGCTAGTGGAAAATCTGGTGGAAAATCTGGTGAAAAAGGTGGAAAAGGCCAAGGAAAGTCCGGGAATCAAGATGATTCTAAGGTGAATGGCAACCCCCTGTACGCGGAGACGCCAGCTAACAAGACCTTCGGCAAGGACAAGGACTCTGGAGGTCGGGGCAAGGGCAAATCCAACGAATTCAACCCCAATTCCAACACCTCCAACAACAAAGGCCAAGGTGGTAAGAAAGGTGGTGGTGGAAAGTCATTTTGTGGTCGTGGACAAGGAAAAGGAGTCAATACCCTTCGTGAACCGGCCGTTTGAATCGGAGATTCACGGTACCGTGAATTTCACCCAATTTTGCTGTGTTTTGCTCGTAACTTGGTGCTATCGTGTGCTTTTGTCGTGCTACCTTCGCCCAAAGTAAGATGCAACAAATAGGTGCAATTTAGAGGTTTAAAGTCCCCGCATGGTTTAACAGATTTGGTGAGATTCACGTGAATGTGAGATTCACGCACCTAAATTCACGCAAAAATTCACGCTAGATTCACAGATTCACAGTATGTGAAATTCGTACGAAATTCGTACGAAATTCGTACGAATTTCGTACGAATTTCGTACGAATTTCGTACGAATTTACCCTCATTTCCACTGTTTCGCTTTCCCACAACTCTCAAACTCTTTGACAATGTCGCAGCAGACTATGTCTCAGCTCGCCAGCCTGGCCTCGCGCCCCGACCCCGCAGCCGACACCCTCGCCCACTACCAAGCCCTCCCCGTTGCCCACCATCAATTGGAGGAGGCAACGTACGAGTCGGAGGCACTGGGGGTGGATGCCATCGTGGGCTGGGCAGCCTCCCTCGACCCCTCCCCCGATGTCATCCACATCGACATGCGCAGCCCCACCCGCAACAGCTACCTCGGGGGGAGGGGATGGGCCACAACCCTGTGGAGGGAACTGCGCCACCAACTCCCCACCCTCAAATTTCTCCATCTGACCCCTCTCCCCTCCACTGTTGACCAGCTCCTCAACTCGATGAGGAATAACCCTGTGGGGAAGCCTAAGGACGCCCACGTCCAGGTGTACCCCACCGCTAACCTCGTCCACACCCCCCCCCACTGCGATATGGTGTGCCTGCAGGATCTTGCTGCAGGTGCACCAGCAGGCCACTCTTTTTTCCCCTTTTCTTGGCATCTTGCCAACCCCCGGTGGTGGGATGATTTGGGCATCGCCCCTTTCCATCCCACCATCCCCCCCCAGGTGCACGTCCCCGACGTCACCCACCCCACCTTCTACAGCACAACTTCTTTGCAATGGTACCGTGGTGCCTCATGCGCCCCCCCCTTCATTTCGAGTGAACCCCCCCTCCGCACCGAACCCCTTCCCGACCCCCCTCATGGGGTGACGGGCAGCCCTGACCCCGCCCCCGACAGGGTTGGCCCCTCTCAGCCGCCCCTCAACTTTGTTGATGGGAACGGCTACATTGTGCTTCGGGGGCTTGTGGAGGAACGGGATTGTGAGGTGGGGTGGAACAAGGTGATGAAGGCGTGGGGCAGCGGCGACGAAAAAGTCGTCGCAAAAAATTTTGAGCTCCTTTTCAACGCCGCGCGGAGTGAGGAGCAGGCCAAGGATCCCGAGCTCCCCCGCCGGTGGCAAAGCAAGAGCGCCTTGGGGTCGGGGGTTGGGGGGCCTCTCTTCAAGAAGTTCCACCCCCACCTCACCGAAAGTGTCCCTGGGGTTGAGGACCTCCACCCAATGACGCCGGGCAGCGTCATTGTGGCCAGTGTGGGGAGTGGGCCGCAGCTCCCCCACACCGACGTGACCACCCACCCCGAAGTCCTCCCCCCCAGCGACAAGGCGGTGGGGGACTGCCACCTGAGTAGCTTCCTCTGCTTGTCAGAGGACTACCAGGTGGCGGTGCAGGCGGGGACGGCCCTGGGGGAGGCGGCGGAGGCGCGCTGGGACACCGTTCAACTGCATCGGGGGGACATGCTGCTGATGGTGGCCACCAGCCGCCATCATGGATTGCCTGCCCACCCTGACCCCAAGGATGGGCTGCAGGGGGCTCTTTTTAACTTGTGGACCCCCGACCCCCGACACAAACACCACCAGGCCAACACCACACACTTGGACGCCATCCCCCCCAAGGAGGCCCTGGACGTTGCTGGGGATTTGTCCAGCTGGGACCTCCCCAGCGTGGACCAGGTGTTGTGGGTGGGGAAGGGGGCGGTTGCGAGGGTGGGGTTGTGGGAGGGGGAGGCTGCCCAGGCCCTGTTCGCCGACCCCCCGCAGACGCTCCCGGCAGGCCCCCCCACCTGCCCCTTCCACCCCACCTTCATCTCCCGGTCGGCCCCGGCCGCCGACCTCGCCGTCATCGAGGTCGGCCCCCAGTGCATGCTGTTCTTCCTGGGCAGCGTGCACCAGCTGGAGGTCGTGAAGGGGGGCGATGTCGACGCGGAGTCGGAGATCCACTTCGCCTTGTCCGGCATTGCCCCCCCGGGTCGGCCGACCACGCTGTGGCACCTGGTGAACACGGTCCCAGCGTGGCGGTCGCCCAAGTGCGCGAGGACCGGGGCATGGAGCATCACGTGCCCATGCGACTGCAAGGTGTGCCTGCTTGTGTGTTTGCTTTGTGTATTTGCAACAATTGGACGAAATTCACGTGAAATTCGTACGAAATTCGTACGAATTTCGTACGAATTTCGTACGAATTTCACGTGAATAAATTTGTGTGAATTTTCTCGAGATGTGAAATTCGTACGAAATTCGTACGAAATTCGTACGAATTTCGTACGAATTTCTGTGAATTTCGTCCAATTTGCTCCTTTTGCTCTTCCATTGCCCCGTGTCCACTCCCCCTTTCTCAATTTTTGCCTTGCACACCTCCCCACATCTGCATGCAGGTCCCGTTCACCGCTTGGTCGCCGGATATTCGGCACCACACCAGGCGCCAGTACAAGCCCCGGCCCCGATTGCCTGAGGAGCACGCCGAGCCCGCCGAAGGCCCCGGTGGCGCCCAGCCCGCAGGCACCGGCGGTGGACGGGCACCAAGCGAGGCCGGCAGCGTGCGCAGTGTGGGGTCGCAGCGCTCTCGGCGTTCGGGAGGCAGCGAGGCCAGCACCGCCAGGGGGCATATGGCGCGCGAGGTGGTGGTGCCCCAGCCGTCCCGCGACGCGCTGGGCGAGGCCCACACCGACCCCCCCCTGGACCGGGTCACCCTGGCCGCCAGGCAGCCGGATCCGGCCTGGACCCAGCAGGTGCCGCCCGGGCCGGATGGGCGGCAGCGGCACCTCAGTGCCGTGTGGGACATGGAGTTGGAGTCGCGGGGGGTGCAGGGCACCCTCCGCATCTCCTTCCCCTGCCCCATTGTGCTCCGGGGGGGGTCCAACCTGCCTGCGGGGCAGGAGCTGGTGGGCATGTTTGCCTACCGGCTTGTGAGTGGGCACTGGCGGGTGCAGACGGGGGTGTCGGGGATCGGGGAGGGGGGGATGGTGACGACGGCAGGGATTTGTGGGCTGAATGTGCTCACGGGTTGGGAGCAGCGGAGGCCGGAGTGGGTGGACGTGGCATGGGTTGCCATGCGCGTCCATGTGGGGAGGCAGCGGAAGATGGGGGTGGTGGCTGACGTCATTGACGTCGAGGAGGACGAACCCCCCCCCACGCGCAAGCGGAAAGGGCGCCCCGAAGGGGACACGGGCCCCACCCCCCCCCCCAAAGCCCCGCGTACGGCCACCCCGGGGGAGCGGGCAGGGCGGGCGGAGCAGGCGGAGCAGGCGGGGGGGCGGGGGCAGAGGGGGGTGGTGCAGGAGTGGGTGGACCAGCAGCGGGCGGGGGCGTGGGAGGCACGCGCCATCAGCGCGGAGGCCGCCAACCGCGACCTCGAGGCCCGTCTGTCCAGGGTCCACGAGGACAGGCGGGACTGCGAGTCGCGGTTGGCGGACGTCACCAGGGAGCGTGACCGGCTGGCCACCAAGGTGAAGACCCTGGAGCGTGACGTGGCGACGTTGCGCAAGGCAAAGCCAGTGGCACAGCCAGCAGAGGCAGTGGAGAGGGCTGAGGGTGCCGAGGCCCCCGCCCCCCCGGGTGACAGGGGGGGGGCCAGTGCTGCCGGTGTCCGGTACCTCCTGGCCGGCGCACAGGCCTGGCATGCCCAGGCCGAGGCATGCGCCGGCCAGGTGTCCGCAGTGTCCACCGGCCTGCGGATGGCCATCATGGCCAGTGGCCAGCAGGTCGATGTGGACAGCGTGGCCCCGGACGCCCCCAAGGTGACTGCCGCACTGGAGGAAGTGCGCCGGCAGTACCCCCCCCACCGCCTCACGTCGGCGGCCATGGACCCCTCCTTTGTGGAGGCGGTGGCGGAGCAGAGCTCCCAGGGCTCCGCTAGCCGGAGCTCTGCTCCCGGGGGGGGGGGGGGTGCGTAGGTACCCTCCGGAGCACCTGTCCTTTCTAACCACGACTTTCTAACCACGACGAATGTTATCCTGCCCCCCCCCCCCCCAAGCATGGGCAGTTTGACCGATATGTGGGGTACTCCCCCCCCACTGTGCGAAATTTTCTGCAGCACTGTTTGTACATTACCCCCTGACCTGATGTGCCCCCTGACCTGTTAACCTGTTAACCTGTTAATTTGCGATTCCTTTCTGCGGAACTGTTTGTATATTACACTGCTGGCTGAGTGACAGCCGGAATGACAGCATGAGACAATGACAATGATAATGACAGCATGAGCACCATCCTGAGCTTGCTTTGTGAGGGTCAACGGGGGCACAAGGATGAGGCTTTGGCAGAAATTCTGTGACAGTCATGTGAAATTCGCACGAAATTCGTACGAATTTCGTACGAATTTCGTACGAATTTCACATTTTCAGAATATTCACACATTTCTATTCATGTGAAATTCGTACGAAATTCGTACGAAATTCGTACGAATTTCGTACGAATTTCGTGCGAATCTATGTGAATTTCTTTTAATTGCATGCGAATCACAGTAGAGAGAGTGGTCTGCGGCAGGGGGATGGTAGAAACTTTGCGATGACTGCCTGCCCATTCAACAGGTCCTGTATCTCACATCATGCCACGGCCCAAGGAGCCATTCCATCTGGTAGCGGATCGTACACGACGGCGGCGCGTACAAGAGCTCCAGGAGGTTGTTTCCAAGGAGCTTGCAGCACCCTACACCGTCAAGTACCTGCCCGACACGGGGCAAATAGTGCTTACCCCCGAAACAAGAATTGTAGCCACCGTCCAGCCCGAGCCCACCCAGGAGGAGAGGTTGATTATGGCCGTGTGGAGGATCCGGTCATTGCACCTCTCTAGGACAGAGTCCCGGTACCTGGTGGGGAGCATGACGTACGGTGTGGTATGGGACCAGGTGTACGGCATGCTCCGGCAGCTAGCGTTGCCGGAGTCCCGGGCGTTTACTGCCTATACGGGTGACGACACGGCCATCAATGGTGCGGCCTGCTACCTACCTGACCGCATCGCCCACCTATTCAAGTGTCGACCACCACCACCCTCGGCCATCATGCAGCCCGGGGACCGACGGCTGCATTGGTTGCCTATTGCGGTGGACGGTACATCGAGGCATGAGGCCTCGTACGTCCATTGCACGCTTGGTGGCACCGCCAGCCCCAACCAACTATCTAGTTGGTGGCTACTAGGGGGCAGTGAAAAGTGGGACACCCTCTACGCGGCCTCCCAGGAAATTGATTTTGATGATGAGTTGCGCAAGGCCGCAACCGTAAGTTTTAAGGATACGGCAGGGAACGATAGGCAGTCCCTTTTTTTTCTGTGTGCAGATGGTAAGGCACAGGTGCTCATGGCGGGCTGCCAAAACTGGAAGGCAGAATCCCCTGGTGCCACTGTGTGTTGGGTCTGCATGCGTAACCGTGCTCTGTGCCTTGCTACCTTTGGCACAGCAAGTGCGATAGACGGCAACTGGGAACCAGCCGTTGCCATAAGTGCTATATATAGGACCATTATGAGTGATAGGCGAGTGCCTGATTATGGCCTCCATGGGGTCCTTCGTGTCCTGTTGTGTGCAGTCAACGGGACACGGGACCTAGTTGTACAATTGACAGGGAAGGCACCGGCCACTGTGGCACGCACCATGCTGCAACCGGTTTTAGATGAGGCACGGCTTGCTGCACGAACTTGCACCCGTGCCTCATTAAATAATGACAAGGCAAACAGCAAGGGGAAGGTGAGGATGGAGTGTGCTGCTGCCATCCATTTCATGCGCAATAAGGGTTGGGAGAAGATAATAGATGCTTGCCTAGAGCAGCCTAGTGTCAGGCAGCATCAAGTAGGGGGAAAAAGTTGGGAGTCGGTGTGCAAAACGTGGTGGGAGAATTTTGCAAGCATGTGTGTATACGCGTGGCGTTCCGCATGGTTCTCCGGGGCCGACTTGGGGCGGCTCCGGAACCATAGCATAGCCATGGGCGCTGCCCACAATGAGCTCCAGTGGGGCAAACTTCTGTGGACGCATCTTTGGATCGACCACATGTATTATTTTGCAAAGAAGTGGAGAATCTTGTCAAAGTTCTCCTGCTTTGCCATGGAGGGAAGTCACCGGAGGCTGAAGCGCATGTTGCGCAACAGCGGGGGCCTAAGCCTCCTCCGGGGGAGACTAGGGGTGCAAGTGGTTGTGGACAACCACACCATTGACGATAGCCTGTGGTTGCATGGGTGGGATGCGACCAAAAGGGCTCAACATGGGCAAGGGCCCATAAGTGTACAAACGTATGCAAGCCGCACAAGAAGACGGCTTCTAACCGACATGCAGCACCTTCAGACTCTACAGCGGCGGTTCCGGTGCCGCAAGAGACGGACATGAGATGACCTTACGAACCCAGACCATTGTTGCCTCTGACCGGGGTGCATGCTGGGGGGCTTACTAGGGGTGTGAGGACAAATCAGGGGGTGCACACGGGTAACATTTGTGTAAATTCACGTGAATTCACGCGAATTCACGTGAAATTCGTACGAAATTCGTACGAATTTCACGTGAATTCACGTGAATTCACGGCTGTGAATCGGCTACAGGCTTGCCGGGTTCCGGCACCTCTCGTTTTGGGCACGGTGCGGACATGATGGATGCTTTTGGGGCGGGACTTTCATTGGATGATGCGTAACAAAGCTAGGGGAGGAATTTTGGCCCCTCAAAGCCCTTGAAGCGAACCAAGAATATGGCATTTTCCCCCAAAAACCTCAAATTTTGGGTAAATTCACGTGAAATTCACGCAATTATTCAAACGGCCACTTAACGGCCGTTCACGAAGGGTACATGCCGTTGAGACAGGAGAAGAATGGGTTGACGAAGGACAGGTACAAGACGTGCAGCCGAACGGCGAGGAAGAAGACCTTGAGTTGGTATTGTCCCAAAAGGCATGGGTGGAACCATTGGGTGAGGAAACGAATCTTCCTATCGCCGATCATGTCGGCCACAGCTCTAAAGAGGACCAACCGTTTACAGAGCTCTTGGAGGGAGCTCATTGCACAAAAGGTGTTTTGAACATTCCGTTGGGATCATAGTTTAAAATCTACTTCTAAGCTGAGCCAAAAAGAGTCATGCGGGGAAAGCCATTATTGTACAACTGTGGTTTTGCAAACTTCTTGTCTCTAATGAGGTGTGTGCTTTACAAATTTTCAACTTGCTTGAAGACCATGCCTCTAAGGTTCAAAGAATGCCCCTATAGGGGTGGTCAAACATAGGTGACTTTTGATGATTTTCCACCATGTCCGTGCACTTCTTAGGCCACGCAAACTGCCCACCCCCGTGGCACACTTTTGCCCGGTTCTATACCCAAAAAGAGCAGTGTAAAAAACTCCCCTTTTTTGAACGTGTATTTTCGCGGCCGATGAAGTTAGGGGTTCAAAACACCCTTTCTACACTACTACTTCATGATGATTGAAAATGCTGATCTCAAAAGTATGTTTCCCATGATTGCAGCTGGGGCCAGCACCTTCCTTGACGAAAAGTACTTGTGGGATGTCCCGCAATTACATTTGTTGGTGATATTCAATCGTGCACATGTTGGTTACTATAGTCACCGCGTATTGGACATGTCTTGTTACTTTGTATCTTTGGTATCAAGTTTATCATTGAAGCAGCTGGGGCCAGCACCTTTGCAAGCAATTTCACCTTTCCTTGGTTCTCTTTGGCAGAAAGGTGCGGGTGCCAGCACCTGCTGACTCAAATGGTCTTCTCGAATCCCTTTTTGGCTCAAAGTAGCTTGTGCCAGCACCTTTCAACGCAATCGAGTCTCTGAGATGATGTTCCGGACTATGAGTGCTGGCACCAGCACCAACTCCAGTGAGCAACCTGGTTAGTACCATTCCCATATCCATTCCACCGATGTGTATCTTCATAAGGTACGTGCATCTCATTGAAGGATAGGGAGTGTGCTGTGTTTTGCCACCATGTGCATCGTGTCTTTCACTTGCATCACCAGACTTTTGTAATGAAATTTTCCTACTCCGTTGTTCGGCATCTACTACGTACTGGACAAGAAGATGGGAAAGCGATTGAAACTGGATCGGTTATGGAGTTGGCATCTGTGTCATCCTGAGAACAATCTCATCCATGAATCTCGCCGTATGTTTGCCCTCCCATAAGGATGCATCTGCGGTGGCTGTTCGATTGCAATTTGTTGTGAGAGGTGCTGGGGCCAGCACCCATCGTTCGGAAATGCCGTTTTGGTGCCTGCAAACACTGGGGTCTCAAAGTTTGTACTATGATTGCTAAGGTGGACTGGGTGAACGAGAAAAGTGTGAATCCCTCCTGGCAAGCCGAAGTGACTTGTATTTCAAGACATACACCTGGCGTTGGACAGAAGAGGACCCTTTTCCACCGTGGAAATACGTTGTCAGTGCGCCGATTTGGAAGGATGTCAGCTATGTTGGTCTGCGAGAATCTTTGTCGAAACCACTGGTGTTACCAACCGTCCAGGCGAATCAGGACAATTTCTTCACCGTCGACCTGCACATGGGTGCCACTGAGGAGAATTCACAGGTCTGTGTGCTACCCCGGTTGCAAAGCGATTCACTGACGTCACTGCATGGCCTTCACTCGGAACTTCACTTGGAACATGAATGTGTTGCAGTTGGAAGGGGACTCGGACGGAAAACTACTGGTGCTGCCAGCTGCAATTGGCTCGGCCATCCCAGCAGCAGTGGCTGGTATCTCTTTTACAATGGTGTACATTGAGCCCCCCCGTGGCTTTACCCTGGGCATCCATGCATTGGTCAGTACAGTGCTGCAGCGTGGCGTTCTTGTTGTTGTTGCCGGTGAGCCTGGTGATTGTCGTGGCATTGTGGACAGTCTTCGTGAACAGCACCAAGATACGGGGTTCTGTGCTATTAAGCTGTCAGTGTACCACCTCAACAAGAAGTCACCACAATTTACTATGGGGTGTACTGAAGTGAATCTTCTCTCGAAACATCCGCTGCCACAAAAGGTATCTAGACCACACTGCGACCCTGGTTGTTCGGACACGCGCTCAAAAATCACAACAAAATGGTCGTTTCACCTCGTTGCAGCTGGGGCCAGCTCCTTTCATTGAAGAATTGCTTTTTTCCCCCCTTTAAGGTGCCTCGATACATTACTGTGACGGATTTCCCAAGTGGGGGGTACCTGCCCGTGGAGGTTGTTGGTTACTTGCTGACACTGGCTGGTGAAATGGTGGTGTACCAAGAAATATGGCTGCTGCTATTGTCCTCCTCCCACGCATTGCCCGGGGCCCTCACAGTTCGATTTCATATTCCTGTCAATGTGGTGGTTGGTATCCTTGGGGATACGGCAATTCAGGACTTTGTCACACATGCTGTTGCTGGATGCAAGGAAGCTGATGGCCTGCCGAATATTGACTGGACTGGGGTGACAAATCAGATGCTCCATGGGGTACCCATTGATTGCAGGGGGAAATTCCGCAAGCTTGAGGACGTAGAACAGGGGGACGAGGATGAGGATGGAGAGGAAGTGGCCGAGCATGAAGCAGAGCCGTTGGCCCAAAACCCGAAGCCCAAAAAAACCGGTGCCAAGCGGAAGCAGGATGAGGAGAGCAGTAGTTCGAAACGTGCAACTCCAGGGAAGGCTACGAGCAATGGGGCACAGCAGTCTGCGACTGGCGGGGAGAAGTCCAACAGTGAAGGCGCCGCTGGTGATCCTGCTGACACTGTGAAACGCAAACGACTTGGATTTACCAATTGGACTGCCCGGATCAACAGGGCTGCTGCAGCAAAGAAGTAATCATGTTTCTTGATTTCATAAAGACTGGTCCAGTGCTTTGCACTACAGCGCTGTCAGTGTTCGTCTTGCACAGTCATGCACTTGTCCGTTGGTTTTGTTGTTACACAGCACTCACAATACCTCTGCTTGGTTTGCACCTACTATTTCTTTGTTTTCCTCAGGAAGTGCTGGCACCAGCTACTCTTTGCCCAATTGCTTGTCTTCATTGCCATTTTTCCAGGTGTTGGTGCTGGCCCCAGCTGCTCAGCTGGATTTTCATTTAAACAGCCCTGTCTTTCAGGTACAACAATTTACAGGTGAATTTTGCATATACTTCGCAGCGGTGACTCCTATGTATGGTTGTGTATGTGCATGTGATACTACTAGTGTATTACAAAGCATACGATTCGAAGTTCCCAATGTGGAAATAGAGACACTGTGTCAGCGTGCTTGTGCGTGTCCACAGTTGAGGGGGGGTCCAGAACAGCGTGATTTTACAGCTTCCTGTTTACATGGTGCAATAAGCCCTACATGTGCTTTTCCTCCGATATCACACCTTCAATCCAGGAAATGGGAACTGGGTTCAATAGATGAAAATGAAAGAAACGTGTTTGAGACCCCCCAAAAAGGCCCTGTTTTTGTGCCTACAATAAGACACCATCAAAATGAGCCCACAGACCCCCCCATCTGGTGCTGGCACCAGCACCAGACGCAGATGCTGGTCTGCCACCTATGCTTCCGTGAAGGTGGGCAGTTTGCGTGGCCTAAGCACTTGAAAAGGGGTGGGGGGTATGGGGGGGTGGGGGCAGGATTGTTTGCGCGCACAGAATGTGTATGTATCGCACATAAATCCCTACCAAAAATGACAAAAACCTTGCGTACAAAATCTCCGATCGACTGACCGTGCCCAATGGAACACCCCGCGGGTCCCAACCGGCTAAATTGCCAAACCGGTGCACCATTCCTATGCACGCCAACGATGATCTAACAACATCCGGAAATGTGCTTTGTCCATTTTTCTAACGTGAGACAAAAGAGAGACATTAGCAACCCCATGCTACCCGAAATGTGTTTCTTTCCTAGCATTTCACAGCCCAGCCAAGAGGACAACAAATGATGGAAAATGCATCCAAGCTTGGAAAAGGAAGAGGGTCGGAGATGACGGTTCATGGAGGGGATTGAGGCGCAAACTTGTACCCCAACAGGGCGACCAAGAAAGACTCTAGTAGCACCAAAGGCAGCACAATATCCACCTGCACCCAAGGGGCCCACTTTGCTTTGTCCTAGATTGCAGCCACTTTTGATGTCCCCCTGATGGGGACCCCCAAGAAGGCAGGGGTAATGTAGCCATTGTGCCCATATTTGGGCCCCCGGCAAGGTTTATGCAACCACTTATGATCTTGTCCCCTCGATCGGGACCCCCAAGAAGGTTGGCCTTATATACCATTGCACCCATATTTGGGCCCTTGAGATGGCATGAAGTATCCACTTATGGTTTTGTTCGTGTGCTAGGTATCAGGGACCAACGAGAACAACACATCCGAATTAGAGAACCCAAGAGCATGGCAAGATTTGGTCATTTTCAACCCGAATCATCTCATGTAGGCTTCTTATGAATACAAGCACATCATCGTTCTCTTTGAGTGAAAACAATCTTTGAAACACTGCATTTCTCTGCCCCTATCATGGCATGAAAATGGTGTAATCGGGCCACATGCAAATTGTTCTCCGAAGCAGTCACGGTAACCACCTGCCATAGAGTACCTTCACATGAAGGTGACATCCGGGTCTTTGTGTGATATGTAGGTGATATGGAATGGTGTGCCGCACCCTCTTCCTCGTTTGGTCAGTGCTCCCCTTACCAATCCTCCTCCTCCTCTTCTTCATCTTACAACTATGCTTGTTCCTCCTCCACATCTTCGGCAAGGAATGCAGAGGAATGATCCGCCACAAGGGGCAACCTTCTAACAACCCATAGTCTTTTTGGCCACTGCCCCCACAGCTTTTACTTGTGCGTGCGGGCGGGCGGGCGGTTGGCAAGAATGATGATCTGGGATGTAGCCTAAGGTCTTGTGGTCCCGATCAGCCCTGTTGTCATGCCCATGAAAGCCCTGATCCATGGCAGGGTACCCGTTGTTGATCCTTTGGAGGGTACAATACTTTTTACATTAGTTGCACGGAGCTCTAGTTCCCTCCGCAAGCAACGAGAACAACAACCCGTCCAATAGGGATACCAACAACGGTTGGAAAGCGAAGAGCGGCTCCCCCCTCAACAATCCTAATGGAGCGGACACAAGTGCTGTTGTTGTAGGGTGCGAGTCCCATTCCTTGTCCTGTCCCCCAAAGGAGGAGCATCTATGAGCGGAGGAAACCGGATGCTTACACCATGAAGTACCATGTGCCAAACCTCCCACACTTTATTTTCCCGCCAACACCCTCTAGCAGCTTTACACCCACGGCACACACAAGCATTTGGCATTTGGCAACAAAGTGGGTTGGAGGGGGGGGGGAAGCCGGTGGTAGCAGCAAAATAAGGTAGTGCTCCAGTTAGGGGGTAAACCGAGGCGACCACTTTGGGATATTAGATAGGGCATTGTGTTGGTGTCCATGCACACCGGTCACAACCCATATAAACAAAGCTGCTTCATGGAATATAATCAACGACATTTCACTGTTTACGTCGCACTGCGCTTAGTGCAACTTCCTTGGCACAATCTGATTCGTGCTTCCTATGGGCCCTGTTTTATGTACAAACTGAGCCAATAGAATAAAATCAACACAAAATCGTATCAAACTGCCCTGTCTCATTACACATACGGTAGCCCAGTATCCGGCGCTCCACCCCCCCCCCCCCCCGCCCCCCCCGGAAAACCGCCGGTGTTTGCAGGACAAAATGCAGATCGATCAGTGGTACGACAACAACCGCGGCATCAACGACGGGGAGAGCCTGCCGCAGGAGTACCTGAAGGCCATCTTCGACGCCATCCTCCAGTGCCAGATCCAGATGCGGGACCCCGTGTTCGAGGCCTGGGACGACCACTTCCTGTGGTCCGAGGTCCTGCAGGAGGGCGCGGAGCAGCTGCGGCAGGCCACGGCCCACGGGGCCGTGCCCCTCTCCTTCCGCACGCAGGACCCCGCCCTCCTCGGCATCGTCGACGGGGAGGTCTTCGAGGTCCTCTGGCGCCCCGTCGTGGCCGCGTGCGCCCTCATCGTCCAGAGCTACGGCCACGTGGTCGTGCCGCACGGGCTGCTCTCCCGCGCCCCGGCGCCGGGCGCTGGTATCTGTTGACGGGGGCCGGGGAGGCAGCACTGCAGGGGGGGAGGGGAGGCAGCACTGCAGGGGGGGAGGGGAGGCAGCACTGCAGGGGGGCCGGGGAGGCAGCACTGCAGGGGGGGAGGGGAGGCAGCACTGCAGGGGGGGAGGGGAGGCAGCACTGCAGGGGGGAGGGGAGGCAGCACTGCAGGGGGGGAGGGGAGGCAGCACTGCAGGGGGGGAGGGGAGGCAGCACTGCAGGGGGGGAGGGGAGGCAGCACTGCAGGGGGGCCGGGGAGGCAGCACTGCAGGGGGGAGGGGAGGCAGCACTGCAGGGGGGGAGGGGAGGCAGCACTGCAGGGGGGGAGGGGAGGCAGCACTGCAGGGGGGCCGGGGAGGCAGCACTGCAGGGGGGGAGGGGAGGCAGCACTGCAGGGGGGAGGGGAGGCAGCACTGCAGGGGGGGAGGGGAGGCAGCACTGCAGGGGGGGAGGGGAGGCAGCACTGCAGGGGGGAGGGGAGGCAGCACTGCAGGGGGGGAGGGGAGGCAGCACTGCAGGGGGGGAGGGGAGGCAGCACTGCAGGGGGGGAGGGGAGGCAGCACTGCAGGGGGGCCGGGGAGGCAGCACTGCAGGGGGGGAGGGGAGGCAGCACTGCAGGGGGGAGGGGAGGCAGCACTGCAGGGGGGGAGGGGAGGCAGCACTGCAGGGGGGGAGGGGAGGCAGCACTGCAGGGGGGGAGGGGAGGCAGCACTGCAGGGGGGGAGGGGAGGCAGCACTGCAGGGGGGGAGGGGGAGGCAGCACTGCAGGGGGGGAGGGGAGGCAGCACTGCAGGGGGGGAGGGGAGGCAGCACTGCAGGGGGGGAGGGGAGGCAGCACTGCAGGGGGGCCGGGGAGGCAGCACTGCAGGGGGGGAGGGGAGGCAGCACTGCAGGGGGGAGGGGAGGCAGCACTGCAGGGGGGAGGGGAGGCAGCACTGCAGGGGGGCCGGGGAGGCAGCACTGCAGGGGGGGAGGGGAGGCAGCACTGCAGGGGGGGAGGGGAGGCAGCACTGCAGGGGGGGAGGGGAGGCAGCACTGCAGGGGGGGAGGGGAGGCAGCACTGCAGGGGGGGAGGGGAGGCAGCACTGCAGGGGGGGAGGGGAGGCAGCACTGCAGGGGGGGAGGGGAGGCAGCACTGCAGGGGGGGAGGGGAGGCAGCACTGCAGGGGGGGAGGGGAGGCAGCACTGCAGGGGGGGGAGGGGAGGCAGCACTGCAGGGGGGGAGGGGAAGGAGCCATGGGTCTCTCACCCAACGAGGCGTAGGGCGCGGGCCATAGACTTGGTCCCCCAGCCACACTCTCTCGCCTCCAACCTCCGCTGGAGCGCTTGTCCGCGCCATCGAGTTTTCTGATTTGAGGGTGCGGGGGATGGCCTTTTGGGGATGCTGCCTGCCGTCCTGCCCCCCACGCAGCCCCCTCCTGTCCTTTGGAGGCGGGGATTGGGGGACTGGTCTTGTCACAGCGCCGGTGGCAATGTCAGTGGAGGGCCTTGTGGTCTGATTGTTGTTGCCCTGCCCCCCCCCCCCCCTCGTGCGTTGGGGGGTCCGGGTCTGTTGCAGCGTCCGCATCCCACATCGGGGGGGGGCCTGGGCCTTGCCGAGTGGCACCCAGCCCCCCCCCCCCCCTAAGGGGGGGGGGTTAGCAGAGGCCAGAGACCAGTTTGTGTCCTTCAAACCCGCCTCCCATTCCGAGTCCCGTTAAATGAAGTGATTGTTTTTCGGAGAAAAAAGTTGTCTAAAAAAGTTGTCTGATGTGGGGGTGTGGGTGGGTGGGGGGCTTGGATGGGGGTTGGCCAGGGCGGGGGCGGTCCTTTAACAAGAGCCTGCCCCCCCCAAACAACCCCCCCCCCCCGGCCCCACACACGCATACCCGGGGGTAGGGATGCATTGGAAGGGAGGGGGGGATCCCCCCCCCCCTCCAGGGCCCCCAGTCTATACCCAGCCACTGTCCCCCCAACGCCAAGTGCCAGCTTCAATCCATGGGGTGGCAGGTCCCAAGAGGGGTGGCCGGGGGACCCGAACAAGTGGCCCGGAGGCCGTAGTATCACTGGCCCCTCGCGGCTCTCGGGAAGCCCAACCCCCATCCCCTTCAATAATGTGTGCAGACCCATCCCCACGTGGCCTTGCGGCCCTACGACCGCCCTTCAGGTCGGTCCCCGGCGGTGGGGGGGATGTATGCCTTGGTTCTCTTGTACCGGGGGGGGGGGGGGGGGGGTTAGGCAGGTGCGAAATTCGGAACAGCGAAATGTGGCACATCAAAATTGTCCCACATTTTGCCGAGATATTTAATGACCGAAGCCAAGTTCTTGCCTTTCCCAGATCTGTGCACAGTTTTTTTCTCCTGAATTCTGAATTGTCGGGGACATCATGTTTTCACTTTGAACCCTGTTTCACAGGTGAGTCATAGGGAAAGTAGATAGCTGAGTTGTAGAGGTACTCCACCTGCAGACTGGAAGTTCCCAGTTCAATTCCCAATCTGCCCATAAATTGGAAATTTTGTACCACATTTTGCCATGGTATTTAAGATTGTGTACCAAATTCTCCCCTCACCGCATTTCGCCTTACCTAAATATGCCCGCACCAACCCCCCCCCCTCCCCCCCGGGTAATGGAAACGGCGGTCGACCGTCAACTGCTGGCGATCGGCCCCACACCGCTGCATTTTGCACCTTCAGGCCGATCCCTGCCACCCCCACCAAGCGGCACTAGTCAGGTACAGGGACTGCCACACCGGCGTCCGGTGCTCCGGAGTGGCCCCCGACCGCCGACGGGTAACCGCCAACCACCGGCGGTTGATGGTCAACGGATGACCAGTCGACGGTTGTTGGCGGTTGTCTCAGGGCATTCCATGATCAAACGGCGCTGTTGGTACGCCCGCTGCTTTGCACTGTCAATTTCTCTTTCGGGCCCTTG
>OZ038398.1:31810206-31875640 GCA_964036045.1 Eutreptiella sp. 'Long Island Sound 2002' | reverse complement strand
GTCTCAGGCGAATGTCCGGACAGCACCCCGGGCGAATGTGCGGACAGCGTCTCCGGCGAATTTCCGGACAGCGTCTCAGGCGTATATCCGGACAGCGCCTCAGGCGAATTTCCGGACGGCGCCTCGGGCGAATGTCCGGACAGCGCCTCACGCGAATGTCCGGACAGCGCGTTAAGCGGATGTCCGGACAGCGTCTCAGGCGAATGTCCGGACAGCGTCTCAGGCGAATGTCCGGACAGCACCCCGGGCGAATGTGCGGACAGCGTCTCCGGCGAATGTCCGGACAGCGTCTCAGGCGTATATCCGGACAGCGCCTCAGGCGAATTTCCGGACGGCGCCTCGGGCGAATGTCCGGACAGCGCCTCACGCGAATGTCCGGACAGCGCGTTAAGCGAATGTCCGGACAGCGTCTCAGGCGAATGTCCGGACAGCACCCCGGGCGAATGTGCGGACAGCGTCTCCGGCGAATGTCCGGACAGCGTCTCAGGCGTATATCCGGACAGCGCCTCAGGCGAATTTCCGGACGGCGCCTCGGGCGAATGTCCGGACAGCGCCTCACGCGAATGTCCGGACAGCGCCTCGGGCGAATGTCCGGACAGCGCCTCAGGCGAATATCCGGACAGTGTCTCAGGCGAATGTCCGGACAGCGCCTCAGGCGAATGTCCGGACAGCACCCCGGGCGAATGTGCGGGCAGCGTCTCCGGCAAATGTCCGGACAGCGTCTCAGGCGAATGTCCGGACAGCGTCTCAGGCGAAGGTCCGGACAGCGTCTCAGGCGAATGTCCAAACAGCGCCTCAGGCGACTGTCCGGACAGCGCCTCAGGCGAATGTCCGGACAGCGCCTCAGGCGAATATCGGGACAGCCTCCTAGGCGAATGTCCGGACAGCGTCTCAGGCGAATGTCCGGACAGCACCCGGGCGAATGTCCGGACAGCGTCTCAGGCGAATGTCCGGACAGCGTCTCAGGCGAATGTCCAGACAGCACCTCAGGCGAATGTCCGGACAACCGCGGTCAGCTAAGTCCCGCCCCCTCAACCACCGTCGGTTACCATCCAACCGCCCTAACCCTAACCCTCACCCCCCCGCAACCGCCGTCAGCACCCCAAGCCCCATCGGCAACGGTGTTGTATCCCATGCCCCCCCCCATCCCCACAACCACCACAACGCCCCCCCCCCCCCCCATCGCCCCTCAGGCCCCGACGCCCCGCCGGACCGCCCTGCTGCAGCAGGCCCTCCGCGGCTACCGCCTCTGCGCCCAGATCGCCCACTGCCACGCCATGCCCCACGTGCTCGACGGCATCGTGGCGTCGCTGTGCCGCGCCGTCGCCCCGGCCCTGGCCCCCCCGGTCCCCCGCGCCCACTCCCCTGAGGCGGACGTGCAGGCCCTCGTGCGCGGGTTCGGCGCCTCAGACAAGGCCCGCGGCCTCTGCCGCGCCGTGTTCGCCATCGCCCGGGCGCACGGGAACGGGCAGCGCGAGTCGTGGGAGGCGGTGGTGCGGCTGGTGACGACGCTGTACATGGCCGAGCTGCTGCCGGAGCAGCACGCGGTGCTGAACGCGGGGGAGCCCGGCGAAGAGGTCACCGCTCTGCACGTCTCGAGTGGGGGTGAGGGGGGGGGCATGGGGCAGGGCTTTTTTTGGGGGGGGGGGGGGGGGGGGGGGGCGGGATTGTGGGGGGCGGGGGGGGGGGATGTGGGGGGGCTCGGTCTCTCGTTGCATTTCCCTGCCTCCAGGACCCTCATTGCCCCACTCGGACCCACGGAGGTGCGGGCACCGGACGCCGCAGCGCAGCAGATCTATGCCCGGCTGGTCTGCACTATCCTGAGGCCCGGGGGAGGGGGACATGTCTGGGGGGGGGGGGGGGTGGCCCCGGCGCAGGGCGTCACTGCACATTACCCCCCGCCGTCTTGGGGTCCCCACGTTGGGGGAAGGGATGGCCTCAAGGTCTCGGCCAAATGGCGCTGTCCTGGGGCCCTCCCAGGGGGGGGGGGGGGGGGCTTGGGTTGCCTGGGCCGGGGACTCCCGTGCGGTTTGGCCTGTCGACTGTTGACCACTGGACAGTCAAGCCCCCCAATGCGGCGAAGATTTTTGCAACAATGCGGCGAACGTTACGGCGAACACTGTTTTTCACAAAAAAAAAATCCCTTGCCCCATTGTGCACAGGGGTGCCCAGCGGTGGTTTCTGAGCCCCAAAAACACACTCGCCTCAGTTCTTATGCATTTGGGGACCATTGCAAACCCATCGGATGCGGAACGATGGGGGCATGAGACACGCAGCAACAATGAAGGGGGACCCCGGTTGTACCAGGAGTTCTCACACCCCTTCTGATGCGTGTCCCTGGCAACCAGTTGATTGTTTTCAGTGCACCGGGAAACCCTCTATATCGGCCGCAGAGCTGCAAGTGGAAGGGAAGCTCATCGCACCAGATGGCCATGAGGCTGATGTGAGGTGTGATGACGAGGCTCGGGAGGAAGTGCTTTGATGCCACAGACCGGGCCCGGGGCAGTCAAATGCCCTGCAGAGTGTTCAACGGAGAAGGAGATCCTTGCTATTGTCACTGTGTCCCAGGCGGCTGCCGTTGTGGCAGACAGGGCGGTCCTTTGGGTCCGAGATTGTTTTTTTAGTTAAAGACCGCACTTAGGGACTGCCCCAAGGGACCATCAAACGGCCAACCACCAACCGCCACCAACCGCCACCAACCGCCACCAACCGCCACCAACCGCCACCAACCGCCACCAGCCGCCACCAACCGCCAACCGCCAACCGCCAGCGGGGACCAAGCGCCAACCGCGAACCACTGCCAACCGCCATCAACCACCAATCCCCAACCACCAACCGCCGCCAACCACCATCAACCGCCACCAACCGCCAGGCGCCAACCGCCAACTGCCAACCGCCCACCGCCAACACATGGTGTGCACGTGGGCATTTTTGGGAAACCTGGGTACAGGAACACTTTTTTTTTTCTTCGTTAAGGACCGCCCTGGTGGCAGAGCAACAGTTCAACCTTTTGTCTATTCCAATGCGTCCGGTGTTTCAAGGCGTGCCACGTCATCGGATCAATCGGAGGGTCTGTCCCGGCACTTGAGCTGCAGATCGGACGCGTGAACAAGAATCGGGGTCGTTCAGCAAGACCTCCCTAAGTTTATCCCTTTCAGCCAATCGCATACTGTCGGGCACACCAACCCACCACAACCCCCCATCGCCTTCAGGTCTACTTCCTCAACTACAAGGCCGCCTCCCCAGCGCTGTACCGGCGCCCGGTCCAGGACCAGCGCCGCCGCATCGGCCCCGCCGCCGAGACCGCCTCAGACCCGGGGGGCTGGCTCTCCTTTTGGGGGGGCGGCACCGCCTCCGCCGAGGACCCTCCCCAAGGCCGCCAGCGACGCGGAGGCCGTCCAGCGCGCCCTCGACTGCGTGAGCGCGTGCGGCATCTCCGAGCTCCTCTTCTCCGACTCGCAGCTCCTCGACACGGAGCCGCTGCTGTGCCTCGTGCAGGGCCTGACCTCGACGTCGGGGGTGCCCGTGACGCAGCCCCCGCGGCGGCCCTCGCAGGACGGCGCCGGGGCCCCGGCCTCGGCCGCGGTGTCGACGGACGTGAACATCACCATCTTCTGCCTCCACGTCCTCGTGGACGTGGCCATCGCCAATAAGGACCGCTTCCAGCTGCTGGCCCCCTACGTGGAGCGCTTCATCCTCCTGGTGCTCCCCTCTGCCCCCCCCCCTCCCCATCCCCCTGGCACCATACCTCCCAGAGCCCTTCTTTGCACCCTCTTGTCTCTTGCCTTTGGCGCTATGGACTCCCCAATACGACCGCTCAACCGCCGTCGGTTGCGCCGTCGATTTCCCTCCAACCGCCGTCGGTTGTGCTCCCAACCGCCGTCGGTTGCCCTCCAACCGCCATCAGTTGCCCTCCAACCGCGGTCGGCTAAGCCCCGACCCCTCAACCACCGTCGGTTACCCCACTTGGAGTCCCCCCCCCTGGCACCATACCTCCCCCCCCCCCCCCCCCCACTTGTAATCCCTCCCCCTTGCAGTCCCCCCCCCCCCCCTGAGGGGGGAACAAATCACTTGCCCCCCCCCCCCCCCCCGGGGGGGTTGGCAAGATGGACAGAAGGCGATGACAGTCGCGGGGCAGGCGCGGCCAGAGCCTAATGCGGACACTGCAACCCGACCATATTGAGGCCCCCCAGGGGGGGGCACCGTCACTTTGTGACCCCCCCTCCCTCCCGTGGGGGGGGGGACCGTCACCACATTGGTGGGAGGATTACAAGGGGGGAGGTACCTATGGGCATCGAGTACTGGGGCACCCCAACCAAGAACGGGACACGCCGTCATGCCACGTTTGCACCTCGGAGTAAGGGCTGCAAGGGTCCAAGGCCGGGACATTCAGTCCATCAGAAGCGACCATTGATCCCCCTGGCACCCCCTCTCGCGGCCGGTAAGCGGCGGGGCGCTCTGTGCGGCCGTGCCGGTAATGTGCGGTGCCATTACCCCCCCCCCCCCCCCCCCCGTGTCCAGGCAACGGCCTCATTGCGCGGTCCTGGCCCGAAACCCCATCTGCGTAGGCGCCTGATGGCCCCTTGCTGGCGCAGCTCCGCCGCGTGATACTTGAAGTACAGTTGAGGTGCCAGAGTGATTCTGGTGGGTGACGTTCATCGTCGTTCTATGGCCAAGCAACGTGTATGCCCAGGCAACACCCGGCGTTGGTGCCGTCAATGTTCGCATTTTTCAATGGGTCCTTCTGTGTGCCACGTGTGCTGTCTGATGCCTGGGCTTTGAGATGCGTGATGGTCATGTTTTGTGTCAAGGAAGCGGATTTGGGTCATGATGGCCTTTGGGGCGTATTTCAAGGGTTCGCCGGGGGGGGGGGGGGGGGGGGCAACCTCATCTGGAGCGGCTTGGTCACCCGCACGGCCTGCTTGATGCCGTGCTGCAGGCGGACAGGGCTCCGGAAAGCCTAAATGCAGTCGGTTCACGCTCTGAGAGTGCGTTCGTTTTCTCACACCGAATCGCATCACATTTGCAAATAGTCCCTGGGACCATTCTGAACTGCCATTCCTTTGAAGCAAGAAAAATGAAGACCATCGTCCCCCGGTGGTTTGGGGTCCCCCTGCCGCCGTGGGTGTAGTCCGTGAGCAACAGCCCGTGTCCGTGTCCGTGATAACACAAGCGGAGGGGTCCTCATATCAACGGTACAGAGTCGCGGCGACCTGGTCCCCATGGGGCAGAGGCTTGACGGAGGGAGTGACGGCGTAGAGCAGTGGCGCCGCTATTGTCTGGCAGGGCCCGGGGTGCGTGCGGAACGACCCTATCTGCAGGGGCCCCTCCACCGTCTGTCGCGCCGGCAAATCCGTAGGAACCCGCCGAGTCCTGTGTCTGACTCGGTATGACTCAGCCCCCCCCCCCCCCCCCCTGACCGGGTAGGCGCTCATCAGGGGGCTCCCTGAGGAGAGTGGTTTTTGGTTTTTCCGTAAGGACCCGCCCACCCCCCCGCTTGTTCTTTACGACCCACCCACCGCCGTTGGCGAACTGCCGTCGGTTAGCTCCCAACCGCCGTCGGTTAGCTCCCAACCGCCGTCGGTTATGCACCAGCCGCTCTCGCTTGACCGCTGTGCGCTGTCGGTTAACCATCAACAGGGGGGGGGGGGGGGATGCGGTCCGCATTTTCCGCATTTTCCGCTTTTTTTTTCGCATTGTCCGGGCAGGTCCCCTATTGTAATGTTCAAGAGGAAACATTCCAGTGGCATTGTCTTGTAGTCAGTTAGTTGTGAGAAACAATGGGTTTTGTGGGCGCCTGAGGCGCCGGAGATTTTGTTTTAGGCAGACGGCAAGGGGAATTTTTTTTGTTTGACCCCATGTGTTTGTACTAAAAAATGCTCAGAATTTTGTGGAGAATTCAAAAATGGATGAAAAACAGAAAAGAAGGATTTTTGACCCCCCGACCGGACCTCCGATGTTGAACCGCCAACCGACGTCGATGCGCCGCCAGTCCAGACACACCGACACCGGGGGCAGTTCCCTTCCCTCTCTTTCCCAACCCCCCCCTCCCTCCTGATCTGATACCGAGGCCTTGTGCCAGCCCCCCCCCCCCCCCCTCCCCTACCGCTCGTGGCGCGTCTGCCGAGCCGCCGAGCCCCCGGGTCTTGGACGTGCCCCCCCGCGAACAGGTGCTGTACGGGGCGCGCCAGGCGCTGGGCAACGAGGACGAGCACTCGCTGCGGCAGCCGCAGACGCGGGACCGGCGGGTGATCCGGGACTACTGGATGACGGTGGGGAACGGGGCGGTGCTGGCGGCGCTGCGCCTCCTGACGCGGCTCCTGCACCGGGAGGCCCTGCACCCGGTGCTGTTCAAGATTGTGGCCGTGCTCAACGCCATCCCCCCGGTCCTGTTTGCGGAGATTGTGTCCCGGCACTTCATCGACGCCCTCTACCTCCTGATCAGCGAGAACACCCTCGGCTTTGTGAAGCAGCCGGAGCACTGGGACCTGCTGCTGACGCTGGCCCACAAGGCGGGCAGGTGTGGGGCGGGGGGGGGGGCGCGGCGGGTGGGGGGGGGGATGTGGTGGAGGGCCGGGGGGGGGGGGACTCCCCAGGGGAGTATTAGTACACCGCAGGAGGAGGAGGAGTGGGGGTACCCCCCACCCGGGACCCCCCCCCCTCCTCAGACCAAAGGGACCATCGTGTGAAAGAGCCAAATTTGCCGCTGGGAAAATCGGATCGGGCCATTTTTTGGGACACACAGTTTTGGGTCCCTGATCCCCCCCCCCCCCCCCCCGCCCTTCCTCCCCCCATTCTATTACCCCCCCCCCCATTCTAATACTCCCCCCCCCCCGCCCTCCCTCCCCCCCCGCTTCTAATACCCCCCCCCCCCCCCCCGCCCTCCCCCCCCCCATTCTAATACCCCCCCCCCGCCCTCCCTCCCCCCATTCTAATACTCCCCCCCGCCCGCCCTCCCTCCCCCCATTCTAATACCCCCCCCAGCCCTCCCCCACCCCCATTCTAAACCCCCCCCCCCCGCCCCCCCTCCCCCCATTCTAATACCCCCCCCCCCCCGCCCGCCCCGGCGTGCGCCAACAAGCCACGACCAGGGCGCGCTGCCCTGTCCAGCGCCCCACCTCCTGCCCCGGCGTGCGCCAACAGGCCACGACCAAGGCGCGCTACCCTGTCCGGCGCCCATCCTCCCGCCCCCGCGTGCGCCAACAAGCCACGACCAGGGCGCGCTGCCCTGTCCTGCGCCCATCCTCCTGCCCAGGTGTGCACAACGTGGCCATAGCTAGGGCATTGGCCGGGGCGTCTCCGCCGTCAGGTAGCTCCTCCCCCGCTCCAGAGTGTGCGAACCGACCACGGCCGGGGCACCTTGCCTGTCTAGTGTACCCCCTCCCGCCCGGCGTGCGCGCACCAGCCACGACGCGGGCGAGCTGCCTGTCACGTGTCCTCCTCCCGCCCCCGTGAGCGCGCACCAGCCACGACAGGGGCGAGCAGCCTGTCACGTGTCCCTCTCCCGCCCCCGCGTGCGCGCACCAGCCACGACCGAGGCGAGCTGCCTGTAACGTGTCCCCCTCCCGCCCCGGCTTGCGCGAACCAGCCGCGACCGGGGCAGTGCTGTGCGGCACGGCACGCACAGTGTGCAGTGGCACAACCCAGCACACACAGTGCAGAGGGGCACAACACACATGTGCAGTGCGGCGCGCCACACTCTGAACGGAGCAGCGCAACACGCACGGTGCAGTACAGCACGTCACGCACAGAGCAGAGCGGTGCGCCGCACTGAGTAGTGTAGCACAGCACGCAAAGCGCAGTGTACAGCACAGCACAGCACCGTGCAGTGCAGCGCGCACCGTGCAGTGCAGCGCGCACCGTGCAGCGCGGCACAACACACGCAATGTAGTGCAGTGCGCAGCACAATGCAGTGTGGCGCAGCACACATAGTGCAGTGTAGTGCGCCCCCCTCCCTCCCGCCCCCCCCACCCTCCCACCACCCCCCTCCCCGCCCAACCCGCGGCACGGCGGCGAGCCTGCCCCCCCCCCAGCCCGCGGCGGCGGCTGGGGGCGCGCAGCATGCATGGCCGGCCGATATGCAGAGTCGTCGGGACAGCCATCGAGCGCCCCCCGGGCGGCCTGTGAGCCTCAAGATCGGCCTTCAAATCAAATCAAATCCCCCCCCCCCCGCCCCTCCCTCCCCCATTCAAATACTCCCCCCCCCCCCCGCCCTCCCTCCCCCCATTCCAATACTCCCCCCCCCCCCGCCCTCCCCCCCCATTCTAATACCCCCCCCCCCCGCCCTCCCTCCCCCCATTCTAATACTCCCCCCCCCCGCCCTCCCTCCCCCCATTCTAATACCCCCCCCCCCCGCCCTCCCTCCCCCATTCCAATACTCCCCCCCCCCCCGCCCTCCCCCCCCCCATTCTAATACCCCCCCCGCCCTCCCTCCCCCCATTCTAATACTCCCCCCCCCCCCCCGCCCTCCCTCCCCCCATTCTAATACTCCCCCCCCCGCCCTCCCTCCCCCCATTCTAATACTTCCCCCCCCCCCGCACTCCCTCCCCCCATTCAAATACCCCCCCCCCCGCCCTCCCTCCCCCCATTCTAATACTCCCCCCCCCCCCGCCCTCCCTCCCCCCATTCAAATACTCCCCCCCCCGCCCTCCCTCCCCCCATTCTAATACTCCCCCCCCCCGCACTCCCTCCCCCCATTCTAATACTCCCCCCGCCGCCCTCCCTCCCCCATTCTAATACCCCCCCCCCCCGCCCTCCCTCCCCCCATTCTAATACTCCCCCCGCCGCCCTCCCTCCCCCCATTCTAATACTCCCCCCCCCGCCCTCCCTCCCCCCATTCTAATACTCCCCCCCCCCGCCCTCCCCTCCCCCCATTCTAATACCCCCCCCGCCATTCTCACCCAGCGAGCAGCACTTCCCGTCTCCCTCTTCCAACACACACAGGCAGCCCGCAGACCCATGCAGGCCTTCCTCTGTAATATGGCGACAAACCCTCTTCCAATGCACACACCCACACACATTTCTCTCGCTCCTGGACACTGGTTGCCCTTCTGTTGCATGACCTGCTTGCTCAAGGTCAGTTCTCGATGTCAGTGTAATCGTGAGGAAGCGTGCGTGCCAAGGCATCCCTTCCAATCACGCTTCAAGTGCAAGGGTCAACATCCCCGTCCTACCGCACCGCAGAACCATCAGTGCGTCGTCCAAGTGGGCCCCCCGGCACACCGATCCACAGCCGCCTGACCACCTCCTGCGACTAGCGTCTGCAAGCCCCATGATGATCACAGAGGCCCGGGTGGTCCCGAGTTGTGCACTGGATACGGCCCGTCTTACGGGGCCGGTGCTGCTGAGCGGCCAGGCACACGGGGGCTGATTGCCAGCGGCACTCCCAGACCCCCAGTCTGGCGGTCCTGCATGGCACCCGCCCGCCTTCTATGGAACTGCCTTCCCTTTGGTGCAGCTCCTACCGGGAAAGGGGGGATGGGCTCAGTGTGGGGGGGGGGGGGGCGGGGGGTTGAGGTCCGCAATTGTTCACAATTTCGCAATTTCCCCCCAATTTTCCGCAATCCATCCGCAACTGCCTTTTGCCCGCCCCCCCCGCGTGTTGGTGCCCTGTGTGTCCCCTCTGCAGAAGCGTTGCTCTTCAAGGCTTCGGGAGGTTTGGTTACGGCACCGCAGTTGTCCGCAATTTCCCGGGAATTTCCCGCAAGTTTTCCACAATTTTCTGCAGTTTGTTTTCCGATTGGATTTGACGCTCCCTGACCCCCCCCCCCCCCCGGGCTCAGCCCGCGTTGGATCTGCGGAAGACCCGGGCCCTGTCCCCCCCCCCCCCCAGGGACTTGCTTTAATTTTCATTCCGACGGGGGGGGGGACCCCTCCCCCCTGGACCCCCTCCCCCCCTCAAGTGGACCCCCTCCCCCCCTCCCCCTCAGCTCAAGTGCAGCTGAAAACCTGGCTTTTGGGAACTTTTTTTGGTGACGGGGAAAAAATTTCTCGGCGCCTTCGGCACACCGCCACACACTGTTCACTTATCGTTTTATGTGTACTCTGCGTTCCTTGTCTTGTAGATTACCACGACCCAACGCTCGTTGTCAGTGTATTTCTGCTCCCCAGTCCAACCGTCGCCACGCGCAAAACGCAAAGACGTAATCGACGTGCTGCTTTATTTTAGGTTTAAAGATAGGATCACTGGCCGGAAGAGACAAAAGCATACAATGAGGCACAAAAGGCATGTGCCACACTGTTTTTGAGTGTGCCAATGGCAACACTTGTCTGATGTCTCCCATTCAGGCAGTGACTCAGGTTCCTCATCATCATCAGGTTCCAGCTCCACTTCCACTACAGATGGAGGCTCCAGTTCAGGGGAGTCTAATTCTGATTGACCATGATCACTGTGAGTTGGCATGAGATGGTGAATGTCCCGCTTCATTGCATTTGTTGTGTCTTGATTAGATGAGGGAACCCTGAATTGACCTGCAATGATGAATTGGCTTCGTTTGCTACCAACAAGATGACATTTCCATGTGCTGAGTGGTTCGTTGCCCAATAAATTCTCTGTTCCCTGTGGACTAGGTACGTTCCGACAGGGGGGGGGGGACCCCTCCCCCCTGGACCCCCTCCCCCCCTCCCCCCCCCGCTCAAGCAAGTCCCTGCCCCCCCCCTTCAGGTACGCCAAGAAGAAGGAGTCCCGCCGCCTGACGTACCACCTGTTGGCCTGCATCTGCAACACCGGGACCTTCGTGTGGCCCGACAACATCCCCGCGCTGATCTCCGGCATGACGCACATCTACTGCCGGCTGATGCAGGAGCGGGAGGAGGAGGACGCCGCCGGCGCCCTCGCCGACAGCGCCGCCACCAACGGGGGCGACCATGGCACCAACGGGCCTGTCATGCAGGTGATCCGCCTGCACCCCCCCCCCCCCCCCCGGTGCGCGCCCAGCGGTTGGACAGCGGAAGAGTGAGCGAGAGATCGCTGGATCAATTCCCAAACCAAACCAAACCCCAGGGGAGCGCATCGCGGCATGGGCAGACCCCATGTGCCGGTATCGCCAGGGGAGAGAGGTGGCTCCGGGGATAGAGTTTCTTTGTGCCCCATGCCTGAGGACTTCAGACACCTTGAGACGGTGGGACTGGGGATGGGGAAAATTGGCTTGCGCCCGGGGGGGGTCACGGCTGTCGCCTGAAGGAGGGGGGGGGGGGGGGTTTGGGAAATGGACACCTGTGACAGGACCTATGTATGGTCCTCATTGTCAGTCTTTTTTTTTTTTCAGTATGCTATACACTCTCTGATTTTTGACTTCAGCCAGATCCTGACTTAGCTTAGTTGGTAGCAGGCCTAGACTCTGATTCCAGAGTCCTGGGTTCAATCCCAGATTCATGTAATGTTTTTTTCCTTCGCTTTTTCGTCTTTTTTATGTCTTCATGTTTGCATGTTTGCATGTGCATGCCCCCCCCAAGACAGTTTTCTACAGGTCCCCCATCAGGGGGGACCCTTTGTGTCAGTCACAGGCACACATACCCCTTAAACCCCTCCCCCCTGCTCTCGACCCCTTCCCCAAAGCAACCAGCCCTGACAAGGAAACAAACAAAAGTCAGTTAAACACAGGGGGCCACATGTTCTGATTCTGATTCATCGGAGTCCTCTGATGTGTCTTCCTTGACATCTGCATCAGACTAATTTGCCAACGGGAGGCCATGGTGGGGCGTTGCATCCCCCCCCCCCCCCCCCGTGCTATGGGATGCAACCGGAATAGACCGGACATAAATACCACCACCGTTGGGGGTAGGGGGGGGGGACTGGGGGGCTGTGTATACCGGTTGTCACTGCCCCGTCACGGCGGGCCAGAAGGGGGGGGGGGGTTTGGGAAATGGACATCCGTGACCCCCCGTGGGCGCAAGCCAATTTTCTCCCACCCCTGCGGGCTGGGGGGCCTGCCAAACCACACCAAACCAAACCAAACCAAACCAAACCAAACCACACCAAACCAAACCAAACCACACCACACCACACCACACCACACCACACCACACCACACCACACCACACCACACCACACCACACCACACCACACCACACCACACCACACCACACCACACCACACCACACCACACCACACCACACCACACCACACCACAGAAGAACCAAGAAGATGGCCCCCCATTGGCCCTGGCAGGAGGCTCCGACCACCCCCTGGGCTGGACTCCCCGTCCCCCCCAGGCAGGTGCACTCGGTTATTGGAAGATGATGGCTCCCCATGGGCCTTGCAGGAGGTTCCGACCACCCCCTGGGCTGGGCTCCCCGTCCCCCCCAGGCCGGTGCGCCCGGTTATTGCAGGAGTTCCACTGCCCACTGCCCCCAGGCAGTGAGGCAGTGCATTGCAGGAGGTCCACTGCCCACTGCCCCAGGGCAGTGAGGCAGTGCATTGCAAGAGTTGCACTGCCCGCTGCCCCCAGGCAGTGGGGCAGTGCATTGCAGGAGTTCCACTGCCCACTGCCCCCAGGCAGTGAGGCAGTGCGTTGCAGGCGTTCCACTGCCCACTGCCCCCAGGCGGCGAGGCAGTGCATTGCAGGAGTTGCACTGCCCACTGCCCCCAGGCAGTGAGGCAGTGCATTGCAGGAGTTCCACTGCCCACTGCCCCCAGGCAGTGAGGCAGTGCATTGCAGGAGTTGCACTGCCCACTGCCCCCAGGCAGTGAGGCAGTGCGTTGCAGGAGTTCCACTGCCCACTGCCCCCAGGCAGTGAGGCAGTGCATTGCAGGAGTTGCACTGCCCACTGCCCCAGGGCAGTGAGGTAGTGCATTGCAGGAGTTGCACTACCCACTGCCCCCAGGCAGTGAGGCAGTGCATTGCAGGAGTTCTACTGCCTACTGCCCGAGGGCAGTGAGGCAATGCATTGCAGGAGTTGCACTGCCCACTGCCCCCAGGCAATGCGGCCGTGTATTGCAGGAGTTGCACTGCCCACTGCCCCCAGGCAGTGAGGCAATGCATTGAAGGTAGTCCGCTGCCCACTGCCCCCAGGCAGTGAGGCAGAGTGTTGCGGGAGGTCCACTGCCCACTGCCCCCAGGCAGTGGAGCAGTGCATTGAAGGAGGTCCACTGCCCACTGCCCCCAGGCAGTGCGGCAGTGTATTGCAGGAGGTCCACTGCCCACTGCCCCCAGGCAGTGAGGCGGTGTATTGAAGGAGGTCCACTGCCCACTGCCCCAAGGCAGTGGGGCAGTGTATTGCAGGAGTTGCACTGCCCACTGCCCCCGGGCAGTGAGGCAGTGCATTGCAGGAATTGCACTGCCCACTGCCCCCAGGCAGTGGGGCAGTGTATTGCAGGAGGTCCACTGCCCACTGCCCCCAGGCAGTGCGGCAGTGCATTGCAGGAGTTCCACTGCCCACTGCCCCCTGCCCACGACAACAGTGCAGCAGGGCACACACAGTGCAGTGTGGTGCAGAGCACCAAGCAGTGCGGCACCACACAATAAGCACTGATGGTGCAGCGCGGCACGCAGGGTGCAGTGGGCAAATGCGACCCTGTGTGACTGCGCGCAGGCGTCGGCAAGGCAGTGTCGGCCAAGTGCGAGAGCGCACTGGTCCGGCTATGCCACAACACACTTACACACAGCGCGCACACACCACACACAGCCCAGCCCGTTTACCTGTACCCGTGGGTAGACATCCCGGCCTTTGCCTTTTGGTAACAGCGCCTTCGGCACACCACACCACACCACACCACACCACACCACACCACACCACACCAAACCACACCACACCACACCAAACCAAACCAAACCAAACCAAACCAAACCAAACCAAACCAAACCAAACCAAACCAAACCAAACCAAACCAAGGTTCCGCACGACGGTGCCCCCAGCCCCCGGGATGAACGGTCACAAAATGACGCCCGGAGGCCTGGGGGGGGGCGGTGCGCCAGGACGCACATCTGCCCTTTGCACTCAACTCTGTAACTGCGGGAACGTCTTTCTTTGGCGGCTTCAGCGCCGCAGGCGTTTGGGGCAAGTGACCCCCTCCCCAGGGCCCCGTATAACAACTTGGCACCAACCGGGGGGGGGGCGGGGGCAACCTTCGCTTTTGGTGCACGAACATTCATGTCTTCGAGAGGCATGCGCTTGAAGCCCCCCCCCCCCTTCCAGGGTGATACTTGATGCCACCCCATCTGCTTCTGCCCGCCTCCAACGGCCCATGAACCTTTTGGCAACCGGGGCAACCGGGGCAACCAGACCTTGCCCCCCCACCGCCAGTTCCCGCCCAGTACCCGCTTTGACCACCACTTTTGAACACCCCCTCCTCATGCCCCCTCAATGGTGCCCCGGGCCTCCAACCCCCGCCCCCGGCACCGCTCCAATCGCCGTCAGTTAACCTCCAATCGCCGTCGGTTGCCGATCCAACGGCCGTCGGTTACCCCCCGCCCCCCGACTGCCGTCGGTTAACCCCCCGCCCCCCGACTGCCGTCAGTCGCCCTCCCACCGCCCTCGGGTACCCCCACCGGTGACCCCCCAAACCGCCGTCGGTTACCCCCCCCCCCCCCCACGTCAGTCCGTGACCCCCCCCCCAGCCGCCGTTGGCGACGGCGACCCCCCTAACCGCCGTTGGTTGCCCCCCCAAACCGCCGTCGGTTGCCCCCTCAACCGCCGGTGGTCAGCCCCCCCCCCAACCGCCGTCGGTTAACTTCCCCCACACCGCCGTCGCTTGCCCTTCAACCGTCGTCGGTCACCCCCCCCAACCGCCGTTGCCTCCCCCCCAACCCCCGGCAGCACCCCACGCCGCACCGGCGCCGGTGTCGCATCCCACGCCCCCAACGCAGGCGCAGCGGGAGCAGGAGCCCTCCATCAAGATCGTCAGCCTCATCTTCTCGCTGCATGACCGCCTCCTGACCACGGCCTCGTCCCTCAAGATGCCGTCGCCGGGGTGGGTCCAGGCGTGGCTGGACACCCTCGGGGGCCTGTCCGCCGTCGTGTCCCTGAAGCCCATCCACCGCGACGACTGCGACGCGCTGCTGGCGCTGCAGCGGGCGGCGCTGACCCCGGGGCTCGTGGACCTGCCCCCCGGGCGCATCTTGGAGATGTTCACGCAGGTGTTTGAGGGGGGGGGGTGCTGGGTGGGGGGTGTTTGGGGGGTTGGGGGGGGGTGTTTGGGGGGGGGTGTTTGGGGGGGGGTGTTTGGGGGGGGGGTGTTTGGGGGGGGGGGATGGGGGGGGGGGGGTGGCACAAGGCCTCGGTATCTGTTTGTGTGCCTTTGGCGGCGCCTATTGGCCTCTGGCCACTGCTCATTCTGACCCTCTGTGGGCCCGAACGTGTTGTGTCAACGGGCGGGGGGGGGGGGGGGCGAGGTGTGGGTCGTGCAGGTGACCCCGTGCGGGTGACTGGCCCCCGTTGGCTAACGGTGTACGAGTACGGCTGGGGGGACCCCCCCTCCCCTTGAACAAGAGAGCACAGGCAGCAGGGGGGGAAGGGCAGGGGAGTGTTGCAATGGAGGAGGGGGGGGTACCCCCCCCCCCCCCACCAGACCAGAGGGACCATCGTGGGACACAACGGAATTTACAAAAGAGAAAATCTGATCGGGCCATTGTTGGTACACAGACTTTCGGGTCCCATCCCCCCCCCCCCGCCTCTCTTTTAATGCATCCCAGACCCCCTCCCCCTCCCTCCGCTCTTCCAATACATCGCTTGTTTGGGGGGGGGGGGGGGGGCAAGGGCCACGCAGTGCAAGTGCAAAGCAACGGTAGTGGCAGGCCTGAGGGAGCGCTTGAGAACGGTCGATGGCATGTGCACATGCGGCGGGGGGTTTGATGTGATAAATGTGTATTTCACTTGGGCTTTTTGGGGGGGGGGGGGGTCTGGAGGGGGCGGAATGGACGATGTACGAGCCGCTGTGAACTTCAGTGCCGGGGCAGTCGCCTGGCAAACACCCGGACACTGTGCTGATGAGCTGTGCTGGAGACCCAGGGCCGGAGGTGTCTGTGGCGGTGACATCCAGCCCAGCCTATCGACCAATGGATACCCCCCACAGAACATGATGCCCCATGACAACAACACCCGCCAAAGCAAACAGCATAGCGGACCCACTACACGCGGCGGGACATACAGCGGGAGTGATGTCCATTGTGCCCAGGATGCCTCGCAATGAAGTGCCGCACAGCGCTGCAGATGCACCCAAGGCCACGGCACCACCCCCAATGTGCATCCCACATGTATCGTATACCTACACCACCGGGATCCACGCGCTATGGCAGGGCTATCCTTCAGACTCCCTTTTTTTTGTTGAGGACGGCCCTTCAGGACAGCTCCCGGGGACCACCAACCGCCAACCGCCACCAACCGCCAACCGCCACCAACCGCCCACCGCCAACCGCCACCAACCGCCACCCACCACCAACCGGCAACCGCCACCAACCGCCAACCATTGTTCAGTACTACTTCCATGGTCTTGTGCTGTGCCCATGTCTGGACCATGCAGCAGAGAGCGGCCCCGTGAGCGTTCGTTTCTGTAGGCGTTACGCACCCTTTTCTTTGTTGTTCCTTCAAGGACAGCCGTGCCATGGCAACACCCCCTTCCCCCCCGCCGCTCAGGTCCTGCTGCCGCTGCTGAGCACGCTGCTGCCCGAGCGGCCCCAGAGCACGGCGCTGGGGGCCCCCCTCAAGTTCCTTGGGGCGCTGTTCTCGGGGGGGCAGCCCCCGCCCGCGCCGCGCCCGCACCCGCACAACATCGCGCTGGAGGAGATGCAGGCCCGGGCGGTGGGGCTGCTGACCAAGTCCTTCCTGCACTACCTAAGGCCCCTGTCCAAGGCCAGCAACGAGTTCCCGCTGCTGTGGCAGCGCATCCTCACGTCCTACGGCCAGTACTACAACCAGACGCCCCTGTTCACGGACGGCCCCGGGGTCCTGCAGGAGGCGGTGAAGGAGGTGCGTGGGGCTTGCGGGGGTGGGGCTGCACGGGGCCGGCGGCGGCGGCGGCGTCCCTCCCCCACCGCCTCCCAGATCTCAGACGCCGCACAGTGATTAGGCTTTGCCCCCCCCCCCCCCCCTTCCAAATCGTCAAGTCACACCGTCGGTCACCATGCCTTTGGGGTGCGGCAGGTGGTGGTTGACGCCTGTTCGCTTCAGACAACGACCTGTGCGGTCGGTGGAGTGATTGGAGTGTTGCATCGGTGGCCGTGCCGGTGTTCAAGCTCCATCCAGAGTGTTACCGATCTTGCGATTCCCCGTCCAAATCGATAATCCCTTTGAGATTCCGCTTCCAGCCCGTTGGTGCTCGTGAAGTCCTGCATTCAGAGCGTTACTGCTGGTCAATTTGTGCATTCAGAGCGACGGTGCCCCGACAGGGACTGTTGTGCACTGCAGTGCGAAGTTTTCCACTTTGGCAACTACTCGAACCCCAGTTTGGGTCATTTTTCCACAACGTAGTGAGTTTCGTGGGTGGAAAGTGGGTTGATGTCATCCAAGTTTTTGGTCACTAGAGGGTTGTGGGAAGCGTGCTTTGATGCGAGTTGGATGCTTACCCCCTCTGTGCCGGGCGTCTTAACAGCATTGCTTTGGATGCAGAAATGCGATGACAGCATTGCTCGTGATGCCGCATTCCAATGACATTCACGCCCTCCATGCAAAGCTGCAACAACAGTAACACCCGGGATGCAACGACCCAAACACTCTGAATGCAGAAGCTCAGCCATAGCAATGCTCCGGAGGCATAACCCTCCCCCCCCCCAAATAACGTACCCCCCCCAAATAGTGTACCCCCCCAAATAGTGTACCCCCCTTGGCTTAATAAGCTTTTTGCCAAATACTGTACCCCCTTTTCATCACGTACAAGCAAACGAAACACAAACAGATTCAGGATACGGTCTCAACACCACTGCACAGTAGCTCACTTGAAGAAAGCGGTGATTGTGGTTTGCCTCTTTACATTGGAGACACTGCTGGAGGCGTGGGACACAGCAGCAGAAGGTGCTGCTCCAGCTCCATCAGCCCCTGTGACAGTGGGTGAGGGTGACAGCGAAACACCCAAATAGTGTACCCCCCCAAATAGTGTACCCCCCCCTGGCCCTATTGAGCGTCAGGCAAATGCCGTACCCCGGGGTATGTTATTTGGGGGGGGGGGGGTTAGGTGCGATACGAGGACCGCTTGTTCCCCAAAGGACGCGGATGTGGTGTTGGGCAGGGCCCCAGGGCACCCACGGCCCTTGCAGTGCGTGCTCTGCGGCATGGCAGCAGGAACAGGGACATGCGCCCGCATCAGCGCCACAGTGGAATGCCATCGGCACGTGGCCAGGGCGCCGCAGGATATGACCTGAGTCCCGCGGGCCGCAGTCTCTTTGCTCCAACGCCTGTCGTTTGCAACGGGTGTCTGACACTGAGACATGGGGGCCCTAACACCGTGGCGGCCGTGATGGGGGTCATTCTGGGGGGCTGGGGGAGGGGGGGGGGTTGTAGGTCCATGTACACCCGACCCAAGTTCCTCCTACTGATTTGCACTCAAGCCTCAGTATGCAGCGGGGGGGGCCTGCTTCAGCGCTGCCAGTGCCTGGGCTCCACTGGATCCTACTGAAGTGTTCCAAAGATTGAGGGTCAGAGTATGCAGCGGGGGGGGGGGGGGGGCTCGCCTCGGGAAACCTCGGTGTCTGGGCTACCATGGTGGAAGCGCGGGTCCCCTACCTTCCCTACACGTCCCATCCTGTCTTACAAATACTACGAGGTGCCTCGCATATCCATGACTGGTTGCTGTCCACCCCGCCGCCTGGCACATTGATTTATGCAATGGTGCATGTGTACATGCTGTGCATTTACGTAGGTAAGACGACCCTCCCCCTGTTGCAGCGGCTACGCAAGCATGACACAACAGCCCGTGCCTGTGCGGAAGATTCCTCCTTCCATGATATGCTGCGCATAACGGGGCTTTCTGAGTGGACACCAATTCCCCTCCAGTTTGAGCCTGACGAAAACAGGGCCTGTTTCCTGGAACGTGACTGGTGGTTCCGCCTCAAGAGGTGGGCTATCAATGACTGTGCGCCTGCGGTGCCTGCTGATACGACTTCCCCTGCGCCCCCTGCACAGCACGGTAAACGCATGCACACGCTCACACGCCAATTGCACACGGCCACACAAGATCGAGACTATGCACGTAAGGCAGCCATTACTAAAGAGCTGCAGGCTCTGGCTGCACAGTTCCAGATCCCCCTGATCAAAACCACAGCGGTACGAGTCCCGTACTTATCTGGAGCGCAGACACCCGCAATCACACGCGCAATTCCACGCCTACTGAGCTCCATGCACATTTCCAGGGCTCAACGACAAGCGGTGCGTGCACGTATTGTTATCGTTAGGACTGTTCCCCTGAATGTACGTCGAGCTTTCGAGACCCACAGTAACAAACACTCTGCGCTGCTTGGTCGCCCTCCCTGTACCTGTGGTGAACACACGCTTTCCATATGGGAACAGGCTGGCCCTGTGTCACGTGTTGACGGCCATTTTTGCCTTATGCCCGTGTCTATTGAGTATGAGGGCTCCATCCTGCGTAGCTCTGATCCGCTTCCATGCACAGGCTAGAAATCACGTAGGGCAACTATACGAAGCCTGTCCGCTTTGGCTTCTGCCTTGAATGTTCCCCCCCTCCAAGACTCTTTCCTCTCCTCCCTTCTCCCTCCTTCCATCTTCCCAAATGATGGCTCGTTGCGCTGCCGTGTCCAACAGCTTGCGAAACAAGTCTCCCAACACGCAGTGGTCCGCATTGTCGATAAAGGCCCAGGGCTGTTGTGGGGTTTCTGTCGGGCTTGGGCCTGGGATGCTCTCCAGGAGTTTATGGTAAAACAAGGTTACACGCGGGAATCCGATGCTCACCTTAACATCCTGAAGTGCCTCCAGTCACAGGCGTCGGTCAAGAAATGGCCTGTCAATGCTAAGGCTCGCCTGGCGCTGTTATACCTCATAGGGAAAGCCAAGTCTAGGGCCCGCATTGAAATCTTGTGGCGCCCCATAGCTGCTGCATCCTCCCCGATTGTTGCACGGTCCCGCCTCCGCATCGCTGCACGAGCCTTCACCTGCTTCATTCGCACGCTTGTCGATGAACTCCCTGCTGCCTTCCTAGTGTTGAATCTCAATGATATGGGTGCCTGGGTTAGACAGCTGGCAACCTGGGAATCTGCCTGCATAGGTGAGGCAGACTGCAAAGATCAATTTAACCATGTACCCCCTGCCCTTGTTGTTCAGCATCTCCGTGAAGCCTCCGCTTGGTTGAAGGCGCGCCGACGATGGCGGGCCACCACGCTGGGTTGGTCAATTCACAAGGACAACAGCCGCTTAGATAGAGCCGGCCCAGCGAAAAACGGCACATTCCATTTTGTGTCCATGGAGGATTTGCTTGACCTTGTTGAATTTTCACTGCTGCATGATAACGTGGTCCTCGCGTCCGGTGAACCATGGCGTAGGGGAGGTGCGATCCCAATGGGAGGATCCTTCTCTGCTCAGTCTGCCGACCTCCATTGCGTTTGGATGTGTAAGAAATTAGTAGCGAGACTCCGCCAACTGGGTGATCTGTCTGTGACCGACTCAGGTATACTACAGTGGACCCTCCCAGACAAGAATGTGGTAGCCTTACGCCAATTCAGAGACAACCTCATGGTTGGTGCCAAAGGCCCATCCCCCCAGAGCACAATGTACCCTGTCTGCATGGCTATGGAGGACATATGGAACCTGCGTGTGCTGTGTCCCTGTAGGGATAAAAACCCAGACGCGTTGTGCCAGGGCTCCTGCATGACTAACCGCGTCCGCTGCATGGGTGTCACCATCTTTGTGTCACCGGAGGGAACGCTTAGCCAGGCCCACCCCAATGCCCTCGATGATAAGTGGTCTTTCAAATTCGGTGCGCCCTTGCAAAGTTACTGGGCCGTGTCCATGCCTCGCACCACCAATGTCTTCCTCTCAGCGCTCTCCAACACCCTCCCTTTTATGCGGTCCTGGGGCGCGTTCCTGTTGTCCTGTGCGGCTTGGATGCAACTTGCTGTGCTATCTGGGTACCCGCCAGTGGCAGTGCGTGCGTCTATGTCCTCAGCAATACACCGGATTTTGGCTAAAACTGAGTGGGATGTGCCGAGCTCCCTTCGATGGGTCGTTATTCTGTCTCCCCGCCTGCCTCAGTCGTTCTTCGACACAGTGGGTGACCTGCTCTCGTGGCTGTCCCGGTCCGCCTTCTGGAACCGGTCTGCTTACGCCTCCTGGCACCTAACCCACTCTGGTGCCTGCACACCATTTTGTGCAGACTGGTCTACCGACCTGCCTGCTCTGCAGGGTTTGTATTCCTCCTTATCTTCTGAACCACGGGTGGACTGGGGAGTCCACCGGGGGAGGGGGGCTACTGCTGAGACACGTTGAATCTTTGTCGATGCCAGCTTGATAGTCGTAGGACACTAGGTGCAGAGAATGCTTGTACTCCACGTACTTTGTTCACTGCAGCGAAAGGCGCCTATGACATGTCACTGAAGAGCTTTCCTCTTTGACTTTTGCTTTGCACTTCTGCTTTGTGCTGAACAGCGCCGGTCGTGCACACGCATCTGTATCCCATAGCGGGGGGCTCCTTCAGTGCTGCCAGTGCTTGGGTGTACAATGCACCCCCCGTGATCGCCGGCCATGCCGCTTGGTGGGGGTGAGGACCTTCCGAAGTTGTATGACCACCGCCCCCCAATCTCCGCTGGCAGTCCCTCATCAGCAGGTCCTCACGGTCACCGGCTGGCGGTCGGTGGATACTGCTCACAAGACATGTGATGGTCGTGAGGCGGGTGGTCGGGCTTCCCGCAGGTTGTGGTACCTCGGGCGGGGGGGGGGGGGGCATGCAAAATTTGAGATGGCAAAATTTGGCACAGCAACAGTGTGCCAAATTTTGCCGCGGTATTTTAAGGACCGACACTAGTTTTCTGGGGGTTGTTGTTGGCGCTCTTGGTATGCACAGCCTCCGGGAAATAACAGCGAGCGTCCAGAAGCCTCCAGGAAGTGATCCAGAAGCCAGCATTTGCGGTCTATGCTTGTTCTTGTGCCACAATCCAGGAATTTTGTAGTGGTATTTTAGGAATTGGTGCCAAATTTGTCGGCACCAAATTTCGCCATTCCAGATATCACACTCTCCTCCCCCTCCGGTAGTGCCCACCAGCCACCGCCGGCGATTGTGACCTCCCCCGCGTACCCCGGTCATCACACGCTCGCTGCGGTGGTGATGGCCGGCCGGCCCCCCCTTCCTCCCCTCGCGCACCCCGCACCAGAGCCTGCGCAATATGGTGATGGTCATGGCCACAACCACCGCCACCGAGATCCACGACACGGCGGAGGAGCACCGCGTGTTCCAGCAGTACCCGCGGTTCTGGCACGTGACGATGGAGATCCTGGCGGCCCAGTTCGACTTCGCGGACCACCTCAACGAGAAGATCCGGGGCGCCGTGTCCCCCGCCGTGCCCAGCATCCTGCAGCACCGCCTCGCGGCCGGGCAGGGCCCGCAGCGGGAGGTGCCCCCGGCGCCCGCGCAGCACCCCCCAAGCCACCCGCCCCAGCCCCAGCCCCAGCCCCAGCCTCAGCCCCAGCCCCAGCCCCAGCCCCAGCCCCAGCCCCAGCCCCATCACCAGCACCAGCACCTCCACCAGCACCACCAGCACCAGCACCAGCACCTCCACCAGCACCAGCACCACCAGCAGGGCCCACAGCTACAGCACAGTCCGCAGCCCCAGGCCGGTCCCCCAGCCCAAGCCCCGGCCGCGCCCGCCGCGCCGCCGCCCGCCGCCGCGCCGCCCGCCCCGGGCCACGCCCCCGCGGCCGACCCCGGCGCCAACCCCGTGGACCAGATGGTGGAGTACTGGCACAAGTTCTACGACGCGCGCCGCGAGGCCGAGGGCGCCCTCACGCCGCTGCTGGCCCCCCGGGAGGAGGCCGCGACCCCCCCCCAGACCCTCTCCCCGTCCCCCTCGCGCGACCCCGACCCCGCCCCCGCCCCGCCCTCCCCCGCCCCGGCCTCCCCCGCCCCCGAGATGGTGTACCCCCCGGTGCCGTCCGACTGGGGCAAGACCCCCCCGGCCCCGGCCCCCCAGCCCTCTTCCCCCGTCGTCCCGGGGCTGGAGCCGGTGCGGCCCGCGGCGAAGGGGGTGCGCCTGCGCAGCCCCGCGGCCGCGGCGTCGCCCGGCGCCGCCGGCCTGTCGCCGGTTGGGGGGCACCTCGCACCGCTTCGGCCGACCCGCAAGCCGGAGCCCGCGCCGAGCTGACGTGGCGGGGCTGTGAGAGTGTGGGGGGGGGGGGGGGGGTGCACGCACCGATCGACTGGCGGTGCACGGCATCGTTGTGGATGGAGGGCGGTGCGCCTCGCAGTGGCGGCGCCAATCCAGGCGCGGCCTGGCGCCCGGGGACGCCGCCGGTGTCCACCCGGGGAACGGGGCCTCGGTGGGAACCAAGCGCCGTGCCATGCGCCGCTCAGTAATACCCGCCCCTCTCATCCCCGGAACTGAGTAGGAACCGGCTGCGTGCAATGCGCTACTTCGTGGGACGCAGCCGGGGACGTATTATAATGGCTGTGCGCCGCAGGAGGAGGTGGGTAATCCTGCGCCCACCCCCCCACCCCTATACCCCAGGACCAAAGTGACCATCGTGGGCAAAACCGAAATTTACCATCGGGAAAATCTAGTGGGGCCAGTACCCCGCCCCCCTCTCTTCCGCTACACCCCCGGACGCAGCGCCGCGTGCTCGTGCGCCATCCAGCGGACACTAGTGCCACGTCTGCCCCGCGCAGGTTTGGCGCTGGTGCCGCTGTCTGGGTTTCCACGTCCCACAGCACATCCCTGTGCGGGTCCCTCACGCTGCGGGTGGGGCCCGGTTGCTGCCGGTCGCCGCTGGTCGCATGCACGGGGGCATGGGCCGCGGCAAACACGCAGTGAACCGCCGCGCTCTGGCGTTTGAGTGGGTTGCGTGGCACTGCGGTTGGGTGGTCTCCCGGTGTGTCCGTGGGCGGTGCGGTCGGTTGACAGTTGAGGGCAGATGGTTTGGTGGGCTGACAAAGATGCCCTGTACCAGTGCAGAGGGCGGGGCATTGTGTCGGTGGGGACGGGGGGTTGGGGGGTCCCGGGGATGCGGGGCCACAAACGGGGGGCTGACGGGGGCTGTGGCCGGCGGCGGTGTTCCTCTGGGGCACACCTGCAACGCCCGGACGCCGCGCCCCCAATCTCCTCCGGCCGCGGGACAACCCCCCCCCCCAAATGGCATGGGGGACGCATCGGGGGCGTGGCTCCCCTCGGCCCCAGTCGCCCAGCGCCGTCTGCAGGGGCTGAGCCTGGGACATGGAAGTTGGTTTTGGGTTTTGGCAGGCCCCCGGCCCATGGCCCCACCGTCTCAAAGGTGTGCAAGGCCTAAGGCATGGGGGCGATACGGAAGCCCCGGGGGCTACCTCACACCCGTGGCCACTGCACATGGGGGGGCCTGCCCGTGTGGGGGTGCACCCCGGGATTTGGTACGCCCCCCGGGGAATCGATCCGGCGATCTCTCGAGTGCTGTCGGCCTGTCCTACCGCTGGACCAACCGCAACCGCGAATGGGGGGGGGGGAAGCCCTCAGATGTGACTGCTCTCCAGCGGGGCTGGGGGGGGGGGGTCTGTATTTTGCATCGGGCATTCGACCAGCCGGGATCCGGCCGCGGCATAGTGAACATCATGTCGGCCATCGGTGCGCGCTGCCGACTGCAGTGCCAAGACGCCTGAGATGCATCGCTGCGGATCCCCCCCCTTTTGCACGTGCTCTCTCGCTCTCTCAGGGGGAGTGGAGGGTGGGGGTGTGGGGGAGGGCGTCAGGGCGCGTAGACCCTCGGCACACGCACATCCCGTCCTCCACCCGAAAAGGTGCCCATGGCACATGTCAAACTGGCGCCCTGCCGCCCTCACCTACTGACGTGCCTCTCTCCTGCACAGTGCCTCTGTCGCTGTGCGGGGGTGGGGGGGGGCGCAGTGGTCCACCGTCTCTGCCTCTGTTTTTTTTTTAAGGCGTGGCGGTTTCCCGCCCGTGAGCACGACAAACGCTGCCCAGCCAAGGGCAGAGCGTGCTCGGCGAGCCGAAGTTCAACCCAAGGACAGCCGCACCAAATCCAATGGGTCAGAGGGCGCGAAGCACTTCCCGGTGGAACCAAATGCCTGACCTGAAGTGGCTGAACAAATCGGTTGAGTGCGCTGAGGACCCCCCCAGCGAGACTCGAGAGGATCGGCCCGGACGTTGAGGGACAAGTGGGGGATGATGGGGAGAAGGAGAAGCGGGCCGTCTCTGCCGCGTTGGTGCCCACACTACAGGCCCCCCTGCCTCACTCCGCGACAGAAAGACGTTGGGGGGGGCCTGCAGGGCAGGGGCCAGGGTGTGTTGGCGGCAGTTGGATTTGTGGAGAGCAGCAGCCTGTAGGGGCAGCCCCCCCCGGAGGGCCGAACAATGAACTCAGTGTCTGCAGTTGTGGTGTGGTGGGAATGCAGTGCTGTGGAACCTCACGGTTTGAGCATGACTGGAATCGTTACCTTCGCGCGCGCGCGCACACACACACACACCACTTCAGAGCGGCTATCAGTAGTGGAACAAGCGGTCAACGACCCAGAGGGTTGGGATACACCGCGTAGCACGGGCACACAGTCGCCTGCCCGGCGGCGCAAGAGAGCCAGAAAACTGTTTGACTAATCCGCGGCATAGTATGGTTTATTCCGTTGCGGCGTTTCGGCGATAACCATGGTTGGAGCAGATTGCTGCGGTTTGCTGCGGGGAGGGGAGGAGAGACGCGGGGCCTGCTTGCGTTGCTGCTCCTGAGACCTCTCCCACATCCCCAAGCTGTGGATCAGTGTGCTAGTCGTCGGCCTGCCAGCGAGGCCAGAAGAACATGGACTCATGGTTTCGGTGATGATTGTAGGATGTAGATCTGTTGAACCTCGCAGTTTGAGCTTTGATTGAAATACTTGGGCGTCACACACACACACATGCCCCTCCCCGAATGTGCCCGGCAAGCGAATACGCGCCAACACGCGGTCGAGCGGCGTTGCCGCGCTGCAGAAGCCACTTAACCCCCTGCAACACAGAGGCGCTGGCGTAGGCGAGGGCTACATGCCGGGCGTGGCGCCTTCTTTTCACCAGCTGTCTTGCGCGGCGGTCCAGGTGCGGGCACCCCGCCCCCCCCCCCCTCCCTCAGACAGGCAGCCCGCAGATCTATGCAGGCCTTCCTCTATAATATGGCGACACCCCCCTTGGCACACACACACACACACACACACACACACACACACACACACACATACCGTTAACCGCAGTCACTGGCGCGCACCTCAGGCCGGCGGTTACGCCCCAACCGCCGGCGGTTACCCATCAACCGCTGGCAGGTACGGGCGACCTCCGTCCGCCAGTTGCCGTCGGCCAATGGCCCAAGGCCGCGAATGAATCCGCAACAGCAGCCCGCAACAAGGCCGCCCCCCGTTGTGGAAGGGCCGGGCTCTGTGGTCTGCCTGCCGCCCGGCGCGGCATTCCACTGCACCGCCGTTGGGTGGGCGGCATGTGCAGATCCCCCATGGGGGCGGGGAGGGGCGGTGCGGGGCCCCACCGAATGGACACGGATTTGACCCCTTGAGATGATGTTTGTACAAGAAAGCGGTTCGGAAATGCTGCAGAGTTTATAGACTCAGGGTTGGATTGTCTGCTTGATGGGAGACTCACCTGTGGGACAGGAAGGGAATAGGCCACCCATTCACGGCTGTCACGGAGTGTCGTACTGGATTGGCAGCGCATTGTCCTGGTTTCGCTTCAATCTGGAACATTGACTCGAACGGTCCAGGCGGGACCATCCAGTCGTGAGACCGACCACCAGTGTCCCCAGGGATGCTTTGGGAAGAGCATACGTCACAGGAGGCGCCCCAGTCCCTCCGCCAGTCCTCCGGAGAGACAAATCAACGTTTGGGGTTGCCTCAAGAACCAGTTTGGGGCTTTTTTTCCGCACAGCGCTTTTTGTTTGCGTAAATCGCCAAAGGCAGACCCCCCCCCGGCCCTGCCCACCTTCCACGACCCAGCCCTCTTCTCGCGCAACGCAGGTCAGAAGTGTTGCAGCTCAGAAGTGCTGCGTTCACTAACCTTCCAATATTTCTCAGTACCGCCCGGCGGGAAATCTAACACTGTTCCTGACCACTATCGGAGGAGGCGGGGTGTTTGGGATGGCACGGGCTTGAATGGCAATATCAGCAGGGGGATCCCCGGTCCAATCCCCTCCGCCCCTGCCCCGGCGCGAAGTCGTGCGGAACTCAGAGTGTGGTCACCGTACAACGATGTGCACTGGCGCCTTTGGCAGCAACGGTGTCTGATGCGACTTGTCCACACCCCTCGTTCCCAGAGCCCACAGCCATTGCCTCTGCACTTCCAAGAAGCTTGGTCCCCAAGCAGCCCCCCCTCCCCCCCTCCAAGAACCAGCCTGAAGCCCCTGCGCTCCCCTCTCCCTACGTATGAATGCCCTGCAATGCTCTTCCCTGATCGCTGCCTTGGCCCCTTGTTGCACAACATGCTTCCTTTTGAGTCCCATCCATCCGCATGCATGCACACATCAATGCTAACCCTCTTGCCCCAGACACAAGCACACACCTGCCGGTGGTGAAGATTTCCCCCTACTTCAGTTGGATAATTGCTGGTTTGTTCAGGATTTGCTTTGTGTCTCTGGGGGTCCTGTATTTTTTTTTAGATGCAGATTATTTTTTGACGTTTTTTTTAGCTTAAAAAAATACTCCGCACAAACAAAATATTCCGCGCTAAAAAAATATTCCGCGCTAAAAAAATAGTCAGATATTTTTTTCTGCGAAAAGTTTTTTTTTTAAGCGCAAATGCCGCAAAATTTTAGAAGTGGTCAAAAAAGTGTCATGGGCGATTCCCTGGGCACCTGTGGGGGAACGTGGTGTGTGCGGGGACCCCGTGACGGCACGGATGATCAAGCAAGTTTGATTTTGACCCCCCCCCCCCCATGCTTGGATTTACACCCTGTTTCACCCATTTCTACCTTTTTGCGCACTCCCACCACATCCACTCTTTTTCTGGGTCGATTGCTCCCCACCATGGGGACCCCCCAGAAGGCAGGGGTGATGTAGCCAATCGGCCCAATTGTGGGCTTTCAACCATGGGGGGGGGGGCATCTACGGAAATCGACGCCATGAGGGGTTTCACAAAACCCCCTTTTTTCGTTGGGGGTTTTTTATGCCAAACGAGGGTGTGCACACATAGGAACCCCCCCTTTTTTTCCATTGAGGGCCTCATTACTCCACCTTCACAAAGGTGACCTGCGGCTAGGAACGCCCCCTTCTGCTCGCATGCCGCCAACGACGCCCCTTTTTTCTAGTGTATGCTTTATTTTCATCAAACCATCGGTGCTTTTGAGCGCCAAATTAGGAAGACGAGGCGCTATAGAAATGTCGTTTTTTGCGGAGTGCCTTCCAGCTTAAGATTAGCAAGACGGGCCGCAATGGATATGTTGTTTGTTGCGAAGTGAACATCTTGCATTCGTAGCACGGGGGCCGATCTTGGTCAGGACCCGACCCCAAAGGGGGGGGGGGGTACCCCCCCCCTCTACAAACCCCAAAATGGTTGTACAGAAGAATGGGTTTTGTGGGCGCCGGAGATTTTGTTTTAGGCATGCGGCAGGGGGAAATTTTTTTGTTCGACCCTACGTGTCTATACTCAAAATACTCAGAATTCAAAAATGGCTGAAAAGCACAAAAAAGGATTTTGACCCTGACCCGGCCTCCGGGTCGGACCTTGGCTGATGGGAGCCTGAATTGATGGGCAATTCTTTTGAAACTTTTTTTACCCCACTTGTGCATATTCAAAATGATCAGTGTTTCATGGGGATCATTTTGAGTTATGTATTTTGGGGTACCCACCGACCTCCCCCAGGGAGCCCGGCGGCTGACCGCCCAACCCGCCGACCCCCAAGGATTGGGTCAACCAAGGGGCGGGGTCCCCCCGCCCTACAGCCCCCAAAACTGTCGCACACCCCTCGACTGTCAGGCTCACATGCTGGACAGTTGTTTTCCTCTGGGTCCCCCAGGGACATGCCACCTTTTGTTGTGTATAGGGTCTTTTACCTTTATGAGTTAGCAACCATGAACAAGCTCCGTATTCCTGTAGTTGATGTGCAGGACAAGCGTGTCCTCATCCGAGTTGACTTCAACGTCCCTCAAGATAAGAACACTGGGGCGGTTGCCAACACCCAGCGTATGGATGCGGCCCTGCCAATTGTCCCAGATGCCCTGGACCGAGGCGCAAAGGCTGTTGTGCTGATATCTAACATGGGGCGCCCCGACAGTCTTCCTAACCGGAAGTTCTCCTTGGAAGTGGTTGTGCCAATCTTGAAGGAAAAGCTGGGCAAGGACGTTACTTTTGTGAAGCATTGTGTGGGCCCGGAGACGGAAGCTGTATGTAAGGACTCTGCCCCGGGCTCTGTCATCCTTTTGGAGAATCTGCGGTTCCATGTTGAGGAAGAGGGCAAGAGTGTTGATGCGTCTGGGAACAAGGTCGAACCCGAGAAGGCAGCTGTTGACGCTTTCCGTGCATCTCTCCAAACTGGGTGCTGTTGTTGAAGCAACTGCCAATGGGTCTTGCGTCATCATCGGAGGAGGAGATACTGCCACCGCGTGCCAGAACTTCGGGACTGAGGACAAAGTAAGCCACGTCCGCTCTGGTGGTGGTGCCAGCCTGGAGCTGCTTGAGGGTAAGGTTTTGCTTGGAGCTGATGCTTTGTCTTCAAAGTAAATACCTTGCTGTCTGTGTTGCTGCAGGGCAAGGTGTTCCCAAAGTGTTTGGGAGATGCGGTATGAGACTGCCTCCTGATCGCCGACGTGCTGCCTCGGCTCTGGGAGGTGAAATGCCATCCTTGATTTCATTTGGCTTTTTTGGTTATCATATCGGGAAATTCCGAGCATGTCCAGCACCTGCTCACCGTTCAGCTAACCAGTGGAATTGGCATTATGCCACATCGTGGTTTGGCGGCGTGGGGGAGGGCATTGGCACTGGGCGAGCCCTGCGGCACTACAAAGAATCACAACGGTGGGCATTCCGCCGGCTGTGGGGTTGTGCCTGGTGCCGAGGCCTGTCTCCCTGAAGTGCTGCAGTGCAGCAAATTTCTATGGGTTGCGTCCCCTTGCATCTTCTGTTTAGCTTTAGGTTTTTGAGCGTTTTCAGCAATTGTTTCTGTCTTTGCGGCCAGGCCCCAGGTTGTTAGCTTGTGCCGCTCGAACACCGCCCTTGGTGTGCGGCCTTTGCGTGGTTTACCGCAAGCGTCTGGCCTAGTATGCAACCCGTCTGCAGAGCGTGCCCCTTGCACGCGTCCGCTTTTGCTATAGCTGGGGTCGCGGTTAGTATTGCACTACAGGTGTGCAACTGAGGGGTGGGCTGTGTGACGCAGCGGGTCGGTGTTGTGTATGTGTCAGGGTGGGGAACAAGGGGGGGGGGGTCACACACGTGAGAGTGTCTTTTTTTTTTCGGTTTCTTTCTAAGTGTCTATTTTTTTTCGATGTCTTTTCATGAACTGCCTACCGGGGATCATGCCCCTAGGCACAACTAAAGCATCGGCCACACGAGGAGTATTACGGAGACGATTTCTCAGCCGTTCCAAGCGCTTTCCAGCCGCAACGGACGCACCACTGCTCCACAAGTACGCAACAGTGGACGAACGACCTGCTGTACTCAGCGCTTTTGAAGGTCTGCCGAACACCGGTCGCCTCTTTGCGCACTGAGCCTCTGGGCCCCGGGTCCTCTCCTGCATCCCCAGGCGCCTAGAGACCTCCACCGCGGCCGCAAGGGCAAAGCGTGGACATCTCCCGGTCCTGGTGGTGTGACTGAGCTCCCCCCCAGTCGAGACCGCTTACTGGTGAAAGGGCGGACACGCCTTCCTGAGTATGGCGAGCCCCAGTGGAACAACATCTACGAACACCATCTTCTCGGGTGACTTGAACATGATCCCTATCCCGCTCGTGGACCTGCCGGTCGCACAGCAACTGCTTGACATCTCCAGGCAGGAAGATCTAGAAGATATGACCATCCTCCTCCAAAAACAACTCCGAGCTAATGTGGTTCTGGGAACCCTCCTAAACCCGGCTCTGGGTCCGCATCAATGGGATCCAGACAAGCAGCACTTCAAAGAAATACTATCGTCACAGAGTCAACAGACCCTACAAGCCTACTTCACGAAGGTCATGGAACGAGCCTCCGAAGCCAACACAGACACTGTGATGGAAGAAGTGGCCCAACACACCAATGGACCAGACCAAATAATGCGGGCCCTGACCCTCTCGGCAGCGCAAAATATCATTGATCTTACGCACAAACGATCCGCCATCAGTGCGCATTTGGACATCTTAACGGCGGCTGGCCCACCGCAGGATCAACAAGCAATCAAACACAGAGCGATGCTCACAGCCGCGTTGGAGGACTTGGCCGCCGCAATCAGGCTCTCGTTACAGCGGTCTAAGCTCGAGGACGGCTCACCACTGTATGAGGCGAGGATAACATTTTTCCTCTTAATTGCACAAAGCAAAGAATGTGAGGAGCAGCTTCAAATGATTGAAGGCAACGATGAGCCCGCCCGCAAGAAGTTACACGACCAATGGACGCACGTTAACCAGCAAATGGCGCAAACGGAGACGAACATCTACAACCTGCTACAGAGCCCAGACAGCAATCTTGACAGCACCATCAAAGCACAGCAAGAAGAAGTTCTCTGACAACAGCAAGTGCTGGTCGACCAACGAGCATCTATGGCTCGGCGCCTGGCCGTGGCCATAGGGGTCTCGCCCGCCAAAAAGAAGGCTAAAGGGTTCTACCCTGACAGAGTCCCCGATACACCCCCCAACATAATACCCCCCCCCGAGCACCTCTCCCCCCGTAGTGGGCACTGTTTACTGTGGGTTCTCCCAGGACAATGTCGCTGCTGCCACCGCCATGCCTCAGCGCATGGCGAAACTACCCACTCCGAAAGCGTCTACCCCCCTACACACCGCGGAGCAGCAACAACTGATGTTGCAGTTCCGTTTGGACAAGGATTTCACTTGTCTCCAATCCTGTCAGTTCTTCGACACGGAAGGCCATGCCCAAAACTGGCAAGGCCTGGACACACTAGGTATTGATGAGCTGTCAACCATCTTTCCAAAAGAGTCCTCAAACGTGGTCCTTGTGCTCAAGCACAATGAAATTTCGCAATGCATTGAATTGCAACACAGGCTCAATAGAGACCTGCCCCCTAATCGTCTCGATATGCTGGTTGCGGTCACCACACAGGTTCCTTGCAGTCAGTGGTGCGATCAGACACTTCAGAAGATGTCTGCCACGCCAGAGTCTTTCTGGAGATTAACACGCCGTGTCCATCTGGCGGCAGGAGGCACAATGGATTTGTGGGTAATCAGTTTCACCCAGCAATCCATCTCACAGAGACTTAAACCGGTTTACAACACGGTGAGGCTTCTCTCGCAGGGCTCGACCCTAGAGAGTAAGGACGCCATCTTACCACCTCCCCCCACCTCAACTTTTGCGATTCACATGACCGCGAACGACATGTCCCAGTGTTTTAATGTGGCCGGACCCATAAATCTCCGCCCTCCCAACAAACCATTACACACTAAGATTTTCTTGCTCGACCTCAACGCTCAGGAGAGGTCCAAGTTTATTGACGCACACAAAAAGAAGGATCGGTTTTCAGTTATGTCACTAGGAGAGTTCGATGGCTCCGCTTTCCATGATCAAGAGGCCGTCCTGGAGGTTTTCTACAAAATAACCACAAAGAGCAGTAGAGTAAGAACCTATGGCTCACCTTGCACACCATTCTGACAGACTCACTGCCCGATCCGGCCTCGTGGTCCTTGCAAATCGCAGGACCCAATAAAGTTCGCCTGGGGCTCAAGGCTCCAGAGGATCTCTACTCTTTTGTACAAGGACCGTACGTCCAACTGCAAGCCAACGGGCTGCTTTTCAAGGACGAAAAACAACGAGACTGGTTCAATCCTGACTCCCAGTCTGACACCAGCTCCGTCTGCTCGACCAGGTCGTCCGCATCAAGACAGGGAGAAGGCACCAGCCCCCCCCAGGCCCTAGTAGCGTATAATGTACCTATCTGGCTACGTGACACCGCACTGCGCGATTTCCTGTCTTCGAATGGCTTTGCTGTTGACACATTAACCAGATCCACTTGGAACCCAGGGCGCATGAGCACCGCGGCATGGAAGCTGCAAGGGCCGCACCTGCCCCAGACCAGTGTCATCCTGCATGATGCTCAGAAAAATACATCAATCACCATCATACCGCTGAACGAATTTAACGACTTCAAGAGGGCCTCTATGGAGGCCCGGAAACGCCAGCAGCCAGCTGGCAAAACCACGCATGCCAGAGCAACCCGCAATGACAAATGAATAAGACTTGCACTACTAAGGTACTACCCACCCATGGGGGTCACCAGAATCCACGTCTGTCCCCCCCCAATTTTGTGGCAGCCTCCCTCAAGGCGTGCACGTTCAGCGCCAACGGCTTGTCCACCCTGGTCCCAAGCGGCACAGGCCACGAGCACATGTACACACAAATTATGAAATTTTTCCATCGCTCAGAACTCCATCTCACGGGGCTCCAGGAGCCTCACATTGTTATGGCTTCGAACAGCAGCAGCGCAGCGAGCGCGCAAGTCGCAGTCGCAATCGCACTGCAGTCTGTGAATACTTAAGAAGCATCGAATGCCAACTGTGTAAATGAAGCGCTGTAAGATACTTCGATCTCTGGACAGGGTTTTTGTCTTCTAATTTGTGTTACGTATTGGTGCCCCGTCTAAAGATCCTGCGAGGTTTGTCGATTTGGGATTTTGGGTTTTGAGAAACAAGAGGCACAGGAGTACAAGAGAGTTTCCGAGAAACAAACCACAACAAGTGGTAGCCAGCTAGGTGGCGGGGAGATCAATATTCGAGATCAATCTTCAACGCCGTCAACTTGATTTGGATTTCGATCTACGATGGAGCGGCCCTTCGACGATGCAGCTATGCTGCACTTTATCAGAGACAGTCTGTTTTGAACCGATTCACCTTTGCATCACGAATTTTCGATTTCGTTAGAAAAGTTCATCGCAGAGCGTATCGCAAGTCGAGAAAGCGAGTGGTTTCCATGTCTCTCTCGTGATCTTCACAGCTGTTCGCAGAAGCTTGCAGATACTCAAGCCAAGGTCATCGAATTGGAACAACGCATCGATGCGTTGCAGACAACAGCAGCAAGTGCTACTGCATCAACTGATCACCGAGTCGACACTTTGCAGTCCTCGACGGAAAACGCAACTCAAGCTGCTGTAAGCGAACTTAGACGCGTAGAGCATGAATTGTCGCAATGTTATGCCCTGCTCAACGAATTTGTACGAGCTTCGAGCCAACCACCTTCGAACAACTTCCAGTTTCCACAACCACAACCACAGCTACAACCACAACCACCGTCTCCTTCGAACCAACCGCTGTATGCACTGTCGAGCAGTTCACCTCACCCTCCACAACAGCCACCTCCACAACCACCTGTCTTCGACCCACATCCAACGCATCAATTCGCAGTCCAGCGTGCTCCAACGCAAGAGATTCTGGGACGTCGTGTCGAACGCTTGAATGAGCTGGTCAAGAAGTTCTCTGGGAGACCTGGATCTGGAGAGTTTCGAACATGGAAGGAGGATTTGTTACGAGCCTTCACCCTGTCGGATATCACCTCACCCGTCGATCAGGTGACAACCATATCATTCCTCCTTGATGGTGATGCTGCCGAGTATTATCATAGTCTGACGAAAGCTGTGCAGGATGACTGGTTCGAGCTCATGCGTGTGTGAGGCCAACGTTTCGATTGCATATCCCATGAGCCAGTGTATCTATCGAGAATGTTGAGCTTGAAAGAAAGCGAGTTTCCTCGACATGCGGACTACGTGAGAGAATTTCGTACTTTCGTTATCAAGTCGAAGGTTAACACCAGTGACCTCCAGATGGGTTACCTCGTCAACTCTCGATTTGTTGAAGGTTTGTCGAATGACGCTGTTCGTCGGCAATACATCGTTGAAGTCCGTTCGAGATGGCGTTCTAATAGACCATTTGGGTTTGATACCTTGGTAGAGACCATCGCGGAAGCCTACATTGCGGCTGGATATCAGCTCGAAGAGGTACAGAACGCATCGAGAACGACATCAGATACCCTGGGTCCTGCAGTGCCAAGACCCCTGCCTATGATGGTTCCACCGACTTCGACTCCCACGTTTCCATCCAGCCCTATGCCAACGCCGCACGTCAATCCCATGCCGACTCCAGCTGCAGCCCCGACGGCTTCGACCGTGCCAGAGCCGATGAACCTCGATGCAATTGCCAAGCTCCGAGAAGAACTACATGCCTACATTGGTGAACGTCGTAATGAACGGTTCGGACGCCAAGATGGTGGACGCCAAGATGGTCGAGAAAGTAGGCGTTGCTACAATTGTGGTGAACAAGGCCGCTTGGCCCGTGACTGTCCAAAGAATCGACCGCCATCCCGAGGACGAGAGCGTCGGGAATCAAGGTCGAACACGCCGAGACGAGATCAAAGTCGAGATAGCAAGGGACGGTTTCGATCCCGCTCCAAGAGCAGAGAAAGGCCCACAACGGCCTGGAAAACATTTAGTAAGAAAAAGTGCTTTTCCAATGCTTTAGGGTATACTTTAGTTGTATTAGAGGTGCTCTAAGCCCTCATGCATTTTTATCTTAGTATTGGCCCAACCAAAATGGTGATAACACATTTTGACCTATGGAACCAAACACTAAATCAGGATGTTGTGTGGACCCCTTAATCCCCAAGCTATAGGCACTAAAACATCTTTTCCTGGGTTACTGAGGCACTGATATACTGAGGGCAGAGAAAGTTTTATAGTGATTTCAACACTGTGTTTTTGTTGTGCCTCTCCTGCTGCTTCCTGCTAGTGTAGGGTTCCTGCTGCTTGTTTTTGATGAGGAAAATGTTTCATTGTTGAAATACAACCAATCCAAGATAACCCAAGCCAGAGATAAGCAAGTAGAAGATAAACAGGATCAAAGCATGAAGGGCTGCAGTCACAAAGAGTTAGATAAAGACAACTATCAACAATAGACCACAGCAATTAGCATACATTGCAACTCAGGATGAAATATTTTACATGTTTGAGAAAAACTGTTTGGAAAACTGCCCCAAGGGCTCACTCTCATTCATAGTGCCATCTTGAGATGTGCACTCTTTGTTTTTGGGTCCCATAGATGCTGAGGTGGCATGGCTTGTGGCGCTGAGGTCACTGCCATGTCACATGGGATAATCCTACTTAGCTAGGCTGACTGGGTATTGAACCCAGGACCTCTCAAAAAGAGGTGCCCCAGCCCCCTAGGGTGCATACCACTAGGATAGCTAAGAATTCATGAGAAAACATAGATAAATTCATAGGCTCTGCCTTCAGTATATCAGTGCCTCAGTAACCCAGGAAAAGATGTTTCAGTGCCTATAGCTTGGGGATAAAGGCGTCCACACAACATCCTGATCTAGTATTTGGTTCCATAGGTCAAAATGTGTTGTCACCCATTTTGGTTAGGCTAATACTAAGATAAAAATGCAAGAGTGCTTAGAGCACCTCTGATACAACTAAAGTATACCCTAAAGCATTGGAAAAGCACTTTTTCTTACTCCCCCCTTGTGCTGTGGTGGCCACCACTGTCGAATTTTTCAGGAAAAAGGGATTTTTTCTTGGCCTTTCCTTGGTTTCTACATCTACTTTAACATACCTATAGCTTCCCTAACACTGGAAAAGAGCACTTTACCATGGCCAGCGACTCTTGCTGCATTGTTGATGACAATCTCCAACAGAAAACTCAGCGCTCTTGGCGCTGCCGGGGTTCCTGTGGCTTGGTGGGGTTAGAATAGGGCATGCCAAGACCATATGCATGTGCATCCCTCCCTCCAAGCTGCAGCGTAACACATCCCAACCCAAGACTCTCATAGGACGCTCGACCCAAGCCTCATTGAACCTGATGGAGACACCTGTCCTGGTACTGGGGCGAGGGTGCGCTGATTTAATTAGAATTGCCCCTTGGAGGGGTCTTGCTTCTGGTTCAGTCTCCTGCTGCTGCTTTTCGGCCCGAACAGGGGCCTACTCAACGAGACTTTGCGAGGAGGTCTGTACAACAGAGGAATCGGAGGATGAGGGACGAATCCACGCAAACGCGAAGCGACAACACCTAAATCCGTCAAATGACGGCCTAGAATTTTTCTGAAGGCACATCCCTGGACAGGATCCAATTGTGCATCCGATGCACATTTTTATGAAATTTGTAGTCATCTCTCGATTTTTTAAATCAAGAAATTCTTACGCAGAAAAAGGCGGCGCGCAGGAGCGGCTCCTAGCGAAGCGCCGGAAAATAAAGAATTAATAAGATTATAAACGTATGTTACGCAGAATGACGGAAATGACGAAACATACATAAATAGACAAACATAAAGATTGCACCCACATTGACAGTAAGAATTCAAGATTCAAGATTTCAAAAATCAACAGAAGGACTTCAATGAATCAGGTATAAACCACAGGTGTGCTCGTCTCGTATGCAGCATGCACATTGCTCGTCTCGTGTCTCCGTGAACGTGCCTTGTAGCAGCACTAACAAACGATAGAGGGATAGATTAGAAAGATTGCAGATGATTAGAGGTAAGTCCAGGGTGATTAGACATACACACATATGCATAGCGTCGTTTCTCGCTTGTGCCTCGCTTTTCCTTCACCTTGCTTACTCTCCAGCGGTGCCTAAGGTAGGTAAGCCCAGGTGGGGCCACCTCCTGGTGGAGTTCGTGATTGTTGGTAAGATTAGGAAGAGAAACAGTGGCTGACCCAGATTGACGGTAAACTCGTGCATGCTCGTGCATTCACACGAGCATTAAAGGGTAGGCCACGCGAAATGCGCACGGTAAACCTTGTTTAGGTTACCCAGGGGCTCCACCCCACGTTCTATAAGAGAACGGGTGGAGCTTCTTAAGCTTGCTTGCTTGATAGGGGCGTTTGTGGACAGCGTATTATAGGGCCATCTGAGAAGCGTATAATACGTGGAGATGGTCTTGGTTCCTCCGCTGCAAACGCTCCTTCATTCGCCTTTGCTCTTCAAGTGGGAAGGTCAGGGTGAACTGGTGCAATCCCAAGCCGTGCTAAAATATACGGTGCTGATCACACAAACAACAAGCTACGACTCAGCCAGGAGTGGCAAGCGTAGCCCGACATCTTCAACATTCACGCTGTGCACGCCAGAAGTGCATCCCTTCCCTGCAAGCCCTAGCAGGGAAACACGTAGTGGCGTCCCTGTTAGGCCACAGCCGCTTAGTAGCGCTGTGTTCTCTTGCTTTCTCACAGGAGGGTCAGTAGGACCCGTGACTCCTTCAACAGCAACACCAAGTAGCGTGTGTAGGTGTTAGGGTCAGCAGGCCTGGCAGGAGTTGAGTGCAAGTGATGAGTGCTCACCCTGCCTTCAAAGGCCGGTGCTGGCGTTAGTGCGTGTAGTGTAGTGGTGTCTCCTGTCCCGCGTGCTTTTCCACGTGGGCAGGGGAGTGCGTTAGCTTTTGGCCTTTAGCAAAAATGGGCGTTTTGTATGCCCTTAGCACACTTGACCACCCCTCCCCTCTAGTAGGTAGGGCTTTTGCCGTCTTTTCCCAAGGATAGGCGCCAGCACAGAAATTGGGCGCCATAGGAGTGGCAATAGTACCTGATTAGGACCTTCGGTCCGACATCAGCGAAGCCCGTTTATTCGGGAGCCACGCCCGGGAGAGAAGTGAGACACACCCAGACATACGTAGCACACTTAGGGGTAAGGTTCAGTCCCTAGCTTTAGTCTTGGAGGCAAGCGTCTCAGCGAGCCTCAGCTACTCACCAAGGTTGTTCTGGGACAAGTAGTCTACCAGAACTGAGTTTAGGCATCCCTCAGGTAGAACAAACGAAGAGAAGGGCTCCCAGATGGCCTCTTCGACTCCAAACCCTTCCCAGAGGGTGAGGAAGCGCCAACCCTGGCGATAGCGGTGGCGTAGGACTGACTTCACCAGGTAGAAGCCCTCCTTAGCCATCTCCTCGGCGTTCATGTCGGGGAGTTCCCGTTCAACTTCCATAGGGCTGGCAGCCCCTTGTAGGTCTAGGGCGGCGATTTCCTCGTCGTTCAGCTCCCGCTCTTCCCCACAGAGTCTTCAGGATCATAGTAGCGCTTCAGGTGTTGAGCAGCGCACACCAGGGTCCCCCCTGGACGGGGATAACACCGCACGGTTATACGGTGTCCATCCACAGATAGAATCTTGTAGGGCCCGAAGTATGGGTCATCGCTGGTAGAGCGTGGCCAGGCGGGTAGTCGCCTGTGGTGCACCAGCACCCAGTCCCCCTCTTGGTAGGTGGCCGGTACTCGGTGCTTGTTCTTCTTGTTCCACTGTCGCTCCCTCACTCTCTGGAGCATAGCCTTGGCCTTGTCCACCTTCGCTTGTTGCTCTTGGACCCACTCACCCACGGAAGAATGGGTGTCTTCTGGGGGGCATGTAGGAACCACGCCGGGCGCCCTAGGAATAGCTCATGGGGCGCGTAGCCAGTAGCCGAACTCTCTTGGGAGTTCATCATCAAGGATATGACGGGGAGTAGTCTCACCCAGTCTCTGGTGCGTTCGGTTTTGCACCATATCCTTACATTCTCCTTGAGGACACGAATCTGTCGCTCACATAGGGGGTTGCTCGTGTGAGAGTAGGGAATCCCCGTAGACACCCCCACATTGAGGGATCTCAGGACCCTCTTGTACCAGCCGGTATCAGAGCGCACTCGTACGTCCTCATCGGAGTTGATCTCTTTGGGCGCCCCATAGACACAAAAACACTTCTCCAGGAGTATCTTGATAGTCTCCTCCCCGGTAATGTGCTTGGTACATGGGAACACCCTGGTAAACCTGGTCAACCCACAGGTTACCACGAGGGCGAAGTCATAGCCCCCGAACTTCGGCATCTCCGTGTAGTCCACGTATAGAACACTGTTAGCACAGTGAGGGATGGGCAGGGTCGAGTAGAGACCTCTGTCCCTGATATCTTCCGGTTTGCAGGACCTACACGGGCACTTGTCCACGATGGGCTGGAGGGTTTTCCGCAGTTGGTCGTCAGTCCACGTAGTGTGGAACCACTGCTTGAATAGCCTCAGGGTACGGTCAGCACCCACATGACCGCTGGACTCGTGGGTCCATTTCAGCAGCGCTGCAACTCTGTCATTGGGTACCACGATGCGGTCCTCGTGCCAGAGGGAGCTCTTGTCCCTCTTCCACTGGTCTTGGTTGACCAGGAGGGGTTCAAGGCGTTTCTCCAGGCGCTTGTGGATATCCCCAAACTCCTTCAGGTACTCCGATTGTTGGAGTCCATCCAAGGGGCGTATCATAGTCATGTTGAGGTCCAAGTGCACGTCCATACGGCTGAACGCCTCCTTAGCCAGCGCTTCAGACCGGGCACCAATCAGGGCGTCGAAGTTGTTGCGGCTGATGTAGTCTGCACACTCGTTCTTCACTCCTTGGATATGGTGTACAGTCAGCCGTAGTTGGCTGAGTTAGGCCCACCAGCGCCGTAGCTTGGCCTTCTCAGGTGGGGGACCCTTCTGGAAAGTGCGGACCGGCTCTTGGTCGCACAGCCAGACCACTGGGTTACTCCCCAACAGTCGTGCTTGTGAGGATAGCACCAGCATACCCGCGAGCAATTACTGCTCATAGGTGGAGTAGTTCCCCCTGGCCTGGTTCCATTTCCAGTTCCAGTGGCCCAGAGGTACTAGGACCCACTTGTCGTCAGGGTAGCTGTGCTTGAGAGTTCCATCTCGGTTGCGACCTTCAGTCCCCCATTGGTCAATAGCCGAGTCGAACTCCTCCTTCTCTAGTGCTTGCCATTGGAACAACGTTCCACCACCGCCCACATTGCTGGCGTCGGTAACCAGGATAATCTCCCCTTGTGCCCTAGGCACGCCCAAGCACTTAGCGTTGGCCACCTTGTCTTTGAGCTCGTCAAACGCTTGTTGCTCTTGTGGGCCCCAGCGCCAAGTAGTACTCTTCTTGATCAGGTCCTTCAGGATGGCGCTGGTGTAGGTGAAGTTTTTGATATGGCGGCGATAGAAGTTGCACGCCCCAATGAAACTGCGTACATCATGAAGTCCTTTCTTGGGGTCTTTGTGTCGCACCTTAGCGTCCATCAGGGGTTTGGCCTTAGAGGCCGCTGGGGTCCACCACCCATAGCCAACGTCAAACCCCAGGTACTGCATGGTCTCTTGCATGAACTCACAGTTCTCCAGCTTGAGTCGTGTGTGGTTCTCTTGGCAAACCGCAAAGAACTCACCCAAGAGGATTAGGTGATCCTCCTGGGTATTGGTCCCGAGGCATACATCGTCGATGTGTGCTTCCATCTGGGCCCCACGGGATATGAGTTCCTGCACCTTAGGTCTTCTTCGTAGGATGGACAAGATCTTGTTCATCAGCTCTTGGAATAGAGCGGGTGCGTTGGCCACGCCAAACGGCATGACCTTCCACTTGAACACCCTCCCCTGAGGGGTGATGAAGGCTAGTAGCTCCTGAGCGTTGGGCGTCAGGTCCACCTGCCAGAATCCGCTCCTCTTGACCATCTTGGTCTTGTAGCGACAGGAGGCTATCTTCTCAAGGGTAGACTCCATATTAGGAATGGACCCTGAGTGGTTCGGCGTTTTCTTGTTCAACTCTCCGTAGTCCACTACCAGCCGTTTGGCTGTAGACCCAGGTTTAGCCACCAGGAAACAGGGGCTGCAGTGTAGGGGTAGTCCCCGTCCTTGTACTCCAGGACTAGGCCAGCGTCGATGCATTCTTGTATCTGTCGCTCAATCTCGTCGGCCTGCTCCTTCGGAGCCGGATAGGGTCTCCTCCGGATCTTGTGACCCACGAACTCGGGTTTCAGCTTGAGGTCCATCTGTACCAGCTTGTCACAGGAGGCTGGGGATGGTAGTTCTCCGAACACCTCCAGATAGGTCCTTATAAGCGTCTGCACCCGCGGGTCCAATAGCTTGATCTTGTCCTCCATGTCCTCATCAGAGTGTAAGTTGCTTGCCCCCCGAGTAGCAGACGTCGGGAGGTGATCCTCCACCGACTCTTCGCCCTTGGTCGTATCCTTCAACCCTTGATAGGCATAAAGTAGGTCTCGTTCAACCATCTCCGGTGGACGATGGCAACATAGGCACGCTCGAGGGGGTTCACATACACATTCGTCCGAGAGGTCGTCCTCCTCTGGGGTCCTCACATGGGCACCCCGCACGCTCTTCATGAGTTTAAGATCTACCTCCCTTTGCCAGGTGGTGATCTTCTGTTCGAGGTCCTCCTTCAATTGGGATAGATCTCCCATACGTCCTTGCTTCAGTGGCCATGAGCTGCGGGTAGGCTTAGCGTAGCATAGCTTTTTCGCCACCAACCTCTTCTTAGAGTCCACGTACTCTCTTAGCCTGGATCGGGGATCCAGCTCCTCGTCCACAGGGTCTTCCACCCTCAGAGAGAGTAGGGGTTTCAGTGGGGCAATGTACTCGGCGTTCTCCACTTCCTCCACACAGGTCTGCAAGCACATCATGTAGTTGTACTGCTCGAAACATTTGAACAACGCTTTCCGTTTCTTCTGGAAAGCAATGGGCCTGGCATATGCTAACCCTCCCTTCTCCCTGCTCGCGAAGGTTCTAACCAAAATCGCTTATGAGGGAGGAAGGGTTGTCATGTGCACCCCTGACTGGGGCTGCTCTGGTGAACACGCTTACTGGCGCCGTATGCTTGATCGAATGACCGTGGGAAGAGTGCAACTCCCCGACGGTCCCATCTACGTGCCTGAGGACTCAGACACAGCTATGGAGGCCCCTGAGTGGGCCAGTTTTTTATCCATTGTCGATGGATCTCTCAATCCTGTACCCCTGTGTGACGTAGACCAGGTGCTACTGAAAGAGGTCATGGCCGAAAATCGTGGCCTGACTCTTTCTGATCTCAAAAACCGATCTCCGGAGCACCTATCTGCCACACTTACAGAGTGTGAATCTCCCGACGGCTATCTGGAACCTGCAGCTCTTAAGGAGGATGCTGACGACCAACTGTCTGAGATCGCCAGCACTATCCCTCCTGTAGATCCCAGCTGTGTTGACCTAAAACACAGTGCCTTCCTAGCCCAGCTGTTGCTGGAGGAGGTAGATCTAGAGTCAACCTCAGAACCCACTTCCCCTGTTGGGAAACCGGTGCTACACATGCAGCCTATGCACTCAGGTGAACCCGTGGCCCGGAGTCCTGATGCTCTAGCGCGGCCTGCTTCCAATAACATGCCACTGTCTGAGCATGACTCTCAGGAACTCCGACGGCTGTTGTACCTTAAGGCCGAAGGTATTGAGCGCCAAGAGCGGCTGCAATACCTCAGACAGACCTAGAAATCCTCCATCTGGTCTGAGGAAGACGACGATTCCTACACTCTGCTACCAGAAAGATGTCCTTGATTAGTGCCCTAGATATTTTGATGAAATCCTGCAGGTTTTGAAGTTGAAAACCCAAACCAAAGCAGCAAGTAGAGCAAGAACAGGATGTGCATCGAATCAATGAATAGTTTTGAAATCCAGTGTAACACAGAAGGGCTGCAGATAGACAAAGCAGGTATAAATACAAAGATTCAATCACAAAAGGATAAAACAAATGATTTTTATATGAAAACTGGCATGACTCTTGCCTCCCAATTAGTCTTAGGCACTTCATGTGCACTCTTTTGGATGAAATGGAGTTGGTTAGGAATATGGGGCAAAGGAGTTACGCCAGCCACAGATTATGACTTGGCCAAGCAACTTAATTCAGAAACAGTTAAAAAGTAGAACCACAATAAGTGGTAGAAACAATTGAGTATAGGGGTCTTGGGGTGGGAGACCACTAGTTTTAACCTCCAAGGCTTTAGGCATGAAATGCCTATTTTATTTCGGTATATCCTCCATGAAGGAAGATACCTCCGCTCAGTTGAGTGGTAGGGGTGAACTTCATGGGGCGGCTAGGGTTATAACCCTAGTTACTTTGAGAAAGTGAACTTAAAGCTTCAAAAGAGAGATAAAAATTCTTAAGTAAGTCTTAGCATCAACAAAAGGGTTTTAAGGGGGGCTTGGCCTGGATCAAGCCCTCCAAGAAAGACTTGGCAGTGACTTTTTCTTACTGGTTTGGGTGGGTACTCATAAAGGTAAAAGACCCTATACACAACAAAAGGTGGCATGTCCCTAGGGGACCCAAAGGAAAACAACTGTCCAGCATGTGAGCCTGACAATCGTTTCCCATGCCGGCAGCACAAGCACCAAGAGTATTGCGGGAACAGCCAGCGGTATATAGTCCCACAACCTCACACCGTCTTGGCGGGCATAGGGTAGCCATACTGCAACAGGTTTGGCATAGAGAGGTACACGAAGCCATAGGAATAATAGCACAGGCCCCCGACAGAAGCGGGATCGCGCACAACGCAAGCGCAGTGCCAGCACAGAAGAGATGAACAGAGAAAAGGACTAGAGGTGAACTGTAGAATAAACATCGTATGTTGCAGTCTGTTGCATTATTTTGAATGCAATGCATTACTGTGTTGTTGTTACTTGCAGTAACAACAAGATGTTCAATTGATTCTGACGGACAAGATTATCCAAGTGCTCGTGGGAGATTGGGATTGAAGGATTTTAATTTTATTATGAAAAACAAAATGCCGCTGGGAATAAAAAACTCCGTTTGCAGGATTGAGGAGCAAAAAAGATAGACGCGAGGTCTGTTGGAATTATAATCTTGTTGTTACTAGGCTGCCGAGGATTCTGCTATGAGGAGTGACAAAGAGGACAACGCCCAGCAGAGTACGGTGGACGACCCAACGACCACGAAGAGGTCACCGCTGAAGGAGACACCGTCCAGCCTGCAGCGACTACGGCAAGCAATAGCTGAAGAGGTTGGAGAACGACGCATAAGCGCGGCGGTCGGACGTTTGCGTAACATGCAGGTATGTGATCACGGCCTAACGCCACATGTTGCCTCAGAGCGCCGCCAGCGACAGATGCAGGAGTTTGAAGGGTTTTGCGCTGTCAAAGGCGCGCAGGCCCAGTGCTGCCAATATGACTGTGCCCGTCATGAAGAGTGCCATGGTGCTTTGGCTATCATCCACGGAGGAGTCCTGCGTTGTTTGGTCACGAAGAACATACTGGTGCAGCAGACGACAACGCCCAAACAGACGCCGTGGGAGAGGTCGCTCGAAGACTTGATTCACAAGCAAGCACGGCGGCGCTACTTGTATGAGAAGTTAACAGCGATCAACCACGTGGCGGCGAAGGAGATACAACGCCAGATGGAGCAAGCACAAGCAGAAATCACGCTGCAGCAACGACGGCAATCCAAGAACTCGGTGGGATTCTACTGGTTCGATGAGGAGAAGGAGGATGAACAAGAAGCGCCGGACGAGAGTACAGGAGCTCCAGACATACAGCACGAGGGTACACAAGTCCAGGAAGCGCCGGACGAGCGTACGCGAGCTCAAGACACGCCGCACAGAAGTACACCAGTCCAGGGAGCGCCAGGCGAGAGTACTAACACCAAGGACCTGCCACAATTCCACGCGGTCCACACAGTGCGCCGACGCCATCATCACTCCAAGGGACGAGGACGAGAACGACAGCCTCCACAGGGCTGACGTGATGACCAGTTCATTGTGCAGCATCAGCCACACCGACTTCCACGTTTTACCAAAAAAGTTTATTTCCACTTGATCGTCACATTGCTGAGGTACGACCGCCGCCAGACCAAGGATTGTGATTGGGGCGTGAACCCCATGTCTGCCGTTGGACGCGGAATGGTCACGTTGTAAGCGAGAGCCAGGGCCAGACTATGGATTGTGATTGGGTGCCGACCAACACGCATACACGCACAGGGAGGCGAGCCCCCCTTTCTTTACGCCAATGCCCTCGCCACGTCGGACGACGCCGGATAGCTGGGGCAGAGGAATGCCTAAATGGGTGAGGAGAGGAGACAGCGTCACCCCTGGGGCTGGAGCTAGGTATGCCTGCAGAGGGCCCTGCTTTTTGAGCCGCGCTGAAGTGTGCCTAAGGTGCGACGACGGCCCATGGATGGCTGCGCACCGAGACAGCTCCCATCAGGGGAGCCGGGCCATGGCAGGCAACATCGCAAAGTGGCAAGTCGCGGACTGAAGTGGGGATAGAATTTACCCCAGGGATCCACCAGTACCAGTGACCATGGCCATGACCGCCACGCGTGTGAGACGGACCAGCAAACAAACATCCGGTGGGACTGGATGCCTGGGAAGCTTATGACGGACACGTACCTGTATTGTGCACACTCCAGCGAGCAACAAACCTGGGACTACAACGAGAGGACTCTTGCTCTCTGTGGGGGTTCAACTACGCCAATGAATACACTCGACATGGGGTTCGCCTGCCTGGGGCTGCCTACAACAACGCCAGCACACACGCCCATGTCTGCCTACTTTGGTCTTGGTTAAGCATTAATGACCTACAGGGTTATAATTTTGAATCTTTGAAGCCACACTTTTTTTCTGCAGCCGCGCCACTTAGCTCTGCACGCTCTTCCGGCGTTCACATTATATTATTATTTTTTTTCTACATCCACAGGAACCTCCTATATAATTTTTGCATTGTTTCAGCATCTATCTGTTCGAGTTCGAGGAGAGAGCATGGCATACAGGCATGGCCTGGGTGTATATACCCGGAACCACAAGGCTAGCAATCCAAGCCAAGGCTGTACATGGTACAATGGGCTGTCAGCAGAACTATAAACGGATGTCCAGAAATTGGTGCAGGATATCCTGAGTTTTGTCTGCAGGGTTGCCGGGCTGCGGTCGGGTGAGTGTTTTTTTGTGATTTTGTTGACACAGAAACAGTGAAATTGCTGCGGGGTAAGTAGTAAATACCATGTCTTAGAGTAGAAGTATAGAGAGGGGTACCCACACCCACAAGACAGACCGGGTGGTGACCTGCGAGATGGGGAAAAGAATCTGAGTGTCTATGTGCAGGTGAGGTCCATGCAAAACCTATATATCTTTTTTTTTCAGCACACAACAACACCACCCATTTTTCACTGGGTAGTGATAGTTGTGGCTTGGGAGGGGAGTGCAATAGGTTTGGCATAGAGAGGTACACGAAGCCATAGGAATAATAGCACAGGCCCACGACAGAAGCGGGATCGCGCACAGCGCAAGCGCAGTGCCAGCACAGAAGAGATGAACAGAGGAAAGGACTAAAGGTGAACTGTAGAATAAATGTCGTATGTTGCAGTCTGTTGCATTATTTTGAATGCAATGCATTACTGTGTTGTTGTTACTTGCAGTAACAACAAGATGTTCAATTGATTCTGACGGACAAGATTATCCAAGTGCTCGTGGGAGATTGGGATTGAAGGATTTTAATTCTATTATGAAAAACAAAATGCCGCTGGGAATAAAAAACTCCGTTTGCAGGATTGAGGAGCAAAAAAGATAGACGCGAGGTCTGTTGGAATTATACATACCTTAGGGCCTAGGGCTTACCCTTACGGGGGATCAATGGTCGGTACTGATAGATTGAATGTCCCCTCCATAGACACTTCCAGCCATTAGTCCAGTTGTTCACAATTGTAAGGAAACCAGCGTGTCCCCTCCTTGGTTGGGGTGCTCCACTATCTATGTACATCTTGCATTGATAAGTACAAGTTGTCTGTGGCATTGGCGCTGCACAGCAGGCACTGCAAACCTGCGATCAATTGTGCTGGGTCAGTGGACCCTGCCCACTAGCGGCGCCCAAAGAAAGCGGGCTATATGTGAACCACTCGCTCCCAAGTCTATGGTGCTAAGCATGGCACCCATTCGCCCTTCCATGGACTTGAGGCCGGTTAGTTTCAGCAGGGGGGGGGGGGTACATGGAGATGAAAAGTATAAGAACACTTGTAACGTGTGGGCCGAGTGCATTCTGTACTGTAAGAAGGGTGTGGCGTCATGTGTTAGGGTCCTCGTCCACAAAGGCCCGCACCACCTGCTGGTCAGCTGAGACCAAAAGGGGCAGCCCCATGCACCACAGCCGCATTGTACCCTTGGGAACACCAGCAATGCGTTGTGTTGTGATGCCAGTTTTCAGCGACCTGTTGGTGTCGACATCCGTGATGACAACCGTTCGTTCCATTGAGTGTACTCCGCCGTGTATTTTCGACTCTGGCTGGCGACTCACAGGGTGCGGGACGTGCCGTTCGAGACTGTGAGCCAATGCGACAAGGAGACTGAATTGCTTTTGATCCGGTATAGATGGGACAAGCGTCCATGTTCGGCAACTGCCGGATGCTGCTGCCAGATGCTCCGTGACGGTCACATTGTGGATCAGATTGTGGTCTTGCCTTCTCCGTTTTTGTTTTGTCCGTCCAGGATCAGACGACCTGCATCCCCGCTTCCTCTTGCGGGAGGAATCGCCGGGTTCCATTGAGGCCGCAGCAATGCAGAGGAAGGCTAATCACAAAAAGGGGAGAAGGTACGGGGGGGTAGGGCGGGGGAGCGCTAGCCTACCTCGAGGGCCGGGGACATCCACGCGTAGCCCTTGCGGCCGCTGTGGGGGTCTCCCGGCGTTTTGGAGGGGGGGCACCCGGTGGAACCAGCCAGGCTTAGCGGCTGGCCTCCGTGGAGCACGACAGCACACTTGGCTGGCTGCTGGACGTTTCCCCGGAGGTGTTCCACGTGTCTGTATCACTGTCACTGTTGGAGGGGGTGCTCACACCCCCGTCAGACAGAAGTGTGAGGTTGAGAGCTGTGAGTAGGTGATGCCCTTCCGCAGAGGTTGCCCGAAGAGGTGACTCGTGCAGGGGAAAATCCATTCATTTAACAACACACGGGGTTGCTTCCAGTGAGGAGAGTTTGACTCTTTTGGGCGCCGCCGGGGTGCCCGTGTGGCAGATCTGTATCTGTGGCGTGCGGGCGTGGGGGTAGTGGGGGTGGAGCTGCCTGCCTTGATCGGCCAGGCGGTCCGCCTCATTGTTGCCCTCGATGGTCACATGCGAGGGAACCTTGATCTAGTGTACAGTGGGTGAATTGTTGTCAAGTTCCATAAACAGTTGTTCCCACAAGGGGACATTGGACACTGGTCCCGACGAGCCGACCCACCCCCGCAGTCGCCAGCGGCGGGCGGCCCCGGATGCACCCAAAATGACGTATTGAGAGTCCGTGCATAATGCAATGTCACCTGTGTGAAAGTTTTTAAGTGCTCTAATGACCGCCAGTAGCTCGGCGGAATTGTTGGTTTGTCGGTAATCATCCGGAACATATGCAGCGATGCTGGTGTGATGTTCACAGAAAATGCCATACCCTGCTAGCCTGCCTGCCGCTCCCTCAAAGCGGAGGAACCGTCGGTATAGACTCGCGGGATACCTTGGTCCTGTAGGTCCTGCAGGACTTCCTGCAGCTCCTCTGCTTTTTCAAGTTTGCGCATTTGTCGTGCCGTGGCGCGCGCCTTTGCTCTGGTGGGTGGGGGGGTAGGGGGGTTATTGGGGAAGGAGGAGACCAGGTCCGGTTGCTGTGCCGTGGGGTGTGCGGTGGTGCACGAACGGGACGATCGCCGCAACTTGGTCAAGAACCAGGTGCTGTTGTTGGCTCGCGAACAATTCCACCTGGATCTCATCCAGGTTTACCTGAAGGGCCGCCAGTCCATTTTCAAGAATGTGACAGGCCAATTGGTAGTTTTCGGTACGATAGTTAGTCTTGGATGCGTAGCGCAGCCCAGACTCTTTTTGTCCTGACAGCTCCAAAGGTACGGAGAAGAGCCCACTGCCAAAGTCGCAGTGCAGAGAATATGGGCGCTGGAGAGACAGCATTTTTACCTGGGGGTTTCTTCGTAGGAAGTCGGTACCAATGACGATGTCAAAGGCGTCGGTGTCCAACACTGTGCAGTGTTGGGTCACAGTTTCGTCGCCCAGGCATATTGGCACATCGACCCCCCCCAAGGAATGGATGGTACGCCCATCCCCTACTCTTATGGCCACTGTCTTAGTTTTCTTGAAAGTCTTTAGCAGGCGCCGGGCCACTATAGAAAGTGTTGCACCGGTGGCAAGCACCGCTCGAAAAACTTGATCCCCGATTTTCACGAGGATCCAGAAAACCAAGTCCTGCTCTTCGGAGCCGCCCCCCTACTCCTCAGCAGGGAATTTGACCTCCACCCCTGCAGCCATGATGGACTTGGCCATCCAGGCCAGTCGCCTCTTCTTGGAGTTATTCCCCTCAGGGGAGGCGTTATCCCCCTGTGGGCGCTTCGTGGGGTCACCTTCGGCAGGAGGGGGAGTAGCAGCGGGCGCTGAGGAGCGCCTCTGGGGTCTAGCGGGTCCACCTTTGCCACCCCCCTTGCCACTCCCTTTACCACCTTTGTCCCCATTCTGGGGGTTTCTGGTGGGTGTTTGGTTCTTCTGGCGTTCAGCCTCCTGCCGCTTGAGTTTATCACTCTCTCGTTTCTTTATGTGACATTCGTCCTCGTAGTGAGAACGTTTGCCACAATACCCACAGGTGATGGTACACCTGAAATGGTCCTGATGGGTCACAGATTTCCCATCTTTGGTATACCTGCTTTGTCTATCTGCAGCTCTTCTGTGTTACACTGGATTTCAAAACTATTCATTGATTCGATCCACATCCTTTTCTTGCTCTACTTGCTGCTTTGGTTTGGGTTTTCAACTTCAAAACCCGCAGGATTTCATCGCCCAGTTCCTATTGTTCAGACGCTTTGGGTTTGAGAGCTCAAGTGGATGGACTTGTTGCCCTTTAGGGCTTTGACTGCATTGTCCCCTTTTGAGCTGGGGTTAGGGATTCGCAATTCACGCTTTGTTGCGTGGCCCCTTGAGTTAGGAACCGTCAATCCACGCTTTGTTGCATGGCCCTTTGAGTTGGGATCAGGGACTCTCAATCCACGCTTTGTTGCGTGGCCCTTTTAGGGATACGGACTTTGGGATACGGAAACGGGGTCAACCGTAGTACCGTTTTTTGCGTTGCATTGCTTTGTGTTGCCATGTGTGCCGAATATGATGCAAGGGGTTGGTGTAGTGGACTTTACCTAAGGCTACTCAACCATAGTGTACCTTACGGTCCTATTTCCCGCCCCTGCCCCGTTTTGACATACAGCTCATAAAACCATGAAATGTCTGACAACTGTGCTTGAGGGGCAGAACGGGCTTGCATCAGGTGTTTGCTGCCATCTCACCCAGCACCACAACGGCATGCATGGGCTGTTTCAAGCTGACCGTCTGCCACGCAGCGGCCCATGTGCACAGTTTTATCTGCCCAGAGAACAGAGAAGAGGGCTTTTCCTTCGCTACGAGACCTATGCAAAGAGGTCATTTGAACCGATCATCCGAGCGAAGCTCGCAGTACTGGTATTCTGTCGCATGCACAACACTTACAAAGCGCGGAAGTTTCGATACAACTGTGCTTGAGGGGCAGAACGGGCTTGCATCAGGTGTTTGCTGCCATCTCACCCAGCACCACAACGGCATGCATGGGCTGTTTCAAGCTGACCGTCTCCAACACAGCGGCCCATGTGCACAGTTTTATTTGCTCAGAGAACAGAGAAGAGGGCTTTTCCTTCGCTACGAGACCTATGCAGAGAGGTCATTTGAACCGATCATCCGAGCGAAGCTCGCAGTACTGGTATTCATGCACAACACTTACAAAGCGCGGAAGTTTCGATACTGTAATATTCCTAGTTATCGCACTGGGCCGAGTGCGAAAATAGGAATATCTGATTTTCAGGGCCAGAAAGTGCGTAATTAGGAATATTGGCCAGGTTTCCTTGGGCGGGCGCCTGTGACAGGCGGTCAGACGCTGGTGCCTGAAAAAGCGCGAGGGGGTGTTTTTGGCTCCGACGAGCTAGTTTAGGCACACTTTGGAGTGACAAGAAGGATACTAAGGAGTCATAATTCCTCAGAATTTTGTGCCTGAGGGAGAAGAGGCTGAAGAAAATGATGTTGACCCTCCACCTAGCTCTTCTAACCAACCCTCCGAGGCTCAGGTTGAGACTTCTGTTCAGCAGTTGAGAGAATGGCAAAAGGTGGCAAGTGCTATTGAGAAGGAAAAAGAAAAGGCTTCTTCTTCCAATGATGACTCTACTTCCAGTTCAACTCAGGTTTCTGCTTCTGGTCGCCCCAAGCGCAAGGCAACGTGGTTGCCTTGTTTGTTGGGTAAAGCCACAGCCAATGCTTATGAATAAGACTTTTCACCTTGAGGAGCACAAAGACCAAATGTGGAGTTTTGTGAAGCGCTTTTTGTGTTCCGTGCATTTCAAAAGGCACAGGGAGGCGGGTTGAGTGCTAAATTAGGAATATGTCCATTTTCCTAGGGAGCTGAGTGCTAAATTAGGAATATGGTCCATGCCTGCATCACCCAGTGCTAAATTAGGAATATCGTCCGTGCTATAATTAGGAATATTACAGTATCTTCAAATGGGGATTCAAATGTGCGGATTTGGATGCGAGATCCTTAGGGGATATTGCATTGTAATTGATTCATTCATCAATGACGGTCTCTTAAAAAATATCATCCCATGTAAAGAAAAGTTGTGGGGAACCTACTTGTATGCATGACAAGGGAGCATATTATCAGGCATGTGTTTATGTAAAATTTTATGTGTTTGTGTTTATTTCTGTATTTCAAGCTTTTTTTGTGACTTGTCGCACTATTTTACATGGCATGATCCCGAGCATGCTCAACTAATGTCTATTTTATGCACAAAACAGAGATGCCATGCACATAAGCTGTCTCCACTGCGTCCAAGAGTTCGGTGTTAAAGGTGCCGCCTCGCCAACCAGTTGCGCTTTGCCCTGCCGCGGCTGGCTCGTAGCCCTTGAGTGAGTTCTTTGCTGTTGCATGATGAAATTTTGAAGTGTTGTACTCACTTACGGTTTTGTTTGATGCCCGAAGGCGATCGCAGGTATCACATTTCCGTGTGTTGTTATGGGTGTGAGCCATTGTTGCTTTCTCGTTGCCCGCTGAAGATGACATCAAATTTAGAATTGCAAGTTCGTGTGTGGTGAATCCTTGCCTGGTGAGACAACCTGGTATCCACCATGGTGGTTGGTATCCATCCACCACGGCGTCCTTAAACCTGATTCATTAGTTGTCTTCAAATTGTTATGTAGCACTGTATACATATGCACCAATTATGCTACCAAGAAGGCAACAATCCACCTTCACCAGGGTAATAGGGGGTCTGCGGATCTATTCATGGTTGTGGGGAGCCCTCACATGTGCTATCGTGGCTCTTGTTCCAAGTGAGTAAGGCGGTAGTGGTTAATTTTTTCGTTGGGCCGAATTGATGAACAAGTGGTAAGGTTTGCTCTTTGTGTTAAGATGCCGTTCTGTCACGTCAAATTCATTATGCCAAAAAACCAATGGGCCTTGCTATCTTTGGCCTATTCGTCTTTATTTTGCCCTCATGTTCAATACTTGTCCTCATTGAAAGGTGCCCTCTGCCAAACCCCAAACGAGGACAACAAATTTCCGGCACCATCTTGCTTTGGGTGAGACCAATATCTGATCATTTTTCAATGAGCGACATGGGGTGCATGTTCTGTGGTGAAAGGGGACACCGTATGCACATGTGCCTGCAAAAGTTAAAAAGTGCACTGGCATAAGTGCGTCTAGACACGGGACCACATTGTGTGAAAGTGTTTACCACTTCTCATGTAAATTCCAGTCATTCCCTCTTGGGTTCCGCGACAACGAAATGTTGGAGTGTAATAGCAAATGTTGGTTTGCTTGTTGGTTGGCTTGTTAGCAGATGTACATTTTGGCGCACGTGCCATAGAGACGTGAGCTGGCACACACCTTGCGTCCGAGTTCAACTTCCCCAGCCCTTTGGGGGGGGGGCTTGAAGATCCGACGGCTCATATGGAGGGCGATGTGTATATTTCCTTGATGCCTTTCAAGGGGAGGGCTTCTCATGGGCATAGAAGCATTTGGTATGAATGGCGTAGAGGAAATCCACGTTTCATTTTTTTACCCCACCCCCCTCCACAAGTAAACCAAACCATAGTTTGTTTGAATTGTCTGAGCATACATGTGGACCACATCCCACCACATGGCTACTCCTTCAAGCTTCTCTTCTCCACGTGGAAATGAGGAAGTAGACGTATCAGAAGGTGGGACTCAGCTGTGTTTGCCATTGGGCAAACTAAATTGAGAATCGTGGAACATGGAATAGACATACAAACGGCAGTACTCAGCTTAGGCGAACCAAGCTGAGTACCATGCAACAGGGCTGCCGTCCGGTTCAAGGCCGGAAGGCCCTTTTTTGCATGACCCTTGCTCTTGAGCTCAATGAATTGTTTTATTATGCCCCATTGTGCTTGTCCTATGCTTGCTGCTCCCTTAGACTTAGCCTTCTGTTTGCCTCTTGTTCCTAAGATCCCCTAGGTCCCCCACCCTCCCTTTGCAAGGCTCTTCACACTCAAGTGGTCTTGTAGCACAGTACTTCCCATGCTTGTGTGGATAGTGATAGACACATACTCCAACAGTGTGTCCTTGGTGTAGGTTGTAGTGGCCTCAATGAGCGTTACACACACATCAATCACAACACCAAGCTTCACGTCATCGGGACAAAGATTTTGTCTTCGCAAATTGATTGAACTAGTATTCACTATAAAACAGCACAGGCAAACAAGCAAAGCTCACCCGCTAGTAAGAGCGATCTTTGGCATATGGCAAAATCACCCATTATGCCGGCATAGTTTCGAATGAAATGGACACATGAGTCCCGTGGGCAATTCTCTCAATGCCTCACAATATGCTCTGCTCTACTCTATGTTCCACGTGAGCCGTTGTGTGGGGCAGCGCGTGGGAATTGACATCATGTTCACGAAATTAGTAAACCCACCAACGAATTGCATGAGCACAATTGATACACATCGTTCACAATTTGCTTAGACAAAAATTGGGTCACCGCTAGTTTTTTGAATTATGAACAAGAAAGGCATTCCCTAAATGCTATTGTACTGTGCAATAGCTCAGAATATTATTAACAGCCCTCTCCCTATCCCCGTGTGCCACTACATGATTTGTGGTGTGCAACATGTGGCAATTTTTTCTCTACACAATATGGACATCATGCCATTTCAAAACACAAAAAATTTTTGCAAACTCACCATTAGTTTGTGATGTTTGCGATTGCCATCTGACATTGGTTCCTGGCCGAACGCTCCCAATGAACGGCGTAACAACGTGTCCAAGCACTTGCCGTGGCATGGAAATCTTTAGTTTGACTAAATATTTGACTTTTAGGAGACGCCATGCTACTGAGAAACGTCCGCAAACGTTTCTTCACACCCCTAGTATGCTTTATTGCCCTACATTGCCCGACAATATGGCCAAAATGATCACAATGGTAGCTCCTTGCTTGGGGGGAGTTACCCATGCTCATTGATCGCCGTTGTATTGATTTGTGCCATGCATTCTTATTGTGCCCTTGTCCTACCGTGCTCATGTGTACACAATTCAAGCTCAAAACGAGCACAAGCTCAACAGTTGAAATGTAAATTGGGGCACTGACAACTTTGACAACAATGGCAACAATTGGTCATCCTTGTTCAGAGCAACGAGCTAATTTAAGTTAGCTAATGGTGGCCAAGTTGAAGAGAACCACGCAAAGGTTGTCAAGAGGATAGGGTGCATTCAAAGCTTAATGTAGGCGCAAAATCCCAATTTTGGATATGCCACTACTTATATCCGTGGCATAGGCCCGAGGATATCCGCAGATATCCGTGATATCCCGGGTTATATACCACGGATATCTGCGGATATCCCGGGTCAACTCCCCCAAAACTCAAAAGCGACCAAATTCAGTCCAGTTAAAGCATAGAAGAAACGAAAGGAATGGACACCCTCTCCATGCAAGGGTGTTCATGGGGAGTGTGCAAGGTTGCGCGGCGATATCCTCGGGTCATATACCACGGATATCTCCCTCCGGTCGATATTCTAGGTATATGCCACGGGATACAACGCAGATATCCGTGGCATAGGCACAAATACTGTATAGAAAAAGTGGTAACAAGACAAATGAAAGTACAGAACTCTTGCGCATGCTTGCATTGTGTTTGACGGGTTGTAGCATCCCACAAAGAGGTACCTGTAATAGGGGAACAACATTCCTCAACATTGAATAGAAATTGAATTGAGTTGAACAGTGTCGTCTTTGCCCTTATGGACGTGCGTGTGCACCACGGCTCAATTGTTAGGAGGCCAAGGGGGGCAACACGAGTGCAAACACCAAGACTGGTCACATGTACATGAGCGAAAAAAAGTAGACACTCAGAAGGTTTTGCATGTGGCATGACAATCACAAACTTCCATGTAGATTGAAAGGTTATAAAGATGCACTCGTTTCCTAAGTGTAGCATGCCTGATGTGCATGGTTGCATGTTTGGCATTCGGTTTGTGCTTGATGCCTTCAGATTTTCAATTTCCGACTTGTGGTTGGGCACATTCAAACGGAGGCGTGAGCTATTTTGCTTTCAATAGCAACAACAAAGCGGGGCAGACAAGAGTTTTTTCAAACGGCCATGACCGGAAAAAAATACACACCCAGGATTATGTTCGGAAATGCGAACAATGCTATCTTGAAGGCTCAAAGGGGGCTTCAACCATTGGTTGAGTCATAACATGCAACTTTCAGTGACTCACCGCTGTTCCAAGCGAATCCTCTTACTCAAAAATTGACAGTTGAGAAAGCTGGCGGTGCCTTGAGTGCTTGGTGCGAACCAAAAGAATGTCAGCCATCACCCGCTAGGGACCTGAAAAGAGTCGCCGAAAAAGGTTGGGGCCCAAGTCGTCTTTCCCACCACTTTTTGAGTGTCCATTTTTTTCGTCACATGATCATTTCACGAAGTTGCTTTGTGTTGCACGCTTGTACTTGCCCTGATACTATGAGCAGCTATTGCATTTGTGGCGCAATGGGCCGACCACCAATACCCCTCCCCCCCCAATAGTGGACCCGGGTCTCTTCATTTTTTCACACAGAGCGGCCTTGGTCTCTTACAGTGTATTGGGTGAATTCCACAACATGTTGTGACCTATTTTCAGACCCACCAAAACAAGCAACACGCAACTAGCGCACTTTTATTGGTTCTCATCCGTGACATCATTGCATTACCTTGTGCATGGATGATACATTGAATGATGCATTTTGTTTCAAAAAGTTTATGAGTGCTACGAAGGCATTTTTTCCTATCTTTTTGGTTTTTCATCGGTTATCTTGGGTTGTGTGAGAGAATGTGCTATAGCTTTCTTATCACACTAGGGCTTGGGCTTTGATTGAGGCTTTGGGTTTCTTAAAGTGTACTTTTCCAAGTGGGTTGTTTTGGGACAACCCTAGGTTTGGGTTGAGATCACGTGTGGTAAAGGTTGTATCCCCAATACAGTGAACCGTCATCAACTCTTATGTGTCGTTCACCATTTTCTTCCTTCCCCAGATGGGTTGCACTGCATGTTGCACTGCTTGCCCGTGAAGAAGTAGCTGAAAAGGATTGCCAAGGAACTGCATATTGGAGAGAGAAGAGCTCTTGTGGTTTTAGTCGGGGAACGGCTCCGAAATTGGGTTAAATGGTCATTTGCTGGTGGGTCTATTGTCAAGGGTGGGTGGGGGGGGGTGACCGTCCAATGATGGTGTTTGTTGGTACAACATTGGCAGTGCAAACGATGGGATGCTTCAAACGCATGAATTTGCAATTGCAAATGGTTCTTGTGCCGAGCGGTGCACAGCAATCACTAGTCCCGGCGCACAAATGCAAGCACCCACATTGGCATTGGCTCATGAGAGATACGTTAGAAGGGGGGTCCATACAATGAATCGGTTCATGTCAGATGCTTGGCATACTCCACAGTGGCGAACGGATACCAAAGGAATTAGAAAGACATGACACTGTAAGGCATTTGGTGTTGCCTGTGTGAGGCCTGTGCCACGCCCACTGAAACTGCAATCACAAGAAACTACCCTCCCCCGCCCCCGTGTCCAGCGAACGCCTTCTCCAATGAGCAACTCTGTTTGGACAATTATTTTTTGGGATCCAATTAATTGGTACTGGGTTTAGGTACCGAATGAATTAGGTGCTAAACGGCGTGTCCAACGAACACTTAGTGGTCAAAAAGAGCTCCAGCCAAGCCCCAGTGACCTCTTTTACCTACATTGACTCAAATGTCGCCCTGAATGTTTGCTCCCTTCTCTCATTTGAACCAGCCGACGGATCTGTCTTTCACTCAGATCCTTCTAGTTCTGCAAGCGCCCTCATCGCTGGACAATGGGGGGGGCGGGGGCAGCAATACGCAGCAGTATTGCACATTGCTTCTGCATTGAGTTGCGCTACAAGCTCACGCCTGTTCACGGTGTGTGCCGCACGCTTTGCCCATGCATCCACCTTGCATCGCTCTGCACTCCTCGACACCCCCCAACGCCACCCTCTCCTAGTCCCTATTTTTTTCTCTCTTGTCATGAGGACTCTTAAAGTCCTTTTGGGGTGCGCGCTGCTGCTTCCCTGCGCCCAGACGGCGGACTGGGCCCAACAGAGGCTGTGGCAGGCCCAGTGCGCGGACGAGCCCCCCGACGTCACGTACCTGGACGCGGGGGCCTCCCTGAACCTGCACGAATGGCGGGGGCGGGCCCGGGTCTACCGGCGGTGGCTGTGCGACGCCCTGCAGGGGCTGCCCGCGGTCTGGGAGGACACGGCGGCGGACGTGGTCCAGTGCGGCCCCGACCCCGAGTGCCTGCACGACTTGGTGGTGGTGGCCACCCGCAACTGGGAGCTGGCCCTCGGGGACGACGCGGTGGTGCTCGTCCCGGGCCCCTCCGCCAACGCCTCCGGGCCGGAGCCGGGGGCCGCCCCGCCCGACCCGCCGCGCGCTCCCCCGCCCCCGCCGCGACCTCCCAAGCCCAGCCTCCACAAGATGGAGCCCCAGTCCACCTCCGGTCTGCAGCCCCTCGCTCCCCCGGTCACGGTCGCGGTCCCCGCCGGGCCCCGGCACTCGAAGGCCCTGCGCGGCGCCTGGACGCCGGAGCTGATGCGCACCGTCACAAGCGCCATGCGGCTCCCCGCCGCTGCTCTCAAGGTGCGGGGCGCGCGTGACCCAGAGGTGCACTGGAAAGGGGGGGGTTACCCCCCCCCCTTTTCCAACCTCTTACCGAGGCCTTGTGCCAACCCCCCCCCCCCCAGGGCGCCTAGCCTACGCCCAGCCAATGTCCCTTTGACGCCAAGTGCCAGGCTCAATGCAACCGACAGTAACGGCCATTAACCGCTTCGGCAACCTCCTCCAACTGCCTGCCTTACTGCCTCTGCGGCTGCCTCCGAGGCCTTCTAATGCATCCGTGGCGTGGCCCTCGTCACGCCGGCCCCTGTCGTCAGCTGCTCCTCACTGATGCCGAAACTTGACTGCCCACGGGCAGGAGTCACGTCGAGAGGCCTGGACACCCTGCCCCCAGCTCCAGACCCCTCCGCCCCCCACCTCCGCCAATGGGCAGCAGCCGTTGTGCCAATGGGGGGGGGGGGGGCGCACCCCAGACATCCACCGGGCAACGCAGCACAGGCCCGTGGGGCAATGAGGCTGATGAGGGTGTGGGCGGGTGGGGAATGGGGAATGGGGATTGACCACCTGCCCCGACCGGTGTGCACTTGAAGGACTCGAAATGAACCGGGGCAGTCAACAATGCCCCCCCAAAACCTGCCAAGGATTGTGACCCCCCCCCCCCTCCCCCCCTGGGGACCGCTGACGCTGCGGAGGTCGGGGTTCTTAAGTGAACGGAACCCCCCCCCCCCCCCGGCGCCTGCGCGTAGTGCGGACGGCCGATGCCGAGCACCACCGCCTGTCCACTGCATGCGGTGCACTAGGCCTGGGCCAAGGTGCCCACACCAAACCCGCCCTTCAGCGCGTGGAGAGGAGAGTGCCGGGGACCGGGCGGGGGGCGGGGGTCCCAACCCCAGGACTGGCGCCGAACTTGCGGCGGGGCCCCCGAGGCCCCTCCTCCTGTTCTCAAGGTCCGGCGTGCCGAGACCGCCCCCCTCCCCCTCGAAAGTCAGACTAGGCTCTCTTGCTTTTGGGTCAGCCGGACCTGGCCCCAGGGATGCATTCGAAGGGAAGGGGCCTCAGAGGCGGCCCCAGCAGCAGTTAGGCAGGCGGTTGGAGGAGGTTGCCGAAGTGGTTGGGGGCGGTTACTGTCGGTTACAAACGCCATTGAAGCCGGCACTTGGCGTCAGGGGGACAGTGGCTGGGCATAGGCTGGGCGCCCTGGAGGAGGGGGGGGAAGGTTACCTCCACCCCTTCCAATGCATCCCTGGACGGGGCCAGGGGGGGGGGGGGGGGCTCTTACTTTCGGGCCTCCGCCAAACACCCCGACGCCCCCCCCGAATCATAACACACGGTTGCAGTGATCAGCCCCCGTGATTCCCCAGAGGCCCTCGTCAGGAGCGGCTGATACCAGACCACACGGGCATGCTAGACCGCCGGCTCGTAAGGCCTCATCCGCACGCCGGCCCCGGGGCAGTGCCGACCAGAGCGGGACAACGCGTGGAGGAGCAGGGCCCTGGGCCTCCCGCACACGGAAACACAGCGAGGCAGGTTGTGGACGGCCTGTGGACAGAGGCGCGTGGACAGCAAACACAGTCACACGACCCCCGCAACAACCAACACAACCCCCAATACCCCAACTACCGGGCGCCACTGACGCGCACACGGCACACCATACCACATCCAGCACAGCCCCCAGCACACCAAACCACTGGGCTCCGCGAACGCGGAAACGACACCCGCAGGAGCACCGGCCGCAGCGGCCGACAGAACGCAGCGACCCGACGCAACATGCGAAGGGACGAACGGGTGACTGTCCAGGGCCCCGTAAAGAAACAACACAACCTGATGGACTGTCACGATCCGTCATCCCCCCCTCTGTGGCTGACGCCCCCCCCCCCCCCCCGCAACCCCCTGCTCCCCCGTTCTTCAGGACCTGCAGCGATCGCTGTACCAACGCACCAACCGATCCGCCGTGTTCGTCCCGCTGAAGCGCGACGCCGCCGGGCACTGGGGGCACCTGATCGCCGACGCCGCGGCCGACCCGGTCCGGCCGCTCCGGGCCGCCGCCGCCGCGGCGTTGCGCGCCGTCCGCTCCGCCTTCGCGGCGGCCCCGCCGGCCGCCGCCGCGGACGCGCTGCCGGGGCTGCGCCGGGCCCTCGTGGGGCACTACAGCACCGCGCCCGGCGGGCCCCGCGCGCGGCTGGACGTCACCGACATCACGGCGGACTGGCACGACGCGCGCGCCCCGGCCGAGGCGCGGCTGGTGGTGCTCGAGGAGCTGTGCGGCGACCTCCTCCCGAACGCCACCGGGCGGCCGGCGGAGGGGCCGGAGGACTGCACGGCGAGCGTGGCCGCGTACCGCGCGGTGGACGGGGCGGTGGTGGTGGAGCGGTACCTTGTGCCGGACGGGTACCGCGCCGGCGACCGCCTCGCCGCCGCCGCCGCGGTGCCGCGGCCCACGTTCCGCCCGGTGGCCCTGCTGCGCAACCCCCGCCGCGGCGCGTTCTTCGCGGCGACCACCGCCGCGCACCGCAACGAGTGGGGCACGCTGGACCTGTGGCGCCACCGCGTCCAGTTCACAGAGGCCGGGCAGACCTGGACCGTCGAGAGGGTCGCGGACGTGGTGCCGCGGGCGGTTGAGGAGCGGTTGTGGGCCGGCGGCGACGCGTTCGGGGAGCGCGCGCGCGCGCTCCACGTGCGCCTGCAGCGGGACGGCCCCCCCCGGACGCCGCGCGGGGCTGTGCTGGGCGGCCAGGGCTGCGGCCGGCGCGTCCGGCCCCAGCCCCTCGCGAAGTACGTCGCGCAGGCGGACGGGGGCGGGAACGCCACCGCGGCGCCGGGCGATGCCGCGGGGCCGAGGCACTGGTTCTTCGACGACTGCGCGCTGCGGCAGCTGCTGCAGAATATGTCGCAGCGGCCGCAGCTCCACTGCGCGTTCATCCACGGGGCCGGCGGGGCCAACAAGGACAACGCGATCGTCGAGGGCAGCCTGAAGTGGTACTGGGGCAACATCGAGGAGTGGACCCCGCTGTGCAAGACCCACTGGTGCGTGCTGCCGGCGGTGAGGCGCGCTGTGGCGGCGGTTGTTGGTGGCGAGCTTTTGGGGGGCGATTCCAGAGCAGCTGCGGAGCGGTAACAGGGGACTGTGCAAGGGAGGGGGGGCAGGGACTTGCTTTAGTTTTCATTCCGACGGGGGGGGGGGGGACCCCTCCCCCCTGGACCCCCTCCCCCCCTCCCCCCTCAGCTCAAGTGCAGCTGAAAACCGGGTTTTGGGAACTTTTTTTGGTGACGGGGAACCAACAAGATGACATTTCCATGTGCTGAGTGGTTCGTTGCCCAATAAATTTTCTGTTCCCTGTGGACTAGGTACGTTCCGACAGAGGGGGGGGGGGACCCCTCCCCCCTGGACCCCCTCCCCCCCTCCCCTGGACCCCCTCCATCCCTCCCCCCCCCCCCGCTCAAGCAAGTCCCTCGGGGGGGGGGGGGGTTGGCTGGATGGAATAAACCGGACAACCGTTCGGCGGATGTACCGGCTTTGCGGACAGGCGCACCGGCCGCCTGTCCGCCGAGCCGGTACGTTGTCTGGGCAACCCCTGCCCAACCGGCATCAGGTGGGGGGTGTCTCCCGCAGCCCAGATGGGCTGGTTGCGCAACAGGAGCGGGGGCCCATCAGGGGCAGACCGGCCTTGAGGGGGAAAGGGACATATGGTGGACGGTCAGGACAGCGTGTGGAGGAGCAGGGCACCTGGGGCTCGTGCACACGGCAACGCGGCGAGGCAGGTTATGGACGGCCTGCGGACAGAGGCGCGTGGACGGCAAACACAGTCAAACGACCCCGGCAACAAAACCAGCACAACCCCCAATACGCCAACTACATCCTCCCACATCCAGCACAGCCCCAACACACCGACCACTGGGCTCCGCGAACACGGAAACGACACCAGCAAGAGCACCGGCTGCAGCGGCACATGCGCGTGCGCATGGGTAACTGCCGATAGCAGACCGCTTTTTGGGGGGAAGTGGCAAATATCAGCACTTGGCGTCTACAACGTGCCGACAGTGTCTACAATTGGCGGACCGTGTATACTCGGGGCAGGCCGCGTCGGCAGACTGTAGACTGCCTTCCCGTGCGCACGGGTAAACGCCCCGGAATGAACCAGACAACGTCCCGGCTCCGCGGACAGGTGGCCGGTACGCCTGTCCGCCGAACTGTTGTCCGGTTTATTCCATCCAGCCACCCCCCCCCCACCGGTACCGAGGCCTTGTGCCAACCCCCCCCCCCCCCGTGTGACATTCCGTCCGGTTGTTGTTCCTTTACGGGGCCCTGGACAGTCACCCGGTCTTCCCTTTGCATGTTGCGTTGGGTCGCTGCTTTCTGTCGGCCGCTGCGGCTAGTGCTCTTGCTGGTGTCGTTTCCGCGTTCGCAGTGCCCAGTAGTTGGTGTGTTGGGGCTGTGCTGAATGTGGCATGGTGTGCCGTTTGCGCGTCAGCGGCGCCCAATAATTGGCGGATTGAGGATGTGTTGGTTGTTGCGGGGGTCGTTTGACTGTTTTTGCTGTCCACGCGCCTCTGTCCACAGGCCGTCCGTAGCCTGCCTCGCTGTGTTTCTGTGAGGCCCAGGTGCCGTGGTCCTCCACGCGCTGTCCGGGCCGTCCACCATATGTTCTTTTCCCCCTCACGGCTGGTCAGCCCCTGATGGGCGCCCGCTCCTGCTGCGCAAACAGCCCATCTGGGCTGCGGGAGACACCTTGAGCAGGGGTTGCCCTGGCACCCGGTAGCGACGTGGCTGGCTGGCCAAGCCCCGGTGCCGAGGCCTTGTGCCAACCCCCCCCCCCCCCGGCGTGACATTCCGTCGGGTTGTGTTGTTTCTATACGGGGCCCTGGACAGTCACCCGTTCTTCCCTTCGCATGTTGTGTCGGGTTGCTGCGTTCTGTCGCTCCAGCAAGCGAAGCGACCGAGGAAGGTGCACAGGGGTGGGTCTCGAGCGAGAGTTCGGGGTTACAGGTGGAGCTTACAATTCTGGTTGGGTTTTAGTTTGGGATGACCGTTACCGTTGCGCGTATGGGGGGTTGCCAGCACGAACCGGGCGAGTGGCTCGGCAGACAAGCGGCCGGCCTACCTGGACGACCAAATGTCCGGCCAGACAAGCGGCCAGGCAGGCCATTGCTCCCCCCCCCCCACAAGTGCCCAAGTGTAGATATGGATGCCCAGGTGACAGATGCCTTGTATCATTTCATCTCAACTGTACATAGCATATCCCAATGGACTACAAAACTGATGCAGTGTGAATGATGATTGTGCCCCCCCCACACACGTACTAAGCAATGGCATGCCTGGCCGCTTGTCATCCGTCACCTGGACATCCATATCTACACTTGGGCACTTGTGTCAAATCAGCCTCAAATTTCCGGCCTCTTTAATAAGTTTCATTTCCCCCCGAAGGAAAGTTCTTCTGATGTGGGGCCGGGATCGGCGGGGGCTGGCCAGAGCCCCAAACGACACCCTGCAACCCCCACCACCCGGTGCCGCTCAGCAATAGCCTGACCCCAAGGCACGGGGTGCCATGGGGGAGGAGGGGGTTTTAGCCCCCCGAATGTGGGTCCCAAATGACCGATGGCCCCGAAGATGCCGTGGGCAACCTTCTGTCAATAGTGCCCCCCCCCCCCCCCCCAAAGAGAAATGGGGCCCCAACATGTTCTTCCTCAAATTGATCGCCACGGTGCTTTGATCATTTTTGAAGTATGGATTTTTAAGGGGTCCCACTGCACCAAATATCGGGTGAAAAGGGGGGATGGGTGGGGGGATTGCCATGAAGGCTGAGCAAGTGTGCCGGTGGGCACTTGCGAGGGTACGCACTTGGCGGCAGGGGCATACAGAGGGTTCCGATGGGGTTGCTCTGGGGCGTTGCGGCACGCTGGAGACTTCAGCCTCTGAGGGTGGCTGGTATCCCCAAGAGCCCCCCCCCCCCCCTGCTTGTCATAGCAGAAGGTTCGAGGGCAAGAGGCCAATAGGCGCCGCCACAGGCTACCAGAGCCAACCACCAAGGCCTGAACCTCGCAGTTTGAGCAGAGATGATAATCTGTTTGTTGCTCCGACGCACCCCCCCCCCTCTTTCCCCCCCTCCCTCTCCCCAGTGATGCATTGGAAGGGGCGAAGTACCCCTCCCCCCCAGGGTGCCAGCCTAGGCACAGCTACGGCCTCCCTGGCGGCAGGTGCAAGCTTCAATGATATTTGCAACCGACAGTAACCGCCCCCAACCGCTTTTGCAAGGTTTAGTATAAACATCTACAAAATGAAGGTAGAAAAATGAATTGTAATTTTCTGAGATTCATTTCTAGCTTTACTTTTA